>CM073607.1:21217500-21792500 GCA_037074985.1 Solanum bulbocastanum | reverse complement strand
ATGGTTTTGTGTATATATTTTGGTTGATCTATAAATTGTATTTTATACTATTTTTGTTGATGATTGAGCTTGTAGCTCCTTGTTTTTAATTGTAAATGATTTTTGAACCCTTCCGAAAAATTGTGTTACCTCTTGTTTGTGTTTGAATGTGGTTGTTCTCTCGTAAATATGAGTATTGGTCTTGATTAATATCGATGACTTGAATAGTGCTCATAATCGAACAAAAATGAATGTGCAACTACGATGATGCTAAATGAAGTTGCATAGACAATATGTGAACTTTATGCATCTCGTTGTGACTAACAAAAGTATCCAATTGATTCTCTTGTGATGAACGTTGCACACTAGCAAAATTGTGGAGTCTTGTTTGACATTGGTGTCAATGCCTTGTGTGATGAGCTTACCGTGAACATGTGTGATGAAACCTAGAATTTGCCCCATTGGTCCAATTGATTAAGTAATGCAATCTCTTGATATGATATTAGGAAACTTTGAAGAGTGCGAAACAATTTGTCATTATACCTCTTTTTCTAGCCTACTTTTGAGTGTGTGAACTCTGCTTGAACACCCTTTGACACTTAACTTTTTCTTGGAAGAAACTTGATGAAATTGTGACCTTTCTTGATCCATTACCCATAGTCCTCTTGATTTCTGGTTTGTGTGAATATCCAACTTAGGCCAAAAGCCTAAGTTGGGGGGAGTGGTGAAAGAGAAGGTAAATCAAGAAATGCAAGATAGTTCCCTTTGACCCATGTTTTTGAGTAAAATGAAACCCCTCCATATTAAAAAAAATGGATCAAAAAGAAAAGAATGAAAAAGAAAAGAAATCAAAAAGTTGTGGAATAAAATTGAGAAAGTGCAAAGAAAATAGGGTTTCCAACAATCCATGGAAAGTGAAAAATGGGGTGACTTGTGAGCATGAATGAAAATGATGAAGAAAAGGAAACAAAGTGTTGTTCACACCACATTTCATGAGGATTAAAACCACAGAGCCTAAATTACCATACCTTTGCACTCAACCCTTTTACAAGCCTTGAAAAGACCTTTTTGATCTTGACTAAGTTTAACCAAGTGTTGATTGGAAAATAAGGGCAAACCTTCGGGTGAAATCATGCATTATGTTCATCTTTGTGAGTGTGAGCATTGCATTTGATTCCGTAGCTTTAAATTGTGGACCATTCTGTGTGAATATGGAATTATTCTTTGTGTGAGGAAATTTGAGTACCTTTCTTGAGCTTGAACTTGCATTTGAAGTAAGTATTGTGAGATTGACATTCTTTGATAATGGTGAGTCACAAGTTGAATCTTTGAGTGCACAATTGATCCTTGCATGAGTAACTTGAGTCTTTTTGTGTGCATTCATGATTGAGTCTTCTGTAGCCCTGTTTGAGACATCCTTTTTGAACTGCTCAACTCGAGCTTTAGTTGAGGACAAGCAAAAGTTTAAGTTGGGGGTATTGATGAATCCATGATTTAGACTCATTTAGGGCTTTATTTTAATAGATTTAGTGTCCTCAAATGCATATTTTGTGCCAATAACTGATGTAAATCCTTGATTTTTAGGTATTTGGATTGATGAACAAAGCATGGACACTAACAAGCAAAAAGGAACAAGGCAATTGAAAGAACGAAGAAAATAAGGCCTGAGAATCACCTAAACCGTTGGGCGAGTCGCTGAATGGACATGGTCGCCTACTGTTCTAATGTGCTAAGCCCTGAAGGAGAAAATCAAGTTGTCGATAGAAAGGATTAGTCGGTTACTCGGCAAACGGTTCCGCGATGCAATACTATATCACCTAAAGATATAGAACTTGAAGATGCTTAAGGCCAAAGAAAAAAGGCGATGTAATTTACAAAAGGGCGGATCACCTAGTGGACCAGTGATCCCGACTTATTGCACCGAATGGTCCTTTGCGGCACATTTTTCGCAACTATAACTACATTTTCAAATTCTTAGTTTAGTATGCAATTTTATTTTTAGAATTATAATTGTTCTGTTTTTAAGTTTGACACCTTAGAACTGAGTATTCAGACAATATTTCCTTAGCTTTGAAGATTTGAAGATTTCTATTTCTGAGAAATTAGAAGTTGGTATTGAAGATTTTTTGTCTTAGACCTTTGTAAAGACGAAATTAATCTTACCTAGTTGATGGAAATACAATTTAGTAACGATTTTTATCTTATTATGATGTCTAGCTAAAACCCCAATTCTTGAGGTGTGATTACGGGCTGATTTAGTTGCTGGGTATTATTAATTGATAGTGTAAATGTTGTTTAAAAGTGATTTCATTCAGTAATTGTGGCTTAATCTGAAAGGTTGTAGTTGCAAATGCAACTCTACCTTCGTATTTTTGGCTTGCTCGAGATAGAGGTTTTAAAACAAATATTATTGTTTTAATGGTCTATGGGTATTGGGGTGTCATATGTTCATCTCGAAAGAGTGAATCCTAAATCATTTTCCACACATTAATCTCGAGAGAGTGAATGGACTAAACCATAGGTTGCTCTTAATTGATGCTTATTGGTGATCAAGAGAAACCAATTTGATTCGGGATAAATTGTTCGAGATAATGTTTATCCCCCCTAATGTCTAGCTTATTCACTGATTTATAGCTATTCACTATTAATTACAATCACCCATTTTTCTACCTTAGCCTATAATCCAATGGCATCCTAAGAACCCATCTCTATATTAGTTATTTTCGTGTTATTTGCAGTTGTAGCTGATAGTTGAAACCAAACCCTCTTGATATTTGACACTTGTGTCACCCCAAACTTTATGTTTTTATTCGTAACTGTTTCTACCTATTATTGACTAGAGCGTATTCATGCTTTTCTATTGATTCTCAAGTATGCACCACTCCCTTTGGGATTCCACTCCAACTCGCTTAGTTGGGTTATATTGCTGACGAAGGATCGTTGGTACTTAGTATTGGATGAAGTGTCCTTATACATGAAATCATTAACAGGTTTGTCATGACCTAAGGGTACGCCAAAGGGGTCTCATACAAGCCACTTAGCATATCATAACATAAAGAAATAGAAATGATACAGAAATATAAAACATTTTTCATAGCATCAAAGTCTTTTATAAAAGCAAAGTCTAAGTCTATTACACTTGTCTCAAACCATCAAAAAAACTTGAATAAATCTTTGGGACGCAACGCATACAAAAGTCTAAACATAAAAGGAAGACAAAAGAACATGGTGGGTATCTCCTCAAACTATGAGGACTCACCAAAACTTCAATCCTTGCTCCCTACTAAGATCCTAGCCATGAGGATGGAACTTGATATCGCCGGACCCTACATTTGATATGAATGTGATCAAGAGTATGCATTAGTACAAAATGTACTAAATATGATAGCTAGCATAACTCACCAACATAAGCATAACCTAAGGGTTAGTCAACATAAGACATATACCATAATTATAAGAAATACATCATAAGACATAAATTATAAGCATTAGTCATCATAAAGCATGATCCATAATCATATGAGATACAACATATCATAAGCATAGTCAATACTTAGATCTTCATAGCATAGGAGAAACACTTCATAAGTAACCTCAAAGCATACTTGTGCAATGCATGGATAAGAGCCCATAATCTGACTAATACTAATTACAACATTAGGACATCATACATGTTCATCATCTTTCATTCTCATAATTAGCTCATCTTACAAAGACAAGGGAAATCACCTATAGTCATACTTAACATAGAAGGCCTTTCAAGCTACAATCCATACAACTCATTCGTCATGACATAATTCATATTAAGGAATCATATGTATTCACCTCTACATTCATTTTAAGGAATCATAGTTATTCACCTCCACGTTCATTTAAGGAATCATACGTATTCTCCTCCATGCCCTAATATAGTGTAATGTAGCTATTTGTCTCCACATCACTTTGAAAGGATCAAAGGTATTCCCCTCCATGTCTATTATAGTATGATATACATAATCGCCTCCATATCATTTTAAAGACTAATGGGTATTCACCTCTTTTCTTACTTTAGAAGTCATATAATTAGGGTAGTAACCTCAGACTTCTCATATCATGACATGAGTAATTGCTGAGTCTGAGATCAGGACTTATTTTGAGCTTTATTTACAATCATTTAGTATCTTCAAATGCTTATTTTGTGCCAATAACTAATGTAAAGCCTTTGATTTCTGAGTATAAGGATTAAGGAACAAAGCAAGGACACTAATTTGCAAAAAGGAATGAAACGAGCTGAAATAATAAAGAAAAGAAAGTCTAATGATCTCCAAGTCCACTTGGCGAGTCCCCGAATAGCTGCTTGACCACCTAAAGTTCCAGTGTACCAAGCCCTGAAAGAAAGAACCAAGTTTGTGTGAGAAAGGAGCAGTCGGTGGATCCCCGAGTGGTTTCGCGATGCAGTGTTAAATCGCCCAAAGTTACACACCTTGAGAATGTTAAAGGCCAAGGCAAAAAGGCAATGGAAATGAGCAAAGGGTAGATCGCCCAGTGGATCGGGAAGCTCGACTTACGACACCAATTGACTCTTCACAGTATATTTTTGGCTACTATAAATACATTTTTGAATATTTAATTTATCATCTATCTATCGTTATATGGATTTTTGAATTAAGTTTTGAACCATGAGACCAGTTTTCTCTATTTTTCCTTTAGCTTTGAAGAATTGAAGTTTTTCACTTTTGACAAATCGGAAATGGGTCTTTGAGATTTGTCGGATTGGACCATTATAAGGACGAAATCAATCTTACCAAGTTGATGGAAACTCAATTTGGTAACAATTTTTATCTTTTTATGATGTCTAGCTAAAACCCCAATTCTTGGGGTGTGATTATGTGATAATGGACTGATTTAGATTTTGGGTATTGCTAATTGTTAGTTTAAATGCTATTTAGAAGTGAGTTCAATCATTAATTGTGGTTTAATTTAAGAATTGTAGTTGCAAATGCAGTTCTACCTTTATGTTTTTGGCTTGCTTGAGGGAGAGGTTTTAAAACTAAGATTATTGATTCATGGTTTGTGGGTATTTAGCTGTCATGGGTTTAGCTCGAGAGAGTGACTTCTAAACCCTTTTCAACATATTCAGCTCGAGAGAGTGAATGGACTAAAGTGTAGGTTGTTCTTATTTTGCATGTTTATCGATGTTTGAGAGAAATCGACTAGATACGAGGAAATTATTTGAGAGAAAGTTTACCTCCTCTATAGTCTATCTTACTCACTTAATCTAGCTAGTTTCTAATAGTTACAATTACCCATTTGTCTATATTTGCCTATAATCGAATCACATCCCAAGAACCCATCTCGTTGTTGTTATTTTGTGTTGTTCGCTACTATTGTAGTTAATAATTAAAATCAAAATCCCCTTATTTAACATTCGTGTCACCCCCTGATTTCAATTATGTTTTTATTAGATAATGTCTATTCTTATGACTGATTTTACCATGTTCACACTTTACTATTGAATGTTAAACACGTATCGCTCCTTGTGGGGCTCGACCCTAACTCATTTAGTTGGGTTTTATATTGACTAGCAATAGTTGACACATAGAATTGGATGTAGTGTCTTTGAAATGATAATCAAAATGGCTCCACTGTTAGGGAGTGGTGTTGGTTAAGATTCTTTGGTAAAGTTGAATTTTGTTATTTTTAGTCACAGTTGAATATACTTATTTTTAGTTTTGGTTTGTGTGTTGCTGTTTGAAATAAGGGAAATGAGTGTCGACGGAAGCAATGGTAGCCAAATGGGCCACCAAGATGACATCGGCAACCTCAACAATGTCAATAAGCCGAATGTTAATGACCCTCATCTAATGGGTGGAATTGGTGTTATTCTCTTGCCTCTAGCTGAAGGAAATTTTATGTTCCACATTACAAGTACCATGTTTTAGCACTTGTAATTTAAAACATTGTCTGGTTGGTTGGCTCATGAGGATCCCCACGAGCATATAAGAAACATTGTTGATGTTTGCGGGTTGTTCTCCTTCAAGATCATATCCCAAGAGTCAATCTGGTTGAGGTTGTTCCCATTTTCTTTAATGAGAGAAGCATGTAAGTGATCGACTGAATTTCCAAGAGACTCAATCACTTTGTGGGATAAGCTTGTCACCGTATTTCAAGAGCGATTTTTCACTCCTTCGAAGATAATCACACTTTGGGACAACATCCAAAGCTTCAAGCATTTGGAGGTGAGCCAATTCATTAGACTTGGCTAAAATTTAAAAAGTTGGTGTTGCAATGGTCAACTCATGGTTTGCCCGACAACGATTTGCTGCATTATTTTTACCAAAGCCATGACTTGATGAACAAGGGCATAGCTGACCAAATTTCTCCAGGAGGTTTGATGCAACAACCCTACATTATGCAAGTTAGCTTTTGGATGGTATGACCAAAATTAATCGGGCTTGGTACACCTGTGAAGATCAGGTCTCCCGTCTCACTTTTAAATTGACCAAGGAGCAGCTTGAGAAGGACCGAGAGAGGGACCAAAACATGGCAAAGATGATGACCCAACTTGACATCCTAGCAAAAAATGTCATGGGAGCTGGTGCTAGGAGTGCCAATGTTGTGGGTGTTGGGTGTGCTAGTCTTATAGAGGCCAAGTTCGAATTGTTGTATAACAGATAAGTGAGCGTCCTAGCCAACCAAGGTGAAGGTTATCGAGCTAGCTACCCAAGGCAGGGTGGTGACCAAAGTAGGAACAGGGATGAAGGCTGGAGAGATCGTGATAGAGAGTGGAGGGATCCTAACCCCACTTGCAAGGAAAGAGATGTGGAGGAGGATTGGTATGTTCCTCCCCATGAGTGTCAAAAGTCCAAAGATTCTAAGGGTGGCCAGTCTGAGGATATTCACTCTCGTATTCTCAACAAGGTTGAGGGGTTCGATAAAATTTTGAAAGAGATGAAGGAATATGTATAACCCTTAACTAGATGGTTACCTCTCATTATGTCTCTATCAAACTGTTAGAGACCTAAATAGATCAAATTTTTTTCCATTTAAACCCGAGACAACAAGGAGGGTTACCTAGTGACACTATGGCTAACCCCAAAAATGAGGTTTGAACGAGGACTTGCGGCGTGCCACAACGTTAACTAGGGTGTTGCTTGGGACACAACCCAAGTGTTGATTTCTTTCTTTTTGTTTTTGGAATAATCATGTGTTGATTGTGTAGGTGAAGAAGTGGAATGTGTTGGAAATATGTAGGTTGGTGTGCAAAATGTCCGATCAGCGACTCACCGAAGAGGTTGGTGAGCCCGACTTGTACAGCTGTTAGACTCAAGAAATTCTGAAGTTGGAGTCTATAAAACTCAGCGGGACCATGGACTAGCCAGCAGAGTGTCGAACGGGCCGACGATCTCCACTTTGTCTGCCGTTTGGACCCCCACATTAACTGGAGGTCCTGTAAAACTTGGTGAGGTAAGTGACCACTCGGCATGACTCGGCGACAAAAAAATTGTCATTAAAAGGGAAAGTACTGGACAGTTTTGAAAGGGCCAAAGGTTTAAAATTTCAAACTCTTTCACATTCCCTCACTTTTTAACTTCCTAAAATCATATCCACAATCTATATTTTCTATATTCCCGTATTTTCTTGCTTTTTGGTCATTGAATTTGTGTGTGGAGTTGGACATTTTTCCTCCTAGCATTTCAATTCTAAATTTGGCATTAAAGAGCGGTTTATCGAAGCCCAAACTCATATTTAGTGATTTGACTCATTTGCAATCCATTTTGTTCTTAATGATGTATGTTAGCCCTCTGTGAATTCGTAGTTGTGTGCTTGTACGCCTGCTTTAATTTCAATTATCAAGCCTTGAATGCCTAAGTTGTTGATTTCCCGATATTTTGAGCTTTAAAATTGATTGAAATGTTGTTGGTTATGCTTAATTGTGTTGGATCTAGTCAGGTGAAGTCTAAGTAACCCATAATTGTGCTACATAACGTACTTTGCATGATGATGGAACATTTGACGTCATTCTTAAGGGCTTCAGTCATCAAATGACCAATTTTGGCTAAACCGGGGAATGTCTAATTACCCCGGTGGCATGGGTCTTATGGGTCTTAGTTTCATTGAATAAATGCATGCTTTGATTTTGTTTTCCGGGCGTGTGTGGTTGATTTAGAAGTCGGGTAGAAAGTAGGCACGTTGGGCAATTTGGGGAGTTGGGTCGAGCTCACAGAAAAACTCGGCGATTCATCGAACCTCCCTTGATCGCCTTTAAATTTGTGCAAATGTTATGTTTTGGTTTTGTATCTTTTGAAGAGAAGCCTGAGTTCGTCGAGTGCACTCGATGACTCACCAAAAGTCTTCTTTGATTGGCTTTTCTGCGCCTTTAACCCCTAAAATGCACTGTAACTTTCGACAGGCTAGTCTGTGCTCGCCGAACGCTGTCAGCGATTCGTTGAAAGGCCCCTCTTATTGCTAACATGCCATTTTTCAGGAAATTTTTGAAGACAATCCATTTGGGGAGCTCGATCTAGCTTCCCAAAGTGATTCGGCGACTCACCGATCGGTTCGGCGAGTCTGTCTTCAATATAATTTCTATAATTTTTCTTGAGATGTGTCTAACTTTCTGCGATGTTTTTGCAGATAAGTAATGAGTCCATGATTTGAACTCATTTAGGGCTTTATTTGAATAGATTTAGTGTCATCAAATGCATATTTTTTTGCCAATAACTAATATAAATCCTTGATTTTCAGGTATTTGGATTAAGGAACAAAGCATGGACACTAATGAGCAAAAAGGAACAAGGCAGCTAAAAGAAGGAAGAAATGAAAGCCTGATGAGCGCATAACCCATTGGGCAAGTCACCGAATGGCCATGATCTCGCCTAAAGTTTCAGTGTACCTTGCCTGGAAGAGAAAATCAAGTTGGCGATAGAAAGGAGCAGTCGTCGTGTCGCCGAACCATTTCTCGATGCAGTGCTAGATCACCCAAAGTTACAAAGTTTGAAGATATTAAAGGCCAAAGCATAAAGGAGATGGAATTGACAAAAGGGTGAATTGCCGAGTGGATCGGCGATCATGACATATTACACCGAATGGTCCTTCGTAGCATTTTTTTGGCGAC
Source organism: Solanum bulbocastanum (assembly GCA_037074985.1). Classification (NCBI taxonomy): domain Eukaryota; kingdom Viridiplantae; phylum Streptophyta; class Magnoliopsida; order Solanales; family Solanaceae; genus Solanum; species Solanum bulbocastanum. The sequence goes on along the minus strand of CM073607.1, from coordinate 21,783,424 downwards.
TATAAATATATTTTTAAATTCTTAGTTTATTATTAGTTTTCATAGTATCAATTTTTCATTATCAGTTTTGAAGTTTTGGAGCTTAGAACTTAAAGTTTGGAGACAATATTTTCTTTATCTTTGAAGATTTAATGATTTCCATTTTTGAGAAATTGGAAGTGGGTCTTCAAGATTCTTTAACCTAGACCTTTTAAAGATGAATTAATCTTACCCAGTTGATGGAAATACAATTTGGTAATGATTTTTATCTTTTTATGATGCCTCAATTCTTGGGGTGTGATAATGTGATTATGGGTTGATTTAGCTGTTGGGTATTGTTAATTGATAGTTTAAATGTTGTTTAAAAGTGAATTCAATCAGTAATTGTAGTCTAATTTAAAGGGTTGTAGTTGCAAATGCGACTCTACCTTTGTGTTGTTTGCTTGTTCGAGAGAGGTTTTAAAACAAAGATTACAGATTTGATGGTTTGTGGGTATCTGGTTGTCATGGGTTCAGCTCGAGAGAGTGAATCCTAAACCCTTTTCCATACATCAGCTTGAGAGAGTGAATGGACTAAAGTGGAGGCTGTTCTTAATTGCTGCTTATTGGTGTTTGAGAGAAACTAATTTGATTTGGGGTAAACTATTGGAGATAAAGTTTGTCCCACTAATATCTAGCTTATTCACTGATTTACAACTATTTACTATCACTTGCAATTATCCATTTGTCTACCTTAGCCTATAATCCAATCACCTACCAAGAATCCATCTCTTTACTCGTTCCTTAGTTTTATTTGTTGATGTAGTTGATAATTACAGCAAAAACCCCCTTGTTATTAGACACTTGTGTCACTCTTAATTTGAACCTTGTTTTTATTCTTAAATATTTTTACCTATGATTGACTTGAACATATTTGTACTTGGCTCTTGAATCTTAAGCACATACATTCTATGTGGGTTTCGACCCTAACTCACTTAGTTGGATTATATTACTGACTAACGATCATTGACACTTAATATTGGATGAAGTGTCTTAATAAGTTAAATCAATATGGCCAGACCAAAAGTGGCATGTAGAAAGATGCTGCCCCACAAGAGGGAAAATGGGATTATTACCAATGAGGATGCAACTGGATCCTAGGAAAAGGATACAAAACTTCCTACCATAAGTGGGAAGGGAAAAGGGAAAGGCAAAGCACTTGCTCCTGCATCACAGGAGGTCATATCTGATAATGACGGTATATATGCCACTAAATTCACAACCTCTGAGATTGAGGGTGAGCACCAGGATCCTTGGCTACCACTTTTGACCCTGATGGTGATGAGCTATTTATGATCCGAAGTGATGAACTGCACTCTAAGAGGATTCATGATCCATCTGGGTTCAAGGTGCTAGATACTTTTCTTCGCTTCCATCTCCAGACCAGGCTGTGGTTCCTGCACCACTTGCACAGGGTCCTCCTCCTCGGGCAGTGAACAAACTGAAGACTGAGGGATTGAGGATCATTATTGAGGAGAAGAGGTTGTCTACTAATGGGGTAAGAGATAGATACCCAGAGATCATGAGCTACTTGAGGTCTCACAGGTTCATGCTATTCACTCGACCCAGTGGCCCTTATGTTCCAAATTGGGTGTGGGAATTCTACACCACTTATGGAGCCCTGGTGCCACAAGAGAAGAAACAGGCCACCAAATTCATGCCGATAGACTATGTTGTTGTCAAGGGTAGAAAAGTGAAGTGTGATAATGATGCTACCAGTGCAGTCCTGAAATGTTCAAAGGAAATTGAGGATGACTGTCAATATATGATCAGGACAATAAAGCTAGAGAATATGAAATAGTGGTTGGCTGTTCTGATATCTGACGATATTCCCACATGGATTGAGGTTGGAGAACCCATTGAAAATGAGGACCTCAATATAGCAGTAAGGTTCTGATTTGGCTTCATCAGTAGTTCTATCATGCCATCCCCGAACGAATTGATTCTTCGCCATGCGAAAGCAGATTATCTTAGTTGCATTATTGATGGGACAAGGCTGAAGTTGGGGATGATCATTGCAGAGGAGATGAACATGAGGGCCAAGCAGCGCCAAACTTCTCTCCCTTTTCTGATGTTGATCACCGAGCTGTGTAGATGAGCCCGAGTGCTCTTTGATGAAAAAAAGGATGTGGAAGTAATTCCCACATCATCTACTGACATCTGGTGGATGGAGGTTGAGTATCTAAAGGATGAGGCCGAGAAGAAGAAGGAAGCTCCCGTGGACACCTCCTCGGTTGTTGATACTGATACACTACCTATAGAGGCAATATTGCCTCCTCCGGCCACTGGGCCTTCATGTACATCTAGTGTTTTTCCTTCTGTTACTCCCAATTCCTCCACTATTCCCTTGCCTCCCAGATCTGGTACTACTGTTGCTACTGTCTCCCGACCTCCACTCAACCAGGCTGTGATACTATGGATAAAGCAGTTAGCCCATTCTGCTGATAGGTGCACCTCCAAGATTGAGGCCACCACTCCGGGCATGATTGAGAGGGCCCTTGCTGATGCTGTGACATCCCTGAGTGTGACCATTAATGCCCTTGAAGCATGGATAATGGTGTGTGATTGAGGCCAAAGGGCCACTGATGAGGTTACGACTCTAAAGGCTGAAATTGTTGGGCTTAGGAAGGATGTGGACTAGCTAAAGTCCATATACATATCTATGATTTTTTAGACTGTGGAGATCCACAATATGCCTCTTGATACAGATATGCCTCTGGCTACCACCGGAGATGAGGTTAGTTGACGAGGTAGCTGTTGTAGAGTCCGTGGCTGAGACCAATGAGAAGAAGCTTGGTATTGATGAGGAGGCCTCTTATGAGGTCCTAGAAGAGGTTGAGGAGGATATGATAGATTAAGCTGTGCATTTTTTTGGCAGACACCACCATGGCCGAATCTAGTATTACTGATACCTTGAGCACTGATGCCCAAGATCAGCGTGTTGCACCAGGCACTGATGCCCCAATAGATGCAGCGACTATGTAGACATGACCTTTCTTTACCTCCTTCTCTTCACTTTTATTGAATTTTAGTATTTTGTTTCATTTGAGGACAAATTGCTTTCTATTTGTAGTGCGGTGAGGTATTTCCATACCTACCTCTTGTGATTGCTACTTTTGTATATATTGGATTTTTGTGTTTGAATTGTGTTTTCACACTGATTTTTTTTATATTTGAGCTTGTGGCTCCTTATTTTATTTGCGAATGGTTTCGGGACCATTCTGAAAAATTTTGCCACCTATAGTTGTGTTTGAATATGGCTGTTCTTGTGCAAATATGAGTGTCGTCATTATCAATACCGATAACTTGAATAGTGCTCTTAATCAAACAAAAATGAATATGCGGCTACGATGAGGACAAATGAAGTTGCATAGACAATATGTGAATTATTTTCATCTCGTTGTGACTAGCCGATTATCAAATGTGTTTGCTGTGATGACCATTGCACACTAGCAAAAGTGTGGAGTCTTGTTTGATATTGGTGCCAATTCCTTGTATGATGAGCGTACTGTGAACCTTGTGTGATGACACCTAGAATTTGCCTTATTGGTCTGGTTGACTAATTGATGCAAGCTTTGTAAATGATATTAGGCAACAATTTTAAAGAGTGAAACAATTTGAAATTACATCTGTTTTGTGGCCTACCTTGTGAGTGTGTGAACTTCTCTTAAGCACTCTTTGAACCTTACCCTTTTCTTGGAAGAAACTTGATGAAATTTAACCTCTCTCTATCCATTCACCCATAATCCTCCAGAAGTATTGTTTGTTTGAATAGCCAACTTTGTCCAAAAGCCTATGTTGGGGGTTGGGGGTGTGGTGAAAATAGAAGGTAAATCAAGAAGTGCAAAGAAGTCCCCCTTGATCCATGGTTTTGAGAAAGATGGAACCTTTCCATACAAAAAAAAAAGAGAGAAAAGGAAAAGACGAATGAAAAAGTTGTGAAAGGTGCAAAAGAAATGGGGTATCCGGTATTCCATGAGAAGTGAATAATGGACCGATTTTGAGCATGAGTGCAAATGTTGAAGAAAAAGAAAGAAAGTGTTTTTCATACCATATTTCACAAGGAAAACAACCATTGTGCCTAAATTACCATACTTTTACACTTAGTTCATTTGTGAGATAGATGACATAAGGAATAGTCACAAGTTCTTCATTATTAACATGCCAGACATGTTCGGCAAGCTCTCTTACTGACGTCCATACTGGTGGCAAAAGAAGACCAATTGCATCCATGTTTCTAGATACTTGATTGCAGAAATTTGCTATCACATTTTCCCCATGATTGAGGGTCCCCTTACAAGACTTGGAAAGACCTTTTTGAGTTTAAGTGAGCTGAAATGAATGTTGGTTTGAAAATAAAGGCAAACCTATGAGTGAGGTCATGCATTTGTTCATCCTTGTGAGTATGACAGTTATATGTGATTCCGAAACTATTAAGTGTTGAACCATTGTGTGTGAATATGTAATCATGTTTGTGTGAGGGAATTTGAGTACCTTTTGTTAAGCTTGAACTTGCATTTGAACCAAGTATTGTGAACTTGAGATTCTTTGGTAATGGTGAGTCGCAACTTGAATTTTTGAGTGCACAATTGATCTTTGCATGAGTAAATTGAGTGATGTTGTGTGCAGTCATGATTGAGTCTCTTGTAGCACTGTTGAGACATCCTTTTTGAACTACTAAACTTGAGTTTTACTTGAGGAAAAACAAAAGTTTATGTTCGGGGTGTTAATGAGTCCAAGATTTGGAATCATTTAGGGCTTTATTTACAATGATTTAGTGTCCTCAACTTCATATTTTGTGCCAATAACTGATGTAAAACCTTTGATTTCTAGGTATATGGATTGAGGAACAATGCAAGGAAACTAGTTTGCAAAAAGGTACGAAGCAAGTTGAAAGAATGAAGAAAAGCAAGCCTGGTGATTGCCAAGTCCACTTGGCGAGTCACCAAATTGTTGCTTGACCGCCTAAAGTTCTAGTGTGCCAAGCCTTGAAGGAAAGAACCAAGTTGGCATGACAAAAGAGCAATCGATGGATTGTCGAGTGGTTCCACGATGCAGTGTTAGATCACCCAAAGTTACAGATCTTGAGGATGCTAAAGGAAAAGGCATAAAAGTGATAGAAATGACCAAAGAGCGGATCGCCGAGTGGATCGGCAAGCCGACTTACTCCGTCGAGTGGCTTATCGCAACACATTTTTTGGCTATAATAAATATATTTTTGAATGTATAGTTTAGTATCTATTTATCATTATATGGACTTTAGAATTATGTTTTGAATTGTGAGACATGTTTTCTCTAGTTTTCCTTTAGATTTGAAAAATTGAAGTGTTTCACTTTTGAGAAATTGGAAGTGGGTCTTTGAGATTCTTCAAATTGGACCACTCTAAGGAAGAAATCAACCTTACCCAGTTGATGGAAACTCAATTTGGTAATGATTTTAATGTTTTCATGACGTCTAGCTAAAACTCTGATTCTTGGGGTGTGATTAAGTGATTTTGGGCTGATTTAGTTTATGGGTATTGCAAATTATTAATTTAAATGCTATTTAGAAGTGAGTTCAAACAATAAATGTGGTTTAATTTAAGAATTATAGTTGCAAATACAGTTCTACCCTTGAGTTTTTGGCTTGCTCGCGAGAGAGGTTTTAAAACTAAGAATATTGATTGATGGTCTGTGGGTATTTGGTTGTCATGGGTTCAGCTCAAGAGAGTGAATCCTAAACCCTTTTCCACACATTTAGCTCGAGAGAGTGAATGGACTAAAGTGCAGGTTGTTCTTATGTTACATGCCTATCGATGTTCTAGAGAAATCGACTTGATTTGGGGTAAATTGTTCGAGAGAAAGTTTACCTCCTCTATAATCAGGCTTACTCATTAATATCTAGCTATTTTCTAATAGTTGCAATTAACCATTTGTCTATATTAGCCTATAATCGAATCACATTCCAAGAACCTGTCTCATTATTGTTATTTCGTATTATTTTCTACAATTTTAGTTGATATTTAAAACCAAAATCCCCTTATTTGAAATTCCTGTCACCCCCTAATTTCAATTATGTTTTATTCGATATTGTCTATTCCTATGACTGATTTGACCATGTTCACACTTTACTGTTGAATCTTAAACAGTACCGCTCCCTATTGGATTCGACCCTAACTTATTTAGTTGGGTTTTATACTAACTAGCGATCATTGACACTTAGAATTAAATAAAGTTTCCTTGAAATGTTAATCAGTAATCACCTCATGTTTATCTATTTAGGAATAAGGGAAATCACCTCACATCCCTCTCACATAAAGTTCTCCGGGGGAATCACCTCAAGCCTTATCACATCTCATAGCCCTTGGACTTAGATTAATTTTAGGTGAGCTTCCAACCTAGAATAATTCTATGTGAGATAAACTTCTATATCATATCATATCTTATGAGACATACTTTGGGAACCCAAACTCAACTACCGTAAATGGAACCCATTTGGAAGCCAGACTCAACTAGCGTGAAGCTTCCATCCCATATTCAATATCATATTCATGCATAAGGGTGTATGTGATAATATCCTTTCAACAACACAACAACTACATCATAATAATCATAGACACTTCACTCTCAAAGTGTTCTTAAAGCATATACATAGATTTCATAAAACTTGCATAATCTCATACTTTACCCCCCTTGAGGTTCTAAACATTGTTTCAGTCATCATATCTAGAATTCTAGTATTAAACATGGATATCATCATAACTCATGTGATTCTATTACTCATACATTCAGTCATTCATATGGTAGAGTAGGTGGTTAAAGTCCTTCCATAACAATTCTGTCTAATAATCTACCATCATCATATAAGCATCATTCTTAAAGCCTTAACATACATAATTCAATAGTTTAGCTTTACTCTCAAGCCCTAGAAATCAACATTTGTAACTAAAAGTTTACTATCAAGCCATACCTCTCATGAGCATCTAATAAGCCTAAGTCTTAAGGCATTCTACTCTCACGGTACATTCTTAAACAATTCCTATTGTATATAATCATATAGGCATAAACTCAAGCATTACTAATCACTATTAAGCATGTATACTATAGCCTCATTCAATTCATATCTATATGCCCATATCTCAAGTAATCTACTATATATAACATCAATCCTAGAATATTATCCCTAAATCCTCAATTCCCCCCTTCAAGGCACAAAACCACATACTTCAATTTCGTTTGTCTAGACATTGATTAAGCATGGGTACATGTAATTTTATCCTAACTACATGATTTACTAATAATTCAACCATAAAAAAATTATTTTCTACTCAATTGGATCCATAATGAACTTAAACCACAATATTAGAACGAACCTAACTTGTATTGGGGATTTCATCTTCACAATTGGGGAATTGGGTGCGTTGATCTTTACCTAGCTTCAAACCCTATCATCTTCTTCAAGTTTTAAAAAAATAAATATTTGAGAGGTTGATCTAGGGGTATTGATTTGGGTTTTGGGTAATACTGACTTAATTAGGGTTGTTAAAGGGTTAAAATAGCTTATATAGGTGTATAAAGTCTAGGCAAAATTACCTCACCTAATAACCACTTAAATAGAAATTTTTCATTTTGGCCGTCATTTGGCAACCTAGTGCCAAGCACCACGACATGATTCACGAGTCGTGGTCCACACAAGTAGTCGTGGTCCTGCTTGTGGCCTATGGTCCAGTAGCTAGGCCCCCATGGCATGGCCTCCAAGAAATGAAGGCATCCTCATAAGCCTTCCCACGATCTGTGGTCTTCACCACTGGCAGTGAAGTGGTTCGTGAAAGGGACCGAACATTGGGGCAGCCTTGGTGAGTTACTTCCTCACCACCACGGGTGGCACCACGAGGCATGGTGGCCCCCATGAGCCGTGAAGCTCTCGTGGTCATGGGCTGTGCCATGGATAACTTTGGGCAGCCTTGGCCCTTGCCCCTCTGCCTTGGCTCTTGCCCTTTAGTCTTGACTTGTTCACCTCATACTTAGTCCTAAATAGTCTACTAGACTATGGGGTGGTACAAAACATATCAAGGTATAGTCTGAACACCCTATTTATCAAATCCATAAACATTGCTGGAGCATTAGTCAACTAAAATGACATTATCAAAAAATTATAACGACACTTTCGAGTTCAAAAAGCCGTATTTGTTATGTTATCTTCTTTTAGTACAACATTTTAGGTTTTTAACCACCCCCATAAAGTGTGGCCAAAAGTAGAAAAATTGTGGCCTTTGAGAAAAGGCCACACTTTTTGTTTTTAGGCAACGCTTTTACGGGGGTGACCTAAAAAGGCATTACCTTTGACTTAAGGCCACACTTTTCAAGTGTTTCCAGAGATGCTATGTTTATAAATTGTTTCCTTTTAAGTACAAACTCATTAGCAACACTTTTATTTGATAAAACTACACTTTCAAGTGTGACCTTTGTATTGTTATTGGCCACGCTTTAAAAGTGTAGCTTTTTCTACCTCTTCTACAACAACACTTATAAAGTGTAACCTTTTTTTAACATTCATGCTAGAATTTATAATCAATAAGCCACACATGTGACGTTCCTATAGCTACACTTTTGTTCAAATGTATAGATTGGAATAAAATTTGAAAAATATGTTTTGTATTATACATACTTGGAAACTTATATTTTAAAAAACTCATCTAGCTGTAAATTCTAAAATATCAAATGTATTATCGAAGCATATATCAGAATAGTCCAACAATTCATCATCGTTCACTTTAATAGATTGAGTTGACTTGTGACCACAATTCAAATTTGATCACAAGCATTTACATACACATTCAAAATAAAATTAAATATTTAGTGGCTTATAGTGGATAAAGTTCAAAATCAAAAAGTTGTTTGTGAATGAAGTTATCAATGGCTATATGTGAAATTAATAAGTAGATTTAGATGTCAAGATTTGTATCAAGTTATTTGAAAGTGTTATATGTTAAATTTTGCAGGTATTATCGATCAACTTTACAAAGAAGGAAAAACAAAATCTTAATAAAAGCCATAGAAATTGGCAAGATCATGCTGATTCTTTTGAAAGTACGAAGAAGCAAAATCAAAAATTGCATAGTGCACATATTGATACCCAACATTTAGATTTTGATACATCAAAAGACCAGATATATGTACTGTGAAAAAAATCAACAATAAAGAATGTTATTTTAAATAGTGCAAAAAATTCTACAGAGAAGCACAAAGTAGACTACTATCAAACTAAAATTTATAATGTAGAAAAGAGCTACTCCAACAAAACAGATCAAAAGAACAACTATATGACAAGAAATGAAGAAAATCACTTCTCCAACACAAGAATTTTAACAGTGTTACATGTGTGCCATCACTTACTATACCATATATAAGCAGATCCACATTTCAATGAGGCAATCATCATGTGTTCAACTCAAATGAACATATCTTATCTTAAATAGGTGTCAAATTATGAATAAACAAAATTCCTAGAGCCTATCACATTTAAAAGTTCTAGATCTAATTCTCTTATGAATGTAAAATATGAAATACCTTTTAAAGAGCCAAAACATGAATTGAGCTGGAAGAACTTGGATGATATTTCCCTCTTATAGATCTTGCATTGCTTGCATCAAAAGGTGATTGATCTGACACACCAATATATATCTTGAACATTTAATCATTGGCTGTATTGCACCATGACTAACAAAATACTGCATTTCTTCTCTTATTTCATGCATTTCTTCTTTAATAAAGTAACTTCATTGGCATGCTTTTGCTTAACCTTGTTGGTTTCCTCATCTATTTTTAGAGAATTTATGTCACTGATCTACCATAGAATCAAAGTAGACCAGTATGCTCCTTTCTAAACAATTTCCTTAATGCATTATTGGCTATTTCTTTAGAAAATTGATAATTCCCAAGTCCATCATGTCAAAAAGAAATTCGATGAGCAACATGTACAAATATTGATACATAGAAGTTCTTGTACATATTCTTGTAAATGTAAGAAACATTGATACAATCACAACTGTCTTGGAATTGAAGCAGCATCAATCAGTAAGCATCCCTTCTAGAAGAAGATGAAGACTATAGTAGACTCTAAAACCTCCACCTGTATAAAGTCTCATAAATGCAAATAACTAATTCATATATCATAACCTTAAGTGGGAATATACTCAATCTCTCCAAAAACACATTTAGTCTATAATAAGTACTTTAGCTTTGCATTTTCAATTAAAGACATCAGTAACCTCCCAGTGAACAATCCAACAAAGAAGATGAAGAAAAAGAAGACGAAGAAGCACGGAATGACTTAATATTATAAAATGAATGAGGAAATAATAGTTGTAAGGAGAAAGATGCATCTTATGTAACGTACTCCTGGTAGTCAACTGGATATACTAAATAACAAAGTCAAATTATAACCTAGATCAACCTATTAATGATTTCATAAGTGTCATGTAAAATATAAAGTACCCATGTAATATGGTACGGAGGGAGTATCTCTTATCAAGTGACCTAGATGTGATGCTACTAGTAAGTTGAGACTATGTCCAACAACTAGAGAATTGATACATATTTTCTTACTTTGGTATATAAAATCTCATTTAGGAAATACAAACCAAATTTTGGTAAAAAAGAAGAATACATATACAACTATTTTGTTCTTTTAGAAAGAAGACTTTAACCAAAGAAACAATTACAAGAAGCTTAAATAAGATGCATAAAAACATGGAAGAAATGACACTAAAATTAATAACCAACAGGAAGTTTTGTTCAAGTTGATTATCAAGATAATGGAATCAAATTATAAAACAACATAGACATGATAACATAGAACGAGGTAATGGAATTTTATCACAGGAGATGGGGTTCATTAGTTTAGTAGTTATGAAATTGTATCATGCATGGACTCATATAGAAGAAATTTTAGCATTAAATACACACATTTTTAAAAGTGAATCACGGCCTAATTACTTTGAAAAGTCTATATTTCCTTTCAACTCTTTTTTTGTCACTGTCACATAGCTTTTTCATATGCTTAACACTTAATAAAGCATCGTCTACTGAAATGTTTATTATATACTTGACAAATTATAGCTATCTTCCTTTTTTTATTTAAGAAAAGAAACAAATTGGGCAGATTGTAGAACATAAAAAATGTTACAAATACATGTCCCGATATATTTTTATTCTTTTAGATAATATTCCTGATCACTCACTAGGGGAACAACTTCACCACCATTAACAAATCAGCTAGAGTCTATGAAGTGATAGCGCAAGCTAACCGACGTGTAAAGATACATACCACAATATATTTGTATATTGTGCTGATAGCTACTAGTGCTCGTGATTTGGTTTCTAAAGTAATTCCATTATTCACTTTACAACTTGATTACTGCCATAGTTAAATTTGATGAAGCACATATTTAATTAAAAATAAAAATATCCAACATGTCAATAGAAATAACACATTAGCAAATAGTTTAATTCAGAAACATTAAGTAGATAGTACAAACTAAAAGTCCAAAACTTTAATGGCTCAATAATTCATATTAATTAAATGTCATTGAAATTGTTATTTATGGGCAAATGATTACTATATTAATTAGTATATAACTGAATTGAATTGGGAAGAAAGAAAAATAGAAAGGACTAGCAGATCATAGAAAATAGAAAAACAAAATTAAAAACAAAGGACTGAGAAGTTGTGTACAGTGCACTACATATTAGTTAAGAGGCATGAAAGAAGAAAAGAAGAATAAGAAGAAAAAAGTGTTGCTGGCAGTGAATAGGAGGAGAAAGACAAAGAATTTAAAAGAGAGAAGAAGAACTAAGAAGATTTACTTGAAGCCTAAAGAGAAGTAGTTGATGTTTTAAAACTTATAGTAATTGGCGGAAAAGCCTTGCCTCGCCTAGCCTTACGCCTATGGTGCTCAGGTAACTCCTTTCACAATAGTGATAGGGACAAACAAAGAATAAATCAAAGAATAACAGAGATCAAATTTAGCACCTTGAATTATCAGCAAACTAGTGAAGGTGAAGCAAAAACAATGTACTACCAATAACATACTCATTCTAAGAAAGATGCATGGGAAGAAAAATTAGTGAATGGTAAAAGAGAATGAAAATCTACATTTTTATGAATTATTTAAGCCTGTACCAGCTTATTAGTCTAAGGAAAAACATGAATTCACGTGCTTAATGGTTAATGCCCACGGCAAAGAATCATATGGTGGGTGTAAAACAACTACAAGCTCGATTATTAAAGCCCAGAGAAGCTTTCTTGGCATCAAAAGGAAAACAAACGTAAGCTATGCAACTGTGTTTTTAGGCCGACTTAATCAAAGTAAAGTGTGGTTTGACACTATTGATGTGTCTTCAACAATGCACTTGCCCTTGAAACAACCGCAGCTGTCAGTGGCTTAGATAAATCTACATATGACAAGATATCTAATTTTTCTTGCTAAAATATTGTTTTTAGTGTTGTCATATAAATAATTATAATCTATATTGATCTTCTCAATAACAACGTTGCCCAAGGAAAATGTTAGGTGTAAATTTTTAATCTAAATGAAAATTATTCATTCTACACTTTATAATAGAAATCAATCTTTTTTGAAATAATTTAAGGGTTCCTCAACAAACATAAACTGAATCGAGCAACAAACATCAAAAATGTTCTAATTTAGCATCATATAAAGTAAATTTCAGTGCATAAATGACATAAAACCTTTACAATGTCGAACAACTAACAAGACAACAGTAAACGACCAAAAATCAACACAAATCATATCAGCAAGACAAGAAATCAAAACCCATGCAATAAACCTAGATGCTAGCAGGTTGAGTATTTTTTCAGTTACTCAAGAAAAATCCTTCGGTTTCTCAACATTCAACAAACCCAGATCTTACACGATAGAAATTTTACCAGATAAACTCTATTCCAACAAAATTCCTTTCGATCTGCTGAAATGGATGTTCATCATTTTGTTTTGTAAATAGGATCAATAATCTAAAGATCTGTAATTGTTGAGATGTAGTGATTTCTTAAAGAAGTAGGGCACTAATTTCATAAATAATTTGGGAACTAATTTCATGAATTCAATGACAAGAGTTTTTTGAGAGGTCACTTCGAAAAGTGTTCTGAGAGTGATTTGGGCAAAAGCTTTTTAGAGATACATTTTAAAAATATTTTTGGCCAACTAAAAATTAGAGGGTGAGTTAAATATGTGGGAGGGAAAACAATACTTTACTGAAAATTTTAGGAAAATTATAAGGCCACACTTGTAGAATGTTGTTTTCATAATTATAAAAATAGCACACTTTAAAAGTGTAGTCAAATGTGTAAATAGGTGTTGCCAATTATATTAGGAAGTTGTAATGCTTATAAAGTTTAGCATATACCACTAAATAGCACGCTTTAGAAGCGTTGTCAATATTACTGTGGCCAAAAGCTAAAAATTATGGCTACACGTTAGACAACACTTTACAAGTGTTGTCATGATTTATTGTGGGCTTATGCATAAAATGGTGTAGTGTTTCCCCCTCAATTGGTGATAACTCGATCGAAGATCAATCTTAGAGAAATAGCTTGTTCCTTGAAGTTGGTCAAACAAATCATCTATCCTTGGAAGAGGATACTTATTCTTAATCGTAGCCTTGTTCAACTATCGATAATACATACACATAAGAAGAGAACTATCTTTCTTTCTCACAAACAAAATTAGAGCACCCCATGGAGAGATACTTGGTCGAATGAAACCCTTATCCAACAAATCCTTCAATTGTTCTTTCAACTCTTTAAGTTCTACCGGAGCCATACGATCAGGAAAGATAGAGATAGCTTGTGTATCTGGGAGAAGGTCAATCCTAAAGTTCATTTCCTGCTCGGGAGGAATACTAGGTAAATCATCTCTGAATAATTTCTTAAACTCATATACAATGAGGACCGACTCAAGAGAAGGAGTTTCAGAATCTACATCCCTCACCCTAACTAGATGGTAAAAGAAACCCTTAGAAATCATCTTTCTAGATTTTTAGATTAGAGACAAACTAACCCTTAGGCATAAAATTTCCATCTTTCCACTCTAAAATAGGCTCATTCGAGAACTAAAACTTAACAACACGAGTTCTACAATCAATAAAAGCATAACATGAGTGCAGCTAATTTATACCCAAGATAACATCAAAATCTTACATATCAAGCTCTACCAAGTCAACAAGAGTAACTCCATGGGACAAAGAAACATGACACTTTCTATAGACCCTCTTAGCCACAATACAATCACCAACAAGAGTAGAGACAGAACAAGGTTCTAGCAAGTAAAGCATATACATCATGTTGGAAAACTTTCAACATACCGATAACCACACTGGAAGAACTTTATTATTCACCAGGAGTCTGAAGGGCATAGAATCGATTTTTCTTAGGAGAATTGGAATCCTCACCACTAGTAGTAGCGTGCTTGCCCTCTTAACCTTTAGCCATAAGCATCAAGAAATCCCACATTTTGTGGCCACTCTTACCACAACCAAAGCAACCATTTGTGCTGCTAGGCACTTACCCTCGTGCTTCCTTCCACACTTAGTACAACTAGACCTAGGAAATGAAGATCCACTAGCATTATATCTTGAGGCTTAGGGTTAGACACCCTTTCTTAGTTGAACTTAGGAGGAGCATTGGAGGAACCTTGACCGAAAAAGCTTTGTCCGAATCTATGAATACCTTGTCCATCAGTCCTTAAATTAGTGAAATTACTATCACCGGTCTTAACCCTTTTTACCACCCTAGAATTTTCCTTAAGTTTTTTCTCCTCACTTTGTTATGCATGTTCCATTAGACGAGAGATGTCCATGTAATTAATGATCATAGAGAATCAGTACTCTTTAAACACCATTTCAGACACACTTGAAACAAACTTGCTCAACTTAGCCCTTGAATCAGCAACCATTGATGAATCATAGATAGATAATTGCTTGATCTTTAGAGAATATTCCTTCACACTCATACTTCCTTGTAAAAGGTTAATCAACTCAAGAACCTTGGCTTCCCTCATCTCAAGGGGAAAGAACCTATCAAGAAAAGTAGCTTGAAACTTCTCCCAATCAAGAGGACCCAAATCTTTCGGTCTCCCTTCTTTCCATTGGTTAAACAATATTTGAGCCACACCCTTTAGTTCATAAGCGGTAAACTCCGCCTTTTTCACTGGCGTAACTCCCATGATCATCAAAACCTTATAGTTCTCATCAATAAGTTCTTGAGGATCTTCCTCAACTTTGGAACCATGAAACTCCAGAGGATTCAGTCTTGTGAAGTCCCTCACTATCGAAGCCACCGTAAACATATTTGGGTTCATGGGAACCACTACCTCCCTATTGGCTTGGGCCGTCATGGCTTGAGCCAATACTTGGAAAACCACCTTACTTGTGAAGTCCCTCACTATCGAAGCCACCCACATTTGGGTTCATGGGAACCACTACCTCCCTATTGGCTTGGGCCATCATGGCTTGAGAAAATACTTGAAAAACCGCCTTAAACTTCGCATTGACACTGCTCGGCCAAAGGATCGACCAAAACTTGAGGAGCTTGGGGAGGATCTTCTTGTTCCACATTCTCCCTCATATTCCTTCTAGTTAAAACTCTTAGAGAAGTTGTATCCTTAAGAGCATAAGATAAGGATTAGGAGAGTGACCTTATAGAGCTAAATTCTATTGCACGACGTAAGAGTAATGAAAGAAGTGGAGTTTTCAAATCATATCGTAACCTTTCATTCATAAATTTGGAGCGCTGAATACTCATGAAAAAGACTCTACAAAACGTGGCTTATGAGATATCCTAGGACCATTCTAAACCTTATTGTCTGATTACCAAGGTTGTCACAACCCAAGGGTACCCCCTATATGTAACATGGCGTATAGGACCCGAAAAGACTCAATACAAGCCACTTAGGTCTCATAACATAAGAAATAGAACCATTTGACTAAAATAGCAATCCAAGTCCAAAACATTTTATAAAGAAAAGCGGAAGTCCAATACAATTGTCTCATCATAACCATCCAATATAATAAAATGAAATTAGGCCTAGCCCACACACCATGTTCAAAAGAGAAAATACATAAAGAAAAGTAAAACAACAAAACTCTCTCCTCAAAGCATGATGACTCACCAAAGCTCGAGAATATCTCAAATCAACCTATAGCCACGAAACTGAGTACCTTGACTGCCGAATGCTAAATTTGGGGAAATGTAGGCAAGAGTATGCGTTAGTAATAAACAATGTACCAAGTATGATAGTCATGCATAAAACATTTAAATCATGCCAAAATGGACATTTCATTTCATGACATGCAATTGAACAAGCTAAAACATGATATAAAATAGTTATAAAACATAAGTCATAAAATCATGGTCAATACAAGATAACTTCATCTTTAAAACCATTGAACTCATATGTGATACTTCTTGAAGTAAACTTAGCGAGTTATTACCTGTGGGGATTAGCCTTAACCAACATAGAGACCATGTAAGCTATAACATGATCCCCCGATGTCTTCCACATCGAAAAGGGTTGTCTTACTTTCCAACATAAGGACCATGAACTTCTAGCTTAAGTGGATTTACTAGATAATCAACCTATTGGGGCACATAGTTAAGGGATAAGGAGATTGCTACTAGAAACCAGACCTCTACTAACAGAGGAGCTTCCATCTCATGAGATTTCTTCTAGAAACCTGGCCTCTACTAACGAGAGAGCTTCTATCCCATCATCAATATCCACTTGGTTCTAAGAAAAAATCCCACGAAATAGTAATTTCTTACTTGACTTCATTTGATCATGGAAAGGTGCCCTTTGACAACCAAACCAAAGCTAGTTTAATAGGATAACTCTTACACTTTGATTCAATTAGGTGAGAAAGCCATTCAGCATAAGAATCCTTTCTATGTGAGAAAATCATCCACATCATGCTAGTATGTGTTTATGATAATATCCTTTCACAACACAACATCATTATTAGTACTTTACTCTCAAAGCACCCTTAAAACATTTGCATAGATTTCATAAAACAATGCATAAGTCCATAATATACCTCTTGAGGTTCAAAACCTACTTTCAATCATCAACTCTTAGAAAACATGGGTTAGATATGGATTTAATAATAAATACAGGTAAAGCTTGCAATACATGCTCAATTTTATAAAACTTTTCCTTTATACTGAAATACCCACATCATATAATTCGTAACTTGAAAACATGGAGATTACATGGTTCATGGGGAAATCATCATAAAATAATCATATTTCATCAATTCATGCATAAGATATCATAATTCAATCATTTAAATCACTAATGAAAAGAACCCATGATAACTGAAGAAAACCCAAACTCAATTAGAGAATTCTACCTTTTGAAATATAGGAATTTGGGAACTCCATGAATGGAAGGAATCCATGGACGAAAACTAGCGTACCTTGAATCCAAAAGCGAGCCTTCAATAGAGGAATTGAGATGTTGACTTGAAACCCTAAGTTGAATCGTTCTTCTTCTTCAAGTTTCTAGAGAGAGAAATATTTAGAGAGGAAATTTTGTTTTCATTTGTGAATTTGGAAGAATAAAGTGAAAGTGTTAATTTGGGCATTAAAAAAGCTTATAAAGGGGTCTAAGTGAAGGGTAAAATGATATAGTATAGGGACTAATTAGTTATTAAAAGACCAAACTACCACTGAACTAACTGTTAGTTGTGACCGACCTACAAACCAACGAACCGTGGTATGACCCACAGTCCCTCTTGGTGGACCGTGGTTGGTGGTCAATGACTTTTAGTTGCCATACGAACCTCTCGACCATGGATCATGGGCACATGATGAGTCCACGATTTGGTCTTATTTAGGGCTTTATTTTAACAGATTTAGTGTCCTCAAATGCATATTTTGTGCTAATAACTGATGCAAATCCTTGATTTTCAGGTATTTGGATTGAGGAACAAAGCGTGGACATTAATGAGCAAAAAGGAACAAGGCAGCAGAAAGAAGGAAGAAAAGAAGGCCTTGAGGATCGCCAAACCCATTGGGCGAGTCGCCAAACCCATTGGGTGAGTCGCCGAATGGCCATGGTTTCGCCTAAAGTACCTATGTGCCAAGCCCTAAAGGAGAAAATCAAATCGGCAATAGAAAGGAGTAGTCGGCGAGTCACCTAACATTTCCGCGATGCAGTACTGTATCTCCCAAAGTTACAAAACTTGAAGGTGCTGAAGGCTAAAGCAAAAATGCGATGGAATTGACCAAAGGGCGGATCACTGAGTGGATTGGCGATCCCGACTTACTGCGTCAAATGGTCCTTTGAAGCACATTTTTGGATATAGAGCTTAAAACTGAGTTTGGAGAAAATATCTCCTTAGCTTGGAAAATTTGAAGATTTCCATTTCTGAGATGGAGCGACCACTGATGCCCCGACAGATGGAGCGACTGTTTACGTAAGATCCCTCTTTACCTTCCTCTTTGTCTTACTTTTATTTCACTTTTGGATATTATTTTGATTGCATTCGAGGACAAATGATTTTTATTTGTTGTGGGGTGAGGTCCATCATTTTTGACCTTTTGTGACTATGGTTTTGTGTATATATTTGGGTTTTTGAGCTATAAATGGTGTTTTATACTGTTTTTATAGATGATTGAGCTTGTGGTTCCTTGTTTTTAATTGTAAATTATTTTTGGACTCTTCTGGAAAAAAAAATTGTACCACCTCTTGTTTATGCTTTTGAATGTGGTTATTCTCTTGCAAATTTGAGAATCATTCTTGATCAGTACTGATGAATTGAATTGTGCTCCATAATCGAACAAAAATGAATGTCGGCTATGATGAGGCCAAATAAAGTTGCATAGAAAATATGTTAAATTTTTGCATCTTATTATGACTAGCCAAGTATCAAATTGAGTCTTATGTGATAAACATTATACACTAGAGAAACTGTGGAGTCTTGTTTGACATTGCTGTCAATGCCTTGTGTGATGAGCTTACCGTGAACCATGTATGATGACTGGTGAGTCCAAAATTTGGACTTATTTAGGGCTTCATTTAATAAAATTAGTGTCCTCAAATGTACATTTTGTCTTAATAATTGATGTAAATCCTTAAGTTTTAGTTATTTGGAGTTTGAGGCAAAGCATGGACACTACCTGACAAAAAGGAATAAAACGACTGAAAAGACTAAGAAAAGAAGGCCTGAGGATCGCTTAATGCATTTGGCGAGTTTTCGAATGGCCTTGACCTCACCCAAAGTTCTAGTGTGCTGAGCTCTAAAGGAAAACATCAAGTCGACGACGAAAAGGAAAAGTCGGCCTGTCGCTGAACAGTTTCGTGAAGCAATACTAAATTGCCCAATGATCCAGAATACAAAGATGCTGAAGGCAAGACCTAGAAAGCGATGAAGCAGACCAAAGGGTAGATCGCCGAGTGCATCAGTGATCCCGACTAACTATGTCGAGTGACCCTTTGTAGCGCATTTTTAAACAACTATAAATACAAGCTTGAATTTTTATCGCTGTATGCAATTTCAAATACAATATTTTTTTCTAAGTTTCAAGTACAGAGACATTGTTCTTAGCTTTTGAAGATTAGAAGACTTCCAATTCCAAGAAATTGGAAGTGGGTGTTGAAGATTCTCTATCTTAGACTCAATTGAAGTGAATATAAATCATACCCAATTGATGTTACTTCGATTTGGTATCATTTTCTTTCTTTTTTCTATGTCTAGCTAAAACACCAATTCTTGGGGTGTATTTTTTGAATTTGGGTTAAATTTACTGTTAAGTGTTGGTTATTGTTGGTATATTCACTGTTTAAATGTGATATCATTTAGTAGTTGTGTTTGAACTTAATGAGATTGTAGTTGCAAATACGATTTCATCTTAATGTTTTTGGCTTGGTCGAAAGAGAAGTTTTAAGACTAAGACTACTAAATCAATAGCTGGTGGTTATTGGGTCGTCGTGGGTTCAGCTAAAAAGTACTATCCTAGACCTTCTCCCACACTTTCAGCTCGAGAGAGTGTATGGGCTAAGGCGGAGGTTGTGCTTAAATACGACAACTTGGTGTTTAAGAAAAACCAAGTTGATTCAGGGTAAGTTGCTCGAGAGAGAATTTACCGCCACTAAAGTCTAGCCTAGTTACAAATATTTAGTGATGTACTATCAATAGAATCTACTCGATAGTGTCTTTTATCCCATATTTCTATCATATCCTAAGAATCCCGTCTCCCTATCTCGTTTCCTTATATTTTTGTCATTTTTGTTAATTAGCGAATACAAACCCCCATTGATAATTGACTCTTGCATCACCCTTTATATTTAGTATATTTTTATTCTTTAATATTTATAGCTACGATTGATTAGAATTTGATTTTAATTTTCTATTAATTCTCAAAACCATTTCCTGTGGGAACGATCCCAACCCTTGGTTGGGTTATATCACTAAACGCGATTGTTGGCACTTGAACCGAAGTAGTGTCCTGATACGTGAAGTCAATAACACCTAGAATTTTCCCCGTTGGTCCGGTTGACTAAGTGATGCATTCTCTTGATATGAACTTAGGCAACTTTGAAGCGTGTGAAACAATTTGACATTGTACCTCTTTTTTTGGCCTACCTTATGAGTGTGTGAACTCCTCTTGAACATCCTTAGAGCCTTAACCTTTTCTTGGAAGAAACTTGATGCAATTGTGACCTTTCTTGATCTATTACCCATAATCTTCATGATTTATGGTTTGTGTGAATAGCCAACTTAGCTAAAAAGCCTATGTTGGGGGTGTGGTGAAAGGAGAAGGTAAATCAAGAATTGTAAGAAAGCCCCCTTTGACCTATGGTTTTGAGAAAAATGGAACCCCTCCATGGGAAAATAAAAAAAACGAAAAAGTTGTGGAATAAAGTGGTGAAAGTGCAAAGAAAATAAGGTATCCAATAGTCCATGGAAGATGAATAATGGGGTGACTTGTGAGCACGAATGAAAATGATGAAGAAAAGGAAAGAAAGTGTTGTTCACACCACATTTCATGAGGATTACAACCATTGAACTTAAATGACCATACCTTTACACTCAGCCCCGTTACAAACCTTGAAAATACATTTTTGATCTTGAGTGAGCTGAAACAAGTGTTGATTGGAAAATAAGGGCAAACCTGTAGATGAAATCATGCATTGTGTTCATCTTTGTGAGTGTGAGCGTTGCATTTGATTCAGGAGCTTTAAATTGTTGAACCATTGTGTGTGAATATGGAATCATTCTTTGTGTGATGGCATTTGATTTTTTTTTGTTGAGTTTGAACTTGCATTTAAAGTAAGTATTGTGAACTTGATAGTCTTTGATAATGGTGAGTCACAAATTGAGTATTTGAGTGCACAATTGATTCTTGCATGAGTAAGTTGAGTTTTTTTGTGTGCATTCAGTATTGATTCTTGTGTAGCACTATTTGAGACATCCTTTTTGAACTGCTGAACTTGAGTTTTACTTGAGGACAAGCAAAAGTTTAAGTTGGGGTGTTGATGAGTCCACTATTTGGACTTATTTAAGGCTTTATTTTAATAGATTTAATGTCATCAAATGCATATTTTGTGCCAATAACTGATGTAAACCTTGATTTTCAGGTATTTGGATTAAGTAACAAAGCATGGATAGTAATGAGCAAAAAGGAACAAGGCAGCAAAAATAACGAAGAAAAGAAGGCCTAAGGATTGCCTAACCTATTGGGCGAGTCGTCGAATGGCCATAGTCTCACCTAATGTTCCATTGTGCTAAGCCCTGAAGGAGAAAAACAAGTCAGCGATAGAAAGGAGTAGTCGGCGAGTCGCCGAATAGTTATGCGATGCAGTACTATATCACCCAAAGTTATAGAACTTCAAGATGTTGAAGGCCAAAGTAAATAGGCAATGGAATTGACCAAAGGGAGGTTCGCCGAGTGGATCGACGATCCTAATTTATTTCATCGAACGGTCCTTCGCAGCACATTTTTGGTGACTATAAATACATTTTTAAATTCTTAGTTTAGTATTTATTTTTAATTATAGAACCATAAGTATTAATTTTTGGATATAGAGCTTAGAACTGAGTTTGGAGACAATATTTCCTTAGCTTTGAATATTTGAAGATTTCCATTTCTAAGAAATTGGAAGTGGTTGTTGAAGATTTTTCAGCTTAGACCTTTGTAAAGACGAAATTAATCTTACCCAGATGATGGAAACACAATTTGGTAACGATTTCTATCTTTTTATGATGTCTAACCAACATCCCAATTTTTGGGGTGTGATTATGTGATTATGGGTTGATTTAGATGCTAGGTATGGTTAATTGATAGTGTAAATACAGTTTAAAAGTGATTTCATTCAGTAATTGTGGCTTAATCTAAAGGGCTGTAGTTGAAAATGCAACTCTACCTTCTTGCTTTTGGCTTGCTCAAGGGAGAGATTTTAAAACCAAGATTAATGATTTGATAGTCTGTGGGAGTTAGGTTGTCATGGGTTCAGCTCAAGAGAGTGAATCCTAAACCCTTTTCCACACATTCAGATCGAGAGAGTGAATGGACTAAACCATAGGTTGTTCTTAATTGCTGCTTATTGGTGTTCGAGAGAAACCAATTTGATTTGGGGTAAATTATTTGAGAGAAAGTTTATCCCCACTAAAGTCTAGCTTATTCACTGATTTACGACTATTCACTATTAATTGCAATAATCCATTTGTCGACTTTAGCCCATAATCCAATCACATCCCAAGAATCTGTCTTTATACTTGTTATCTTTATATTATTTGTTGCTGTAGTTGATAATTGAAACTAAAATCCCTTGTTATTTGACACTTGTGTCACCCTAAACTCGAACCATGCTTTTATTCATAAATGTTTTTACATATGATTGACTTGAATATACTCATGCTTTTCTATTGATTCTCAAGAACGTACCACTCCTCTGGGATTTGACCCCAACTCACTTAGTTGGGTTATATTACTGACTAACAATCGTTGGCACTTAGTATTGGATGAGGTGCCCTGATACATGAAATCAACCCACCGGTGGTCCATAGGTCTAGTCGTGGTTTCCTACCCTGGACCATTTCTATGTGGCCAATCCACTAACCTACCTAAGGTCTGTGGTTCAACCCACAGGCCATGGTTTGTCACCATTTATGGCACCTGGAAAATTTTGAAATCTGATATGGTGTCCTCTTTCGGATATGGGGTGTTATAACCAGAAATGAGGCAGAGAGGAGAAGAGTTGCAGCTGTGGACTATTCCCCGATGGTTGATGTGGAGATGTTACAAAAGGACATAGCCCCTCCTACTCAAGTCGGTGAGCCTTCAGGTACCCCTGACACATCTACTTTTGTTCCTTTTTGGTCTGTTGTTGCTACTACTTTCACTATTGCTGCTTCCCGACCCCTATTGACCTAGGATATACAGTTCAAGATGGGGCACCTGGCCCAATCTACTGATATACGTGCCTTCTGCATAGAGATATCTGTCCCTAGGATGATTAAGAGGGCCACTGATGCCGTCTTAGCTCCCATTTAGACTGAGTTGTGAGAGCATCGGGAGTTGATCAGCGTGCATGGTATAGCATTTGATGCCCTCATGGTTAGAGTGGATGCTTGTGAGAAGGGTAGGAACCAATTTGAGAATGTGATCGCCTTCAGAGACGATATTACTAGTTTGAGACGTGATGTGGATAACCTGAAATCCATGGATCCGTTTATGTTCTTCGGCACGGTAGACCTTCTCGAGATCCCGAATACAGACTTGCCAGCCATTTCTGAGATTCCTCCAGCTACAACGACCAGAGATGTTGTTGTGCTTGATGAAGATGTCGAGTCGGATGCTCTCGAGACTCATGAGAAGGAGCTTAGTACACGTGATGCAGCAGTGTATGATGACCGCGAGGACTTGGAGGGTGCAATGGTTCAGACAATGTGGAGGCCTCTCTTCGGGATACATCTATGTTGGTCTCAAGTAAAATGAACGATGAAGCAGAGCCAGGCACTGATGCCCAGATTTAGGGAGTCACGGATATGCAGAGTTCACCTCAGACTTAGCCTGATAGGGGGGTCTTGACTCTCCTCATTTCTATTTTGAGACTTTCTTGTTATTCAACATTGAGGACAATAGTCAGTTTCGTTGGCAGGGTGTGGTATCTTTATGCCTGCCTCTTTTGGGTTGATTTTTGTGTTTTTGTGAATGTTTGATTATTATGATAGCTTATTGTGCTTATAATGTATGATTATGGATTTTTGGTTTTAATACGAATGTTGGCTGGTTTTTTATACAATTTTGAAATTTCACCTCTTATGTTTGTGAATCTGGTTATTCTCTTGAATATTTGAGTATCGATTGCATTCAATACCGATGACTTGAATATTGTTCTTGATCGAACTATATGTTTGTGCAATTCCAATGAGGCAAATTTGAAGTGCATCAGTCATGTGTGAACTCTTAGCAATCTCATTGTGATAGGCTGGTTGTTGAAACGAATAATGTGATGATCGTTGCACTTGAGCTAATATTGTAGAGTCTTGTTTCATGATTGTGTTGAATGCGATGTGTGGTGAGATTGCCTTGAAATATATGCTTGGTAATTCCTAGAACTTGCCCCGCTAGTCCAAGTGACTATTGTAGGCGAATGATAGAGATGATCTTAGTCATTATCTTTTAGAGTGAACCAAATTGCTAATATACCTCCTTATGACCATCATGTGAGAGTGAGAAACTAGCTTGGCACTATTTGGGCCTAACCTTTTCTTTTGATGAAACATGAGAACAATTGACCTCTTTTTCCCATCACCTCAAACCTTCTAGAAGCATTGGACCATTTGAATAGCCAAGTTAGGGCAAAAACCTATGTTTGGGTGTGGTGAAAAAGGAGAAAAATCAAGAAGTTGTGAAAAATTTCCCTTGTTGGATTGTATTGAAAAAGATTAAACCACTCCATAAAAAATTTGAAAGAAAAGAAAAAGAAGAAAACGATTGAAAAAGAAAGAAAATGTTGTAGTATAGCTTGTGCGATGGACAAAAGAAATTGGGTATCTAAGGAATCATGCTTAAAAGAACATAGGGTGGATTATTAAAATGAAAAGGAGTGAAAGAGAAGGAGAAAGAGTGAAATACAGGCATGCTTCATGAAGGTAGAAGTCACTAAGCCAAAATGATCATACCTTTACCCTAAGCCCCATTACAAGCCTTGAAAGACCTTTGCGATCTTGATTGAGCTTAATGTCATGTTGATTTGAAAATACGGGTAAGCCTATGGGTAGAATAATGCATGTGTTTATATTTTAGTAGTTTCTTTCGATTCCTTAATTCTAAATTTTTCATGAGCATTATGTGAGCATTGAATCATTCTTGATGTGAAGGCATTCAAATGCTTTTTGTTGAGCTTGAATTTGCATATGAAGCAAGCATTGTGAGCTTGAGTTCTATTTGATGATGGCTAGTCACAGTTTGAAACTTGTAGTGCACAATTGAACATTGCATGAGTAGATTGAACCTCTTGTGTGCATCCATGTTAAGTCTTGAGTAGCACTATTTACAGACATCTTTTTTGAACTGATTGATCATGTGTTTTACTTGAGGAAAAGAAAAAGTTTAAGTAGGGGGGTGTTGATGAGTCAGGGATTTTTACTCATTTAGGGCTTAATTCTATAGTTCTAGTGTCCTCGATGCCTATTGTATGATATAAACTAATGTGTAAATGCTAATTTGTAGTAATGAAGGCAAAAGAGCAAGGCAAGGACACTAATCAACAAAAAGGAGCGAAAAACCTAAAGAGTTGAAAAAAAGAAAGACTAATGATTGCCAAAGCAACTCGGCGAGTCACCGAGTGATTCTTCAGCTTGCCAAAAGTTCTAGCATGCCACACTTGGACAAAGAAAACTCAACGTTTGAAATGGTGAATCGGCGAGGGAAATTCTGATCGCCTAAAGTCAAAGAGAGAAAGTGTGAAAAATCTAATCCAAGAAGGTGATCGAGGGTAGCACTCAACGAATCGCCGAATTGGTCAGTGAGGCTAGACTTATTTTGCCGAGTGCCTCTGAAACTAAAAATCTGGAAGACTATAAAAGTGATTTTGAAAAGAGATATCTGGAGTTCTAAAGTTTTGGGTGATAGTTTTGAGTTTTTGAAAGTTTCTACATTGGGGTTTTGATCCTAATCACTGTTCTTGAAGTTTTTGAGTAGATCTTTAGGGTTTTATTGTTTCGGAAGTTATTTCAAGAATTGGTAAGACTTGTAGATGGAAAACTTAGTTGGTAACTATTTCTTGCTCTACACTATGTGTAGCTAAAATCCCCAGTCTTGGGGTGTGATTATGTGATTGAATGCTTAAATTAGCTTATGTGTGTTAGTATTTATAGATTTAATTGTTGATTGGAAGTGGGTTCAATTAGTAGTTGAATTTTAATTGACGAATTGTAGTTGCAAATATAGTTCTAGCATAGTATTCTAAGCTTGCTTGAGAAAGAGGTTTTAGAGTTAAAGCTATTAGTTGATGATTGTAGTGATTGGCTTATTGTGGATTTAGCTTGAGAAAGTCGCTTTAAACTTAATTCTACCGATCTAGCTTGAAAGAGTAGATTAATGCAAGTATTGGGATGTGTATCTTGGTTATGCTTGTTGAGGTTTGAGAGAACTTGCTTGATTTGTGATAGTTGATTCAGAAATGACTATTATACCTAAAGACTATCCTACCCACTAAGATTCAATGACATTTAGTATTTTATTAATCACCCATATAGCTAAATCGGTGTTTAATTGATCACATCCCCAAGGGTCCCTCTCTACTTGATTACCCCATATGTTCGTAGTTAATTGATCACTCTAATCCCCCCAAATGACATTATTTGTCAAACCCCTTCCGTTTACTTTAATTGCTTCAAAAATGTCTACTTCTACAATCGATTATAACAATCTTTTCACTTCGTAACTAAATTCTTTACTGTATCACTCCATGTGGGATCGACCCCAACTCTTCGTTGGGTTTATACTTGATTGCATCCACCCATGTTTAGAATCGGATGAATTGTAGTTGAATGTTATCAAAAATAAGTTTGCTTAAGCGACCCCTGCCTTTTCGAACCAGGTAGCAATAGAGAACCCTGCTTCATCGCTTGAGCGGCTAGTTTAATTTGGTTGACTGTTAGCATAAACGAATCCTAAAATTTGCAGGTGTGACATCTAGAGCTCCTTTTCATCCAGGTTTTTATTCTTTACAACTTTTGTGCATCATTTTCCATCCCAACAACAAACATTTTAAATAAACAAAACACAAACAATAATTAGCCTTTTTATCTATTTGAGTTCCACAAAATCACAAGAGAAGAGCCTCAAATGAGTGCAAATGACCACTCATCAATGCATGCATGTGTAAATATGAGAATGAAAAATGCATGAACCTAAGAAATGAACGATGAGGAACTAATTCCTCAAGATAAAGTAGGAGCAGAGGGAAAGATATGAGGATACTGGGACATCACATACGTTTCAGCTTCCCAAGTAGCACCCTCAACTAATTGATTCCTCCAGAGAACCTTCATAGAAGAAACTTCCTTATTTCCAACTTCTGGACTTGTCGGTCTAAAATCTCAATCGAAACCTCTTTATAAGTAAGATTCTTTTTAAATCCCAAACCTTCCATATGTATAATGGACACAGAGCACTAACACACTTTTTCAATAAAGAGACATGGAATATTGAATCTACCGATGCTAAATCATTAGGCAATTCAAGTTCATAGGCAACCTTGCCAGTACGCCTCAACATCGTATATGAGCTCACATACAGTGGACTAAGCTTCCCTTTCTTTCCAAATCTCATGACACCATTGATGGGTGAGATTTCCAAGTAGAGAAAATCATCAACATCAAATTTTAGTGCTCTTCTTCTAACATCAGAATAGGACTTTTTTCAACTTTGAGTTGTTTACAACATCTCAAGAATAAGTCAAACATTTTCCATAGACTCATCCAACAACTCAGGCCCTATGAAAGAAATATCACAAAATTAAGACAATAAATAGGAGACCTACATATCCTACCATAAAGAGCCTAATACGGTGTTATGCAAATCCAAGAATGATAGCTATTATTATAAACAAACTCAATCAAATGCAAATGAATATCCCAGTTTCCCTTGATGTAAATTACATAAGATCTTAGCATGTCTTTTAAGGTCTTAATGGTAAGAGCAGTTTTCGTATCGGTTTGAAAATGAAAATTCTTGCTAAGCTTCACTTGAGTATTGAGACCTTTCTGAAATGAATTTCAAAACATAGATGTAAATGGAGTACCTCGATTAGGGATAATGGATAACGACACCCAATTCAATCTTACAATATCATTAATGTAAAGCTGGGCATAATCTTCCGATGAGAATGAAGTCTTAACAGGAATAAAATGTGTCTATTTTGTCATTTAGTCCACTATGACCCAAATCGAGTCAAACTGCCAATAAGTGTAGGTTAAACCCATAATAAAGTCCATATTAAATCTTCCCACTTACTTATTGGAATACTAATGTTTTGAGCTAAACCACACAATTTCTAATGATCAACTTTCACTTGTTAACATTTTAGACATTTTGCCACAATTTTTTGAATATCATTGTTCATCCCATTTCACTAGACCTCCCACAAATAATGATACATCTTAGTGTCTCCTGGATGAATAAAATACAGAGAAATATTAGCTTCTGTCAGAATCAAATTTCTTAACTCATCAATATTTGGAACGTATAATTCACCCTAATATCGAAAGACACCATCTCTCCCTTGGGAGAATTCCTTTTTGTCTATTTGGGAAACTAGCTTCTTCAACTCAACCATTATTAGATCAATATATTTCATAGCTTCAATAATTGATACAAAAGACTATTTTGAACAATTTTAAACAAGTACACCATCCTGATTAGCATCAACAAACCAATACGAACTCGAACCAACCTTCGAATATCTTAAACTAACTCATTCTTATCATCTTCAGCATGAGTAACACTACACATCAATAACCGACTAAGAGCATCCACAACTATATTTGCCTTACTGGAATAGGACACTCATGTCGTAATATTTAAACAAATCAAGCCACCTCTTCTAGAAAAGATTTAGATCTTTTTGAGTGAACACACAATTAAAACTTTTGTGGTCAGTGAATACATCTACATGAACATCATACAAGTAATATCTCCAAACCATTAGAGAAAACATCACCTGCACCAACTCTAAATCATACGTCAGATAGTTCTTTTCATGCAAGTTCAATTGCCTTGAAGCATTAGCAATGACTTTTCCATGTTGCTTCAAGACACAACCAAGACCAATGCGAAGTATAAAAACAAACCACAAAACCATTTGATCCTTCTGGTCATGTCAATATAGGAGTCAAGGTTAGTCTATCCTTCAACTCTTGGAAACTCTTCTCACAAGCTTTCGACCATAGAAATTTCACTTTCTTTTGTGCCAATGACGTCAAAGGTAAAGCAATAGAGGAAAATCCTTTCATAAACATTCTATAGTAGATAGACAAACCAAAAATAATTATGTATATATGAAGCGGATAGAGTTCTAGGACAATTCTTAACCCCACCGGTTTTGTAAGGATCAACTTGAATACCTTCACTGGAGACAATATGGACAAGGAAAGAAAGAGACCTCAACAAAAACTCACACTTGCTAAATTAAGCATACAATTTTATATCCTTGAGAATTTGAAACACAATCCTCAAATGCTCAACCTGTTAATCCTAATTCCCTGAATAAATGAAGATATCATCAATAAACACTATCACAAACATGTCAAGATATTTCTTAAAAACCATATTAATCAATTTCATAAACACCATTGATGCATTAGTCAAACCAAACAACATTATCGAAAACTCATAATGACCATACCTAGTTCAAAAAATTGTCGTTAGAATGTTATTCTCCTTCACCCTCAATTGGTGATAACGTTACAGAAGTTCAATCTTTGAAAAGTAATTATCTCCTTGGAGTTTATCAAACAAGTCAACAATCCTTTCAGTGGAATATTTACTGTTAACGATAACCTTGTTCAATTGTTGATAATCAATGCACTTTCATAGAGAACCATCCTTCTTTCGAACAAATAACCCCATGGTTAGATACTTGGTCTTATAACACCCTTATCCAGGAAGTATTTGAATTGGTCCTTTAGCTAATTTAATTCTGCCAGGGCCATAGCAAAAGAAGGTATAGCAATTCGCTATGTATCTGGAAGAAGGTCAATACTGAAGTCTATTTCCTTTTAGAAGGAATACCAAGAAGATTGTCGGGAAATATTTTTGAAAACTCATTTACAATCGAAACTGACTCTAGAGTAAGAGTTTTAATATCTAGATCCCTAACCCAAACAAGATGATAAATGCAACCCTTAAAAATCATTTTCCTAGATTTTAGACAAGATAGAAACTGACCTTTAGCAATATAATCTCCCCCTTCCCATTCATTGGCATCCTTCAAAGTTACAAATTAGGTCCTATAATCTACTAAACAATCACATGGATGAAGGCAATCCATCTCAAGAATAACATCAAAACGTAACATACAAAGCTTAACAAGATCATGACCAGTAATTCTTTGAGAATTTAAAATAGGACAACTTCTATAGACTCTGTTAGCCACAATAACATCGCCCATAGTAGTAGAGACATGAAAAGGATTAGAAAGAATTATTGAACCAACATCAAATCTCATGGCCACATAAGGAGTAACAAATGATAAGGTAGCCCCAAGATCAAATAAAATATAAACATTAACATGAAAGACTCTGAACATACCGGTCACCACATCTAGAGAACCATTATAATCTATTTGAGTGTGAATATCAAAGAATCTAATTTGCTTTGGACCACTCAAATTAAAAACACTAGGTTGAACTTTCCTACTATTCCTCCCCTTAGTAGAATGCAATTGGAAATCTCTCATCTTGTGACCACTCTTTCCACAATTAAAGCAAACATCTGTACAGGCTAAAAACTTGTCATCATGCTACTTAACACACCTAGTTCAAATAGGGTAGAAGATCTATTACCACACTTTTCTCCTTAAAGCTTAAGGTCAGACACCTTATCTTTGTTGAATTTAGCAGCTAGAGCATTTGAGGAAATTTGACCGGAAAACGTTTCCCAAAATGGAGGATGCCCTTGTCCACCGGATATAGAATTAGAAACGTTACAATCGTCGGTGCCCTCTTGGATTCTTTTTCCCTTTCCTTGTGCTTTTCCTCTTCAATTTGTTGTGAATGTATAATTAAACGGCAAATATACATCTCCTTGATAAACATGGTGGTACGAAATTCTTTGAAAATTAAGTCGGATACACCCAACACAAACTAACTCAGCCTTCCTCTAGATTCGGCAAGCATAGCTGGAGCATATTTAGCGAGTTGTGTGAACTTCAAGACATACTCTTCACACTTATATTTCCTTGTCTGATGTTAATGAATTCAAGCACTTTAACTTTGGTCATTTCAAGAGGAAAGAAACAATAAAGAAAAGCTCTATTGAATTTCTCCTAATCAAGAGGAACTACATCAACCACCATCTCATTTTTCCATTGTCAAACAACACTTGAGCAACACTATTGAGTTTATAAGAGGCAACCTATGCCTTCTCAAATGTCAAAAATTCTATAATACCTACTATATTGTAAACATCATTAATGTACTTTTTAAGATCCTCATCAACCTTATAACCATGGGATTATGGAACATTAATCCTAGTATTATCCTTGCCTCCATCGTACACATATTGAGGTTCACGAGAGAACTCACCTCTCTATTAACTGGGACCATCATGGCTTGAGCCAACACTTAGAAAGCGGCTCAATATTAGGCATGAGTCACTTCCTCGGCCAAGGGATAAACCAAAACTTGAGAAAGCTCGGGCTGAACATTGTCCTTACCCGCATTCCTTCGCACATAAGCACTTTGAAGGGATATGTCTTGAAAAGGATTGAACACAACTAAGGATAAGGATCATTATAGAGATAGACTCTATGAAACATCATTAGAGTAATGAAAGAAGTAAAGTTTCTTATATTCTATATAGTCACTTATTAATAAATGTGGCATTCTTCAAACTAATGAAGAAGACTCGACTCAATGCGGCTTATCAGACATCCTACGACCTTTTCTAAAATCTTATTCTTTAAATACAAATTTTATCATGACCGAAAGTACAACCTAGATGTGACATGGCGTATAAGACCTCAAGAGACCGTACATAAGCAACTTGGCACACATATACACATAGTAATAGAAAAAGTAAAGCATTTCATATGGATAATATAGTTTTACATTTAAAAGTGAAAGCATTACGTAGTCTTAACAAGTCTTTTTACAAAATCAAAAGAAGTGGTCAAGATGTAACCCGTACACCACATAAAAGATCTAAATGTAAATAAATAAAGAAACAATAAAGTGACATTGTTTTCAAAACATGATGACTCATAAAGTCTTGAAATATCTTACTGCTTCTAGCCATGAACGGGGGGAGACGAGTTGTCAAGCCCTACATTAGTAAAAAAATGGATGGCACTAATATATATTAGTACATGTAGTGTACTAAGTATGAGGAAAATGTAATAAAACATGAAACATGATTATAAAAGAACATAATCAAAATAACAGTATGAGGGAAATGTAATAAAACATGATTATAAAAGAACATAAATGAAATAATGGAATGCATGATCAAGATAAATATTGTCAAACATTAAAGAGATATCAAAAATCACGAATATTGTGAATTTATTTTTTAATCATCACGAAAGCTTCATAAAACATTTGATAGAAACTTAGTTCATTTTGTTGGATATTTACTATTAAGAAAATAGACCATGTGAGCAATAACATGGAATCTGGTGTCTTTCTTGCACACCAACAATAGAGGTTACCTGCCAAGGCAAGGACCATAAACTTCTGCCTTAGGTGGATCCACTAGCTATGTCACTTAAGACAACCTACCAGTGCACGTAGTCAGGGATAGATAGAGTGCTTCGAAATACTCGACCTTTACTAGCGAGAGAGCCTCATTCTCAATATCCTCTCAAAGCTAAGTAAAATCCCAATAGAATAGTCAGAAGCATGTGCATATCTTCATCCATAAAAAAGCAGAATTAACTTACTAATCCAAGCTAAAAACATCATACACTAGCTCATTAAATCTTGAGTATAAGTGAGAAAACCTTTCATCAAACCATGATTTCTTAATGTGAGATAACCTTTGATAATTTCATTGACGCCAATCTAAGCAGCCTAGATCATAAAACAATCCTTTTTATAAATTATGTGTAAGTTCATGAAAACATCTTTCATAGATTCTTAGCTTTTTTATAAGTTTATGTAAATTAGTATTCAAATTCAAAATCAAGATGAATGAATGGGTTCACATGAAATTGCTTGAAAAACATGTAATTGAGTCTAATCAATCATAATAAGATCAAAATCAATCAATTAAATTCATACAAATAGAACCCATGAGGAATTGAATGAAAACCGAACCAACTTAATTGAAATTGACTTGAAGAGATTGGGAATCCTTGGGACTCAATGGGTGAATGGAACCCATTTATGAAGTCCTGCATACCTTGATCTTTTAGCCCTAAGATATGATGAAGAATGGAGGTTTGAACTTGAAGAACCCACTTTGTTCTTCCTTGATCAAGAGAGAGGATTTTGGAGAACACCTTGGAGTAGTTATACGGCTTAGTACTATGTGTAATATGATATAGTATATCAATTACAAGAAAATGAAAAGACCCAAATACCCTTTAAAACTGTTGGATTAATATTATGGTACGTAGCTACGGATTGTACTGGTCAATCATAGACCAAGTAGTGGAGCCTTAAAGTTAAACTAACATAGATGAGACCTTTATACGGCCTGTACGACTTGCTACAATATGTAGACCTAAACCATAGAGTTCAACATTTACTCCAAATTTTGTCTAGGTTTGGAACACTTCAACTCGACCTTTCTATGGTTTGTCAAAATTCTTATGGTTCATTCTATCATCCGTAGATCAACTTTAGTAACTTAATTTCCCAAAAAATCAACACCAGGTCTTCGACTCCAAACTACAACCCATAAAAATTCCCATAGTCTGTTGGTTGAACTCGTAGAACCTACTTTAGCCTGTTTTATGGATTTTTCTTTTTTTTTTTCAACTTTCATACTTTTTAGGTGCTACAACCCTAGTACCAATATACCACCTAGGCTATCCCGACCCAGGGGTACCCCTTAGACGTAACATGGCATACTTGACCCCAAAGGGGTCTCATACAAGCCCTTAGCATATCACAACATAAGATAATAGAAAAGTATGGAAAATTTAAAAGTTGTTTAAAACCGTGCAATCAAAAACATTTTAATAAGCAAGCGGAAGTCTTTACTATATCTTTGTCTCAAACCATCTATTAAACACTTGAATAAAAGTATTGGGACGCAAACCATATAAAAGTCTAAACATAAAAAAATGCCATAAAGGGAAATAATGGTTATGCCCTCGAAGATATGAGGACTCCCCAATTCTTCAACTCTTCTTGCACCTTAGAAACCTATCCTTCAAAGTAACTCAATCTCCGCAACCCTACATTTGATTAGAATGTAGGCAAAGTATGCATTAGTACAAAATATACCAAGTATGACAGCTTGAAAAACATCAAAAGAGCATCTCAAATGGTTAGTCAAACATAAGACATAAGGATAAGAGATAATAACATATTCATAGCATAATTTCCAACAAAAGCATCATATAATCACAACTCAACATAAGAAATAGTTAATAAGCATAGGAGATAAATCCTCTTCATGGAATAGTCTCTACGTAGACCTTCATACTACTTCAAAAGTCACCTCAAAGCATTCTTGTGCAAGGCATCAACGACATCTCATAATACCATGAACACGGAGAACCCTTCTTTGGTCATTCTTAGGTATAGTCCACATCCATAGTCAAGACTTAGGTTTTCATATCATACTAGCACTATACTCCTAAGTAACCTCAAGGCATACTTGTGCAATGCATGAATGGCATCCCATAATACCACTTACACTAAGCATATCTTTTAAGTCACTCTATTAATGCTTTACTATTCACAGGGGTCACTATTGTCCATGGAAGGAAACTATAGCAACAATCCAAGATAAGCATACACCACATAAGAAGATATTTTAGAAGTAGCTTCAAGTCATACATGTTCCATGTATGAATGGCATCCTATACTACCATTCACACTAAGTACTTATTTATTAATGCTTACTATTTATCATTCTAGACTATCAAAGAATAGCACACTTCTAGGCTAGACCTAACTATCATGGTAAAAGACACTATCATGCAAACCAACCTATACAAGGAAGAGTACAACTACCCCAACCTAGCTACCATGCAGACATTCAATATATTACATGCTACCCTTAGGGGAGTATGAATCCTCAATCCTAAGCTACCCTTAGGAGATTATGGTGTCTCGATCCTAAGCTATCCTTGGGAGAGTATAAATCCTCTATCCTAAGCTACCATGAAGTGGTCTTGGCCTAACCAAGTCACGCTACCATGGAGGCATTCTAATAATGCTAGTCCAAGCTACCTTTAGGAGAGTGTAGGTCCTCAATCCTAGGCTTCCGTGCATATACTAATTCAAGCTACCATGAAAAGCATCCTACCAATGCTAAATCAAGCTAATCCTTAGGAGAGTATAATTCCTCAATCCCAAGCTACCATGAGAACTCATAATTCATGCTATTAAACAAGCTACACATGAAGGGATCTCACAACTTCAAGCTATTCTATCCAAACAAGCATGATTAATTTTAGGTGATTAACCTTTCAATCTAGAACCATTCTATGTGAGAAGATCTTTCACACTCTACATACATGCATTCATATAGTTCTACATAGGTCATTTGGGTAAAAGCCTTCTACAACAAATCTATCTATTTGTATACAAATTATATGCAAGTTATCTCATCATATTAGACTTACTCTATAAGCCCTAGAGATCAAGATTATGACTTCACGCCCTACCTTCAAGCTTTACTCCACAATCATCATACTAGATCACAAGACATATTAGTCACAAGCCTTAGTCATAGGCAATTCTAAGCATAATTAATGATAATGCACCAAATTCAATCACTACAATTCATGATCTATCATTCATTCATAAGCCTATTTCAATTCATGATTTCATATTCCTATTCTTGAACAAGATATATACATGATAACAATTCTAGAAGATCTATCAAGAATCATCTATTTCTCATCACAAGGCATAAACCCACATACTTTGGTTTCTAGGGTTAACCATGGAATTCACATCAATTCACCATGTTATCATTAATAAACAATAAATTAACCATAAATAAATATTATCAAACCAATTGGAGTCATACCCAGCTAAACCCACTCATTGGAAGAAACCCTAGCTTAGATTGGGGTTCTTCTTCACAAATTTGGGCAAATTCTAGGGGAATCTATGGGTGGAAGAACCCATAGATGAAAAACTAAATATACCTTTAATCAAAGACCTAACACAAGCTCTCAATAATGGAGGTTTGTTCTTGCTGCAAGTTTCAAGCTCTATCTTCTTCTCCAAGCCTTGGGTTTTCTAGAGAGAGAAATATTTGATAGGAGAGTGTTTGGGCTTTTGATTCTAAGTGACTTAGTTGGGGAGGTTAATGACTTAAAATAATCTATATAGGTGTATAAAGTCCATACAAAACGACCCTCATCTAATACTAACTAAAAATGAATTTACTAATTTAACCCTTCTTTGTCAGCCATGGTGCCAGGCGCTAGGACTAGACTCACAAGCCGTGGTCCTATCCATTGTTGCTTAGGCAGTGGCTTAGACTTGAGGTCTTGGCCTCAAAAGTACAAGCGAAGATCATGAGATCTCCCACGATCCATGGTCAAGACCACGAGTTGTGGTGATGGTCGTGGACCCTAGGTGGTAGCTAGGCCTAAGTGCCTTGCCTCCCACCACTCTAAGGGGTCTTCACGAGCCCCTTCACTGACTGTGGTCAAGACCACTGGTTGTGAAGGTGGTCGTGAACCTTAGGCACTGCTTGGCCAAGGTTGGGCAGCCTTGGTCTTTTGCTTAGGCTTTGCCACCTTGCCTTGGCACTTGCCCTTGCTACCCTCAACCAAACCCTAGGTGGTCCTCTATACTATGAGTTCTAACATGTACCTTGACGTTCAACCACTAAACTATTCATTCTATGCACGGGAAGTCTTATCTACGACTCTAATCCTCAACATCAAACTCTAGAACGCTAGCTTAAGGCTCTACTTTGGTCTACTAGTTTCTGGGGCATTTCATAGGCGGCTTTTGGTTATAGCTCCAAGGGCCCTCAATAGGCTAAAAGTAATGGAGAAGCATACTATTCTAGAAGAGTGCCTCTTATCGATGGATGGGTTCATGAATGACTACCTCGCCATATGGGATATTATAAAATTTCATAAGTTCAATAAATTTACAACATTTTAACCTCCATCTATCAAAATGTGTGTTAGAGAGTTCTATGATGCCTATTCCAAGGCATTGCCCAAGAAGAAAAAAGGGGTAGTTTTGAAACCCTATATGAAGTCGATGTCAGGGGGAAAATGGTACAATGTGGCTGGGGTGTGATAAGTGATGTCTTTGGTATTTATTGTAACAGAGAAGATTTGTACAAGCTTAGGAAAAAGCACTAGCTTGATGACTTGAAAGGGTGGGAGGCACCCTTAATTTTAGACATTAATCTACCATGGTTGGTTGATGGGGTAAGGATAGAGAATATGGATATATACATAGTGGCTTTATTTCTGTTGGGGTTCATCAGCACCAACCTCATGCCTTCTTAGAATGAGTCGATCCTTCAGAATCAAAAAGAGATATTTTTTAGTATTATCATTGCTCAAAAGAAGATCCATGTTAGACAAATAATTAAAGAAGGAGATGCTCATGTGAGCTAGGAAAGTGTAGACTTCATTATCCTTCCATGTTCTGATCACTCAGTTTTTCGAGGAAGCGAGAGTCCCATTTCAAAAAAGGTCTGATGTTAGAGTTACCCCACCTCATCCAATTATATTTAGAGGATTGAGGCTGACTATTTAAGAGATGATATGGCCAGGATGAAGATGCCATCACTTACCACCACTTCTATAGTATATCTTTCTACCCTAGAGTCGAGCATTTATCATCCCGCTCATATGTTGGAGCCCTCAGGTTTAGTTCCCCCTTCTAATTATACTGGGATTGCTGCTCCCCCTACCTCTACTGTACACTACCCCTATTGCACCTACTTCTACATCCCATCCTCCATTGACCTAGCCTTGATACACTTGATGGCTACTTTGCCGATTTGGAAGATATTATGGGGTCTTGCCTTGAGAGGAACGTGACAAAGATAATTACTAACACCATTGAGGCTTCTATATTCCGTGTGAATGCAGATAGTATGAGCCATCATGCTACGTTGGCTTCCTATGGGGAGAGGCTAGATAACCTCACCACTAGAGGTTAGGAACGTGAGAGATGTGAGGATAGATGTGGACTAGTTGAAGTTCACAGATATTTGTATGTTATGGGGTGAGGAACCCTTTCCTCAGATACCTATAACTATTCCTAAAACTGAGTATATGATGTTTGTGTAATCAAGACACAACTTCCAATGCAAGTGTCTACGATCATGCAATAGTAAAGTAACCCAACCAAGGGTTGGGATCATTCCCAATGGAGTTGTTTTGAGAATTAGTAGAAAAATAAAATTAAGTTCTAATTAGTAATAACTAAAAACATTTACAAATATAAACATGTTAAATCAAAGGGGTGACACAATAGTGTCAATTAACGATGGGGGTTTTGTCACAAGTAAGCAAAAAACAGCAAAGATAGAGAGAGTACTAATCAAAGAGATGGGGTTCTTGTGATTTATTAGAAAGACGGGAAAAACTAAAATATTGGGTACATGCTATTGACAATAAATCTATTGAATATTTGTGACTAGGCTAGACTATAGAGGGGATGAATTCACTCTCGAGCAACTTACCCCGAATCAAACGGGTTCCTCTCAGACACCTACTTGCCGCATGAAGAACAACCTCCACCTTATCCCACTCACACTCTCGAGTTGAGTGTGTGGGAATGAAACTAGGGTTCACTCATTCGATTTGAACATCATGTCGACCCAATCCAACCGGCCATCAATTTAGCAGTCTTAGTTTTATGACCTCTCTCTCGAGTAATCCAAAAACACAAACGTGAAATCATTTTTGCAACTACAATTTCATTTAGTTCCACCAAAATTACTAAACAAAATCACATCTAAAGAACTAATAAATCATCAACAAGCAAGACCCAACAGATAATCTAACCCATATTCACAAAATTACACCCAAAGAATTGGGTTTTAGCTACACATGTAAAAGAGATAGAAATTTATACCAATATGAGTTTGTATTCAAATGGGTATGAAGATTTAAGTCTTAAAAAAAGTAAAGAGTGAAGAATCCAAGTGACCCAAACCCAAAATCTTGGAGTTCAAACCCTTTGATCATTTAAGTTCTTCAAAACCCTCTCAAAACTTAGAACTCAAAAATAGAATCAAAGTCTAAAAATTTACTATTAAAAGATAAAAATCTGATATAGAATAATAAATCAATGAGAATTTATAGTTTCCAAAAATCTGTGCTGTAGCGGATCATTCGACGTTGTTAGTCGATATCGCCAATCAACTCGGCGATCCACTCTTTCGTAGGTTTCATTGCCGTCTTGCTCTGTCATTCAACATCGTCGTGTTTGGATCATTGGGCATCATAGTACAGCTTTACGGAGCTGCTCGGTCACACAC
Organism: Solanum bulbocastanum; assembly: GCA_037074985.1. Classification (NCBI taxonomy): domain Eukaryota; kingdom Viridiplantae; phylum Streptophyta; class Magnoliopsida; order Solanales; family Solanaceae; genus Solanum; species Solanum bulbocastanum. The sequence goes on along the minus strand of CM073607.1, from coordinate 21,743,520 downwards.
TGACTGCTCCTGTTCACCATCGATTTGATCCTTTCCTTTAGGGCATAATGCACTAGAACAAAAGGTGAGGATAAGGCCTTTTAGCGACTCACCAAATTGGTTCGGTGATTCTCAAATTTTTATTTTTTCGATCTTTCAGCTACTTTTGTTCCTTTTAGCTAAGTAGTGTCCATGATTTCCCTCAAACTTCAAATACCTTAAACTTAAGGGTTTTCATCAGATATTGAGACAAAATATGCATTTGAGGACACTAATTCTATCAAAATATAGCCCTAAATGAGTCCAATTTGTGGACTCATCAACACCCCAACTTAAAATTTTGCTTGCCCTCAAGCAAACTTAAGTTCTGCCATTCAAAAAGGGCATCTCGAACAGTGCTACACAAGACTCAATCACGAATGCATATAACAAGACTCAATTTACTTATGCAAAGATCAAATGTGCACTGAAATATTCAAGTTGTGACTCACCAATATCAAAGAATTTAATTCTCACAATACTTGCTTCAAATGCAAGTTCAAGCTCAACCAAAGTGTTCAAATGCCCTCGTACAAGGAATGATTCCATATTCACCCAATGGTTCACATTTTAAAGCTTTGGAATCAGATGCAACGCTTACACTCACAAAGAAGAACATAATGCATAACTTCACCCATAGGTTTGCCAGTATTTTCTAATCAACACTTGTTTCAGATCACTCAAGATCAAAAAGGTGTTTTCAAGGCTTATAATGGGGCTGAGTGCAAAGGTATGGTCATTTAGGCTCAGTTGACTTTCATCCTCCTGAAATCTAGCGCTGATAACACTTCCTTTCCTTTTCCTTCATCATTCTCTTTAGTGCTCATAAGTCATCCGACTACTCACTTTCCATGGATTGTTTGGGAACCTCATTTCTTTTGTACTTTATTCCACAACTTTCTTTTTCATTCTTTTCCTTTTTCTTTCTCTTTTCTCTATTTTATTTTTTTATATATGTAGGGGTTCCATTTTTTTCTCAAAACCATGGGTAGGAGGAGAATTTCCTTGCACTTCTTGACTTACCCTTATCTTTTTCGTGACACCCCCAACTTAGGTTTTTGGCCTAAATTGGCTATTCAACTAACCACAACTTTATGAGGATTATAGGTGATGGACAAAGAACAGTGTAGTTTTCATCACATTTCTTCCAAAGGATGGTAAGGCTCAAGGGGTGTTCAAAAGCGGTTCACACACTCATAAGGTAGGTCACAAAAGAGGTATATCTCAAATTGGCTCAGACTCTTTAAAGTTTACCGAAGATAATATCAAGAGATAGCATCACTTAGTTGACCGGACCAACGGGGCAAATTCTACCATCTATCATGCATGTTTTAAAGTAAACTCATCACACTAGGCCAATATTGACACTACAGTCAAACAAGACTCCACAGTTTCGCTAGTGTGCAATGATCATCACAAGAGACTCAATTCAATATTAGGCTAGTGATAACGAGATGCAAAGAGTTCATATGTTCTCTATGCAACTTCATTTGGCCTAATCGTAGTCGTGCATTCATGTTCGTTCGATTGAGAGACTATTCAAGTCATCGGTATTGATCAAAACCAAGAGTTAAATATTGCAAAAGAACAGTCACACTCAACACATGAGAGGTGGCAAAAATATTTTGGACGGGTCAAAATCATTTTACAATTTAAAACAAAAGGAGCCACAAGCTCTAACATCCACAGAAAGTAATATTAGCACAATAATATAGCTCACAACCCAAATACTAACAAAATGCGAACGTCAATAGCGACTCACCCCACTACAAATAAAAGTGTTTGTCCTCTAATGCAAATAAAAGTATCCAAAAATTAAAATAAGTAAGAGAAAGAGGGAGGTAAAGAATGGTATTGTCTATGCAGTCGCTCCCTATGTCAGGGTCTCTATTTTAATCAGGGCAATAGTGCTCGGAGAAGTTGTCTGGTCTTAGGTCTCAGTTCCCGGACTCACCTCATAAGGAATAGAAGTGCCAAATCCACTAAGAGCTATAGTGGATGTCTCAATCGATGATGGCTGGATCACTGGCTGCACAATTGATCCCACAAGATCTGGAAAATCTCTAAATAAGCTCTCATCGCATCTCTCATTCATTTTCTCTTCGTGTGTTGCTATTAGCTCCTCGTCGGTCTCTGCATCTAGCTCTTCCTCCATTGTGCCACCCCTCTGCACATATCTGATGGTAGCCAAAGGAATCCCAGAGGTCTCAGGAGCATCCCTGTCCTCAACAGGCTCTAGCAGTGAAGTGAACTTAGTAGACTTAAGATAGTCTACATCGTTTCTCAAACTCGCAACCTCGGCTTTTAAAGCCGTCACCTTAGAGGTCTTCCCTTGTCTGCTCTCACTGTCAAGGCATCAACAAAAGTCTGAAGGGGGTAAGTGTTGCTAGTATGGCCCTGTCAATCATCTTCGGAAAGACCTCTCTAGTCGGGTGGCTCGCACATCCGCTGATTGGACCAAGTGTCATATTTTCAGGATCACCGCTTGAGTAATCTTCGCTAGCTAGGAGGAGGAGGAAAAAGTACTTGGTACATGTGAAGAAGAGGAAGGTGCAGATGTACCTGAAGGCCTAGAGGATGGAATAGGCGAAGGTTCTTCTGCTGGTAACGAGTTAGATAGCAGGTTTTCCTTTATGATAGTTCGAACTCCTTCACCTTTTAGTCTATTCAACAATCTAGGTGGAGGAGCAATAGACTGAGATTTAGCCTAGTGTCAACTCCTTCGAGGAATCAAGATCTCTTCATCTTCCGGTTTAAGAAAATCAACTTGGGGTTCAATAGCTATTCCTTTCCTAACTATGTTCTTTTTCCTCTTGCCTTTGTCTCTTGGTGGGAGATTTTGCTTTCGTTTATGTGGAGGATTTGATCCTTCGTCATTTATCGTAGTTCCCTTTTCTTTTTTATGGGGTGGCTCATTTATATTTGTGCGCACCATGCAAAAGATAGAGAGAAATTAGGAGAAAATCAAACACAATGATAGAGAATCTTATTGCAGAAAGACTCGCTGATCGAGTCGGCGAATCAACTAACCTCTTTGGCTAGCTAGATCGCGCTCGCCAAAGGGTTTTGCTTGCAAATTTCTAATAAATTGGTGATGGGAAAACCAGATGGGCAAATAGCCAAATACTTTCAGCGAATAAGTTATTATCCGCCGACAGTAACAGTGCAACATAGATTTAAGGGTGTAGAAAAGGGCGATAAGACTAGTTTTAGTGAGTCACTAAGTGCTTTCGGTGCCCTCAGACTTCTTGCCGAAAGTTACAGTATTAAATATCAATCAAGGCGCCAAATTATCAGCAAGATAAGGACATTAGGTGAACTACCGAGTCATTCGGCGAGCTTGACCTACCTCGCCAATCGATCTAACGTGCCTATTTACAACCCATTTTCTCGAATTCAACCCCGCAATCCCTAAAAATAAAATCAAAGCATGCACTCATGGAATTCAAAAAAGACCTATACTACCCATCACCCCAGGATACTCAAATTTTTCTCGATTTTGCCAAACTTAGCCATTTGACGATATTTTCTCTTAAGAGTGTTGTCACCCGCTTTATCATTGAGCAATTTTCATCATTTAGCACGAACATAGATTACTTAGACTTCACCAAATCAATCAAAAGAACATGCAAGCATCACCTAATAAAATTTCATTCGTTTCAAGGCATAAAAATATGGTATTTTAATGATTAAAACAATACAAACAAGATTTTCAAATTAAAATAAGCATTCAAGTATTCTAATTCTATCAGAGAGGCCCAGCACACAACAAAATGATACGATTATTGCGAAGAGGAAAAAGTTTTTGAATGTAAATTTGGGATTCGAAAACCAACCTTATATGCCGATTAAAACACGATGGAAAAGCTAGGCAGCAAAGAAATCCAACTCTGTGCACCAATCAACAACTAAAATACTAATGGAATAGAAAAATACCAAAGATAATACCTTGGTGTGGGTTTGTAAAGTTTAAAAATGAGGGAAAGTGAAGGATTTCAAATTTTAAGTCTTTTGGCCATTATAAACCGTCCAGTTCGCACCCATTCGGCGACATTAGTTGCACTCGCCGATCCACTCGGTGAAGCGCCGAGTGGTCACTGCGCTCGCTGAGTTTTCAAGAACCTTCAGTCAAAGTAAAGGTCCAAACGGCTGTCTCTATCGGGCATGCTGACCATTTCGGCACTTCACCGACTGATCTTTTACTCGCCAATATGCATTTTCCAAACACTTTCAACATATAAACCTACACCACTAGCACACTATTATTTATAAAAGTATTTAAAACCTTGGGTGCCTCCCAAGAAGCGCTTTAGTTAACATCGTGGCATGACGCGAGTCCTAACACACTCTCCATTGCTGGGGTTTGTCCTAGTGTTCTAGGTAACCCCAATAGTTCATTTGAGTGAATAGGAGGTACTGCATAGCTCATGAGTGTCATGATCAGCTGGATCGATCTAGAATGGGAGCCAATCAGTTGATTCAACACTTCAATATTCTCATTCATCTCTTCCAACATTCGATCTTGTTCGGTGATCTTTTGGAGAATAATTTGGAGTGTGTCCTTGACATGATTGTTCTCCTTGTCTCTAGACTATTTCCACTCACAAGGGGGCATGTGCCTCTCTTGGCTCTTGCACTTGTTTTCCACCTCTGATATTTTGGTGGCTAACACGTTCAGCTGAGTTACCAGTGCGGTTAACTTGAAATCCCTCTCAACATAGCAACTCGTCTCAGCCGAGTTGCTATCATTTCCCTCAGCTATGCTCAGTGTATCTGCCTATATCAACAGCTTCCAAGCAAAACAAAATTAAAAATAAATTTAGTAAACTAAGACTAAGAAGAACAAAAATTCTACTAATATAAGAATTGTCAAATAACACCACTCCCCGGCAACGACGCCATTTCGATGTTTGCGTAATCAAGACACAACTTCCAATGCAAGTGTCTATGATCATACAACAGCAAAGTAACCCAATCAAGGGTTGGGATCGTTCCCAAGGGAGTTGTTTAGAGAATTAGTAGAAAAATAAAATTAAGTTCTAATTAGTCATAACTAAAAACATTTTTGAATATAAACATGTTTAATCAAAGGGGTGACACAAAAGTGTCAATTAATGATTGAGGTTTTGTCACAAGTAAGCAAAATCAATAAAAATACAGAAGTACTAATCAAGGAATTGGGGTTCCTAGGATGTGATAGGAATACGGGAAAAACTAAACTATTGGGTACATGATTTTGACAATAAATCTATTGAATATTTGTGACTAGGCTAGACTATAGAGGAAATAAATTCTCTCTCGATTAACTTACCGTAAATCAAATAGGTTCCTCTCGAACACCCACTTGCCGTATGAAGAACAACCTCCACCTTAGCCCACTCACTCTCTCGAGCTGAGTGTGTGGGAATGTGACTTGGGTTCACTCTCTCGAGCAAAACCTCATGTTGCCCCAATCCCATCGGCCATCAATTTAGTAGTATTAGGTTTATGACCTCTCTCTCGAGCAAGACAAAAACACTTAGGTGAAATCGTATTTGCAACTAAAATTTCATAAAGTTCTACCACAACTACTAAAAAAAATCACATCTAAACAACAAATAAATCATCAACAAGCAAGACCCAACAAATAATCTAAGCCATATTCACAAAATCACACCCCAAGAATTGGGGTTTTAGCTACACATGTAAAAGAGATAGAAATTTATACGATTATGAATTTGCATTCAAATGGGTTTGAAGATTTAAGTCATAAAACAAGCAAAGAGTGAAGAATCCAAGAGACCCAAACCCAAAATCTTGGAGTTGAAACCCTTTGAACCTTCATGTTCTTCAAAACCCTCTCCAAACTTGGAACTCAAAATAGAAGCAATGTCTAAAAAATTACTGTTCAAAGCTAAAAAATCGATATAGAATAATAATTCTCAATGAGTATTTATAGTTTTCAAAAATCTGTGTTGCAGCAGATCATTCGACGTCATTAGTCGAGATCACTGATCAACTCGATGATCCACTCTTTGGTAGGTTTCATCACCGTCATGCTCTATCCTTCAGCACTATCATGTTTGGATCATTGGGCATGGAACTGCGCGGTGATATGCCAACTGCTCCTATTCACAGCTAATTAGATCCTTTCCTTCTGGGCTCAGCACACTGGAACAAAAGGTAAGGATAAGACATTTTGGAGACTCGCCAAATGTGTTCAGTGATTCTCAAATATTCATTTCTTTAATCTTTAAGCTACGTTTCTTCCTTTTGGCTATGTAGTTTCCATGCTTTCCCCTAAATTTCAAATACCTGAACTTAAGGTTTTTATTAGATATTGAGATAAAATATGCATTTGAGGACACTAATTCTATCAAAATATAGTCCTAAACGAGTCCAATTTGTGGAGTAATCAGTTTAGAGGAGATGTATCTTTTGGGATAGCTGAGAATACTGGGTATTCTTAAATTTCTCACCTATGAAAGGTGTTATGAGACTTGGCAAGAAAGGCAAGCTTAGTCCAAGATTTATTGGGCCATATCGGATCCTTCGTAGGGTAGGACAAGTGGCTTATGAGTTAGAATTGCCTTCGGGGCTAGAATCTGTTTATCCAACTTTCCATGTATCGATGCTATGAAAGTGCGTAGGAGACCCTTATTGGGTTGTCCTAGTTGAGGATGTTCAGATCATAAAGGATTTGTCCAACGAGGAAACTCCAGTTGCCATATTAGATCGACAGGTCCATAAATTAAGGACCAAGGAGGTGGCTTCGGTTAAATTATTATGGAGAAACAAGAATAGGGAAGAGGTGACCGCGGAAGCTGAGGATGGCATAAGGTCCAAATTTCCTCAGTTGTTTAATACCGTAGGGGGATAGCATATCATTTTATATTAGTGAAGTAAGGTAAGATACCTATCTAATTTTTTATATTATTTCTTATTATTATAGTTGTTGTCGTTGTATTTTTGCTCGGACTGTTATTGCGGAGATACAGTGCTTAGCTATTTTGCCATCCTGTGAGACGTTTAGGTTAAAATTTATAAGATCCAAATTCTGGTTAGTCACATTCACAAAGGATACTTTGCCTATACTTTGTCAGCTCCTAGGGAAATAATCGTGTGACTCAGATTTTTCATTCGAGGACGAATGTTTCTAAGACGGGAAGGATGTAACATCCTGACTTTTCAAAATGTGTAAATTAACTCGTACATTCATGTAAAGACAAAGGGGGTGAGTAATACATTATCAATGATGTGGTATGTCATATTTTAAGTGTTCAAGGGTTGTATCTCAAGTTTTAAAGTAAGGTAAGTTGAAAAATAAAAGATATCGTAAGTTCCTTTTTAAAGATTTCTCTGAAATTTGGATCAAATGTCATGGAAGTTTTCTCCCAATCTATAGAGATTTATGGGACCCACAAACCATTAAATCAAAGGTTTACGAGTCTATTTTTCAATGCATCAAACAGTTTGTTCATACGAATTCAGAATAGAGAGATATTCACATTTTTGCGAGACTCCGCAAGTAGGGATGTAAGGTGGGTCCCCTAAGGCGGTGGAAGCATATAAGATAGCATCTTCTTCATTTTTCTTCATTATAACTCTTAAGAAAAACATGAAAATCAGAGAAAATTCTTCTCAAATCATCCTTGTGTGTTCATAATCTCTTCTTGGCTCCTTATCAAAAAATGCCCTACTTCGCAAGCTTGTCGTTTTAGTATAGCTTTCATGGAGAATTGATCGGTTTAGCTCCGTGGAGGCTACGGGAGCAGAGTTTTTTAGTGGTTTGATTTTATTTAAGCTTTCTGGGCATTTAAAGAAAGGTAGGAACCATCTTTTATTAGTTTATGGATACCTTAGGTCTTGGATACTAATTTACTATAGGAATCCGTATCGATTGTCGTAGTAATTCTTGTCCTTAATTACTGATTGATTTTACCCTTTTTTTAGTGTTGTAGTAGTGCAGACAGAGGTATTTCCAGAATAAATTATAAAGGAAAAGGTATGTTAAGGCTATTCCATCGCTCAAAATAGTTCCTTAGAGCTTGGGAGTGATATAGTAGGGTAGTTAATGCTGGTGATCTTGTAGATGTAATTGTTAATGGTTGGCTGATTTAGTGGATATAAACCCTCATTATAGGGACTCATAATCTGTTAAGAACGACCCTGAGTTAGGAACGACTTGGAAAAAAAATAAAATATATATATATATATATATATATATATATATATATATATATATATATATATTCTTTATAGCTAAATTGCTCACCTTTAGCTTATTCAATTATTTATTATCGCCCCTTGGGGCTATAGTGGTTAGTTTTTGAGCTATGAACTGCCTATGGGGGGCTATGATGGTGTCTAATAAGACTATGTTATTGCTTAAGAGGGCTATGTGTTGCCTACGGGGCTATATTGATGCCAATGAGTGTTATGTGTTGCCTTCAGGGCTATTATTATGCCAAAGAGGGCTATGTATTGCCTACACGACTATGCAGTGCAAAAGAGGGCTAAGTGCAGCCCACAGAGCTATGATGTTGCCTAAGATGGCTATGTGCTACCTACAGGGCTATATCATTTCCAAAAAGGATTATGTGACTTCTTATAAAGACAAGGGGCTACCGATAGGGTTAAGTAGATTGATTTGGCACATTCAGTGCTTATGGGGGCCTAGGTAGGTTGTATGTTGTTTGTACCTACCAAGCTTATGGGGGCTTGGCTTGGTTGATGTTTGATCATTATTGTATTTTTTAGATTCAGTAGTGCGTTAGCATGCTTATTTAAATTTGATTTCCTTAACTGATGGCTTTTGGTATATTATGATACTTACTCATTTAGTCTATAGACATTCATACTCTGTACATTAATATTTATTGACGCCCCATTGCTTGGGGGCGCTGCATTCATGTATGCAGGACCCGACAAACGACCCAGTTCCTCAGCAGCAGTATTAACTTCTATCTAGTTGGCTAACCCTTTTCCTCTGGAGCTTCCAGAGTTGGGAGGTTTGTTAGCTTTTGTTGTATATATTTTTATGGTTAGGCTATGGTCCTGTTCTTCCAATCTTTACTACTTTTAGAGGCTTGCTGACTAGTGTGTGGGGTGTACAACTATGTCATAGCCACGCTGGCCTAGTTTGTTGGTTTGCTGATGCTTGTTAGTTGTTTGACGTATTGTATTGATATATATCTGCTTTTAGTTTCTCTATAGAGATCATGGTGGCCTCGAAGGCCCAATCTGGACTTCTGTGCTAATTGGTTATTTCTTTATATGAACTCTTGGAAGTAGTATTTTCTTTTATAGATCTGTTGGCAGGGGCCTTACTGGCCGAGGGCTTCATTTTAAGCCGAGATATACTTGTTTGTTTTCTTTATTGTGTGTGGCTACCATGCGCTTTTAGCAAATGGTTCAGCAGGGTTGGCTCAGGCCTGAGTTCTGGCATTAGGAGCCAGTTGCGTCCCTTGAGTTTGGGGCGTGATAGTTATAAGCAAACGCAATAAATGGAAAATGGTCATCTCGATTGCCCTTAAAATTAATCACACAAACCCTTAACATATATTCCAAAGTTTGAATTGTTCACTCCGCTTGGCCATTAGTTTTTGGATCAAAAGTTGTGCTATGCTTAACCTTCAGGCCAAGACCCTTTTGGAACTTCCCAAACTAAAAAGTGAAATGGGTACCACGATTAGAAATATTAGTAAAAGGCACTCCATGCAACTTTACCATTCCTTTCAAGTATAAGTTGGCATAGTCCTCCGCCATACTAGAAACCTTAATGGGAAAGAAATGAGCCAATAATTCGATCTATTATTACCCAAATTGAATCATGTTGTCGCCGAGTGTAAGACAAACCAACAATAAAGTCTATATTTCAATCTTCCCACTTCCAAATAGGAATACTATTTCTTGGGATAAACCAAATGATGCTCAACTTTCACTTGTTGAAATTTAGGACACTTTGTCACAAATTCTGAAATATACTTCTTCATCCTATTCCACCAATTGACCTTCCGTAAATCATGGTGCATCTTGGTGGCTCCTGGGTGATTGAAATATCGTCAACCAAGAGAATCTGACAAGATCTGTTCCCTCAAATAATCAACATTTGGAACACATAACCGACATTAATAGGTAAGTACACCATCTCTCCCTTGGAAGAAAGCCTTAACGGATTTCGAAAGAAATGCCTCTTTCGATTCTACCAAAATTAAATCAAGACCTTGCTTGGCTTTCACATCCGCCACTAAAGATGATTCGAAACAATTGTGAACCATGACACCACTCTTGGTGGAGTCCACTTATTGAACACCCAATCGGGAAAATCTATGAACCTCTCGAACCAACTCTTTCTTTTCTTCTTCAATATGGGCAACACTACCCATAAATAACAGATTAAGAGCATCCACTACCTCATTAGCTTTACCGAGGTGATAAAGAACACTTATATCATAATCTTTCAATAACTCAAGCCACCTTCTTTGTCTAAGATTTAGATCTTTTTGATTAAAGACATTTTGCAAACTACTGTGGTCAGTAAAAACATCTACATGAACTCCATGCAAATAATGTCTCGAAATCTTTAAGGCAAAAACGACTGCCTTTAATTCAATGTCAGGAGTAGGATAATTCTTCTCATGAATCTCAAGTTTTCTTGAGGCATAGGCAATAACTTTCCTATTTTGCATAAGCACACACGTTAGCCCAATCTTGAAGCATCACAATAAACCACAAAACCATTTGTCCCTTCCGGTAAAGTCAGCATAAGAGCGGAAGTAAGTCTATCTTTAAACTCTTCAAAATTCTTTTCACATAATTTGGACCATAGAACTTGTCCTTCTTTTAAGTCAAAGCTGTCAAAAGAGAGGCAATTGAAGAGAATTGCTCAACAAACCTTCTATAGTACTAGACCAAACCCAAGAATCTTCTATTATCCGAATGAGTTAGATGTCTAGGCCATCTCTCGACAGTATCCATCTTCTTAGGATCTACCTCGATACCCTTGTATGAAAACATATGACCAAGGAAAGCTATGGATCTTTGCCAAAATTCACATTTGCTAAACTTTGCAAAGAGTTGTCGGTCCTTAATAATTTGCAACAAGATCCTCAAATAATCAATATGCTCTTTCTAGCTTCTTTAATAGAGAAATATATAATATGGATGAAAACAATTACAAACATGTCAATGTATTCTCTAAACACCCTATTCATCAAGTCCATGAACTCCGCTGGAGCATTAGTCAACCCAAATGACATTACCAAAAACTCATAATGACCATACCGAGGCTGAAAAGAAATTTACAGACATATCATCAATTTTCACCTTCAATTGGTGATAACTCGATCATAGGTCAATTTTATAGAAATGACTTTCCCTTTGAAGTTGGTTAAGCAAATCATATATCCTTGGAAGATGATACTTGTTGTTAATCTTCACCTTGTTAAACTAATGATAATCAATATAAATATGAAAAAAAACCATATTTTTTCTAATAAACAAAACAGGAGGATCTTATGGAGAGAGACTTGGTCGGATGAAACCCTTATCGAACAAGTCATTAAATTATTCTTTCAACTGATTTAGTTCTGTTGGAGCAATACGGTAAGGAGGAATAGAAAAAGGTTGTATATCTGGGAGAAGGTCAATGCTGAAGTATATTTCCCTCTCAGGAGGAATGACGGGTAGATCATCAGGGAACACCTTGAAAAGTTGTATTAAAAGCGGGGACCGACTCAAGATTAGGGGTTTCAAAATCTACATCCCTCACCATAACTAGATGGTAAATCTTTAGAAATCATCTTTCCTGCTTTAAGACAAGAGATAAGCTGACCCTTAGGCATAGAATTTCCCCCCTTCCATTCTAGGACAGACTCATTTGGAAACTGAAACTTGACTATATGAGTTCTACAATCTATAGATGCATAAAATGAGTGCAACCAATCCATCCTAAGTATAACATTCAAATCTAGCATATCAAGCTCTACCAAGTCAACAAGAGTAGCTTTATGGGTCAAGGAAATGAGACACTTTCTATAGATCCTCTTCATCACAATAGAATTATCAACAGGAGTAGAAACTGAAAAAAGATATGCAACACATCCGAAAGAACATCAAACCTTATAGCCACATATGGTGTCAAAAAAGATCAGGTAGCACCAGGATCAAGTAATGTAAAAACATCTAGGTAGAAGATTTTTAACATACTAGTAACCGCATTCGAGGAAGCCTCTTGCTCTTCACAGGTCTGAAGTACATAGAATCAGTTTTTCTTAGGAGCATTCGAACTCGAACCATTAGGAGGAGCTTGCTTTCCCTCTCTTCCTTTAGCCATAAGCATTGGGCAATCTCTCATTTTACGATCACTCTTACAATAACTGAAGCAACCATATGTGCCGGTTAGGCACTTACCCTTGTGCTTCCTTCCACATCTAGTAAAATGAGACATAGGCAATAAAGATCCACTACCATTCCCTCCTTGAGACTTAGGGTTAGACACCCTATATTTGTTGGACTTAAGGGGAGCATTTAAGGAACCATTGTTAGAATCTAGGACGACTGCGTCCATCGGACCTTGCATGTGAGAAATTACCATCACCAGTCTTAACCCTCTTCACCTCTCTTGATATTACCTTATGTTTATCCTCTTTAATCTATTGTGCATGAGCCATGAGATGAGAGATTTCCATGTCATTAATAAGCATAGCGGTACATCACTCTTCAACCACTATTTTGGACACGCCCAAAACAAACTTACTTATCCTAGCCCATAAATCCACAACCATTGTTGAAGCATATTTAAACAACTGAGTGAACTTCAAAGCATATTCTCTCACACTTATACTCCATTGGCGAAGTTTAATAAACTCAATCACATTTTCTTTCCTCATCTCAAGGGGAAAGAACCTATCATGAAAGTTGATGAGTCCACAATTTCAGCTCATTTAGGGCTTTATTTTAATGTATTTAATGTCCTTAAATGCATAAGTTTTCTCAATAACAGATGTAAATCCTTAAGTTTCAGGTATTTGGACTTAGAGATAAAGCATGGACACTATGGGGCAAAAACAATCAAAGCAGCTGAAAGAACGAAGAAATGAAGGCTTGAGGATCGCTTAATGCATTAGGTGAGTCACCGAATGGCCATTACCTCTTTCAAAGTTCCAGTGTTCTCAGCCCTGAAGGAAAAAATCAATTTGGCGATGAAAGGGAGCTGTCGACGCGTAGCCAAATAGTTCCAATAAAACAACACCATATTGCCCAATGATTCCAAATAGGAAGATGTTGAAGGCAAAAGCTGAAAGGAGATGAACCAGATCAAAGGACAGGTCGCCGAGTGTAACGGCGATCCTGACTAACTACGCCAAGTGGTCTTTCGCAACACAAATTTTTGAAAACTATAAATACCCATTTAATTCTGAAGCTTAGTATCAAGTTATAGTGAATTATTACTAATTTTTTAGAATATTTTCAGTTTGAGTTCTTAGAGTTTTTGGGAGACATTGTTCTTGAGATTTGAAGGTTTCATCTCCAAGAAATTGGAAGTGGGCATCAAAGAATCTTGATCTTAGACGTGTTTAAAGACATTATTTATCATACCCATTTGATGGAAACAACTTTTGGTATTGATTTTTATCTTTTTATCATGTCTAGCTAAAACACCAATTCTTGGGGTGTGATTATGTGAATATAGGTTAAATTTACTGTTGGGTATTGCTCATTAACGTCTATTTGTTGTTTAAATGTGATTGCGTTAAGTAGTTGTGTTTGAACTTAATGAGGTTATAGTTGCCAATACGATATCATCTTAGTGTTTTTTGCTTGCTCGATAGAGAAGTTTCAAAACCAAAACTACTAAATCGATGGCCTATGGTTATTGGGTTGTCGTTGGTTCAGCTAGAAAGAATGAATCCTAGACCTTCTCCCATATATTCAGCTCGAGAGAGTGAATGGGCTAAGGTGAAGGTCGTGCTTAATTACCGCAACTCAGTGTTCGAGAGAAATCGAGTTGATTTGGGGTAAATTGTTCAAGATAAAATTTACCCCAACTAAAGTCTAGCTTACTTACAAATGTTCAACAATTTACTATCAGTAGCATTTACCCGGTTGTTTATTATACCCTATATTTCTATCATATTACAAGAATCACGTCTCCCTATCTTGCATCTTTATATTTTTGTTTATTAGTTGACTACAAGGACCCCGTTGATAATTAACATTCGTGTGACTTGTTGATTTAGTATGCTTTTACTCGTAATTATTTATAGCTATGATTGACTAGAACATAATTTTACTTTTCTATTAAATTCTCGATTACTTACTGCTCCCTTGGACCTCGACCCTTACCCATTCGGTTAGGTTATATTACTACATGTGATCGTTGACACTCGAATTGGAAGTTGTGTCTTTGATTACATCAAACATCAAAATAGCGCCGCTGCCGAGGAGCAGTGTTACTTGAAATTTTTTATTTAAGTTAGAACTTGTTCTAGTTAGTTATAGTGATACTTACTTAATTTTTAGCTTTGTGTTTTGCTTGTTTGAAACAGAGGAGGTGAGTATGTCGAGTAGTACTCACGAGCAAATGGAGTTTCCTCCATTAGAAGTAATGATGTTCAGGGATTGCATTCTAACCTTCAAACAATTGGAAGGTGAAAGGATTCATGAGGCACGGGCAAAGTTTAAAGAACTGCTAGTTCAATGCCCAACTCATGAAATTCCCGATATAGTCCTCCTTGATTGCTTTTACAATAGTCTTGGTCTCGTAAACAAGGTATTGGCTGACCAACTCATTATGGGTGGTATTACACAACAACCCTATGTGATAGCAGCCCACCTGCTTGATAACATAGCTGAACCAAACCAAGAAGTAGAGAAGGACTTCATTTTGGCCGTACTGATGACTCAGATGGATGAGTTAGCCAAAAAGATAGCGGAGATTGAAGTACAATGCAAAAGGAAGGACAAATACATCCCTCCTCATGAGAGAAAAAGGGCTAAAGATAATAAGGGTAAACGTATCGAATGAATGCTCTCGACCATTCTCAACAAGGTGAATGAGCATGATAGGGTTTCTGAGAGAGATGAAAAAGAACATCAAAGTGCGAAAATAAATGATTGGTTTTCATTCCAGATCAATCCAGCTGCTCGAGAACCTTATGGGTCATGTGATGCCTCAGCTCTAATCGCAGCAAAATAGAAGGTTGCCAGGTGATGCTATGGCTAACCCCAAAGTGGAGTTTAGGTGTTGACTCACATCGTGCCACGACGTTAATTAAGGCGTTATCTAGGAGGCTAGCCAAAACCCTTGATTGTCATATTTTTTGTTTTAGAAATAATGGTGTGTTGATCGTGTAGATTAAAGTGTGGGAAGTGGTTGAAAATAACAGGTTGGCAAGCTAAAAGTTCTAGATGGTGCATCGTCGAAGAGGTCTAGACCATTGTTTGGACCCCCATATTAACTGTAGGGCCTGTAAAACTCGGTGAGGTAAGTGAGCACTCTGCTTGTCACCAAGTGGGTCGGCGAGCGCTACTAACGTCACTGAACGAGTGAAATCTAGATGGTTTATTCAAATGCCAAAGGTTTAAATTTTGAATTCTTTCAATTTACCATATTTTTCATCTTCCCAAAGTCGCAGCCATCAAGTATTTATGATTGGCTAAAAACCCTAACCTTGGGGGTTTGACAATGTGACCAGCTGTTGCATTTGACCTAATAGGTGTTATTAATTAGTGAATTTTGATGTTACTTTGAAGTGGGTCTGAGTTATTACTGTGGTAACTACAATATTGCATGTTTAGTGTAATATACTTCAAAGCTTTACGCTTGCTCTAGAGAGAAGTATAGAGCTAAGGTAGTAATTCCACATCCTTAGCTAGTGTTGTGATTTTTTATATCAACTACAATGATTATCTCAAGTGTTTCAGCAACAAAGAAGATAAAGGGGACAAATGAATTAGGAAACCCTAGAGATAAGGTTATATGTACAAGTAGGCTTATGTGTTTTTATTTCTTTGTTCTTTTGTAATTTTTCTTGTTATTTTCATTTGGGTGGAAAGACTTGGGTTTGTGCCCATGTGATGTGTTTTTTTTGTGTTCGTTTGATTAATATCCAATGTTTCATTAAAAAAAAACACCAAGGGCAGACCAAAGTTCACAGTACCTTTTTATAGAAAAGTGATTTTTGTGTCCTCCTTCCAACCTAATGTCATTATATACAACACAACTACCTTTCTATAGAGAAGTGATTTTTGTTCCTTCCTTTAAACCTAATATCATTCTATATAACTAGATTTTAGCCAATTGAATTAGAGAAGTGGGTTGAATATGATAGTTAAACATTAATCTCTTGCTTCCACTTACTTATGTTGTAGAATTCACCAATAAAATGAAAAAAATTAAACCATTCAAAACTAATAGTCCTACACTCAACTTTAAACATACTATATTGAATTCACAGTCATGAAATAAAACAAAGACTAAACCTTGCAAAACTAAACAACAAAAAGGTGCACCAAATAAGAATTTGACCAAGAGCTATGACAAGAGACCATTTGATCACATCTCAAGTCCTTATATACAATGTGGTCCTCATTTTACCAAAAAAATAATTCTTGTATCATCCCTATGTCGCGTATGATTGTAATTTGTAACTTCGTAGTAATGAAAAGTGGAAGTAAGATTGACAAAAGCATCCCAACACAGCTCCCAATATCACTGGAATACATGCTAAAAGTACATCCAATGAAACAGAAAAAAATTCCAACTTTTGAGTTGAATACTCATGACCTCTCATTAATATTGAATGGACTAATATTTACACCAAAAAAACTCCAAATGCACAACTATCAAGACAGTACTAGTAGGCTGAACGTTAGACACAACTTCAAATGGACTAATTTTTTACTTGTCCCACATCTAAGGCTTGTTCATCATCAATCTCTACCCTCCGATAAATCCCTACACCACTTACGAAGCTATACCGCTTGACATTAGTGGCTTACATTTACTCGACAGACTCAACCTTGCACCAAATTCTTTCATCGTTGCATGTTTTTCCATTCTCATAACTCTTACTATATTAAAAATTTAACCGATCCATCTTCCATATCAAGTTTCAAGGTTGGGAGAAAAGGAAATTTGGCAAGTACCTTAAGTTCACACTTTTGTTGCCTAGTATAAATATCAACATAGAAGTTCAAGTACTAGATATTTTTGTTGGGTTTCTTTAAAAGATAAGATTTAAAGATGTAACGACTGATCATGGTTTTTATGAGTAGGTCAATAGTGAAATTAATCTGGCCAGAAAATTTTTCGTGTAGTGACTTAAAATTTTTAGGTTAGGCTAGTCTCAAACAGAATTAGGACAAGGTGAGGTCTAAGGCCATACACGAATGAGTGGGTGATATATATTTTCTAGCAGTCAAGATACTAAGGAATCCATAGGGATTTACGAAATTGAATTTAGGTGTGTAGAACTCCCAAAATCAAACTTTGCGTGAAGGGGATACTTTTGGAGGTCAAGGATCGAAGGTATGCTGTGAAAAAGGGCTTCACAGGGTTTCTGAGTTGCAGTTGGTTTTGCAATCCACTATAGAGGGAGGATGGCATATGTAGGCACTATAGCAAGCTGGCAACCACTATAGGAGTTGGGCAAACCTATATGGAAAAGGTTCTCCCAATCATATAAGGTTAATATATTCCTTTCCCAAATCTATTAGGACAAAGTAACCTAAACCAATAGGGATTATAAGTTTGTTAAAATATACAAGGGAAAAATTCAAGACATAATTAACACATAGATTTTGGTGTCTATGTTTATATTAATGTGTATATTTTGTTACGTTGTATGTCGCTAGGGTATTGCATTAATAGACAAATGTTGGCACAACAAAAAACACTCAAATAAAGATAGAAGTATTTTAATGTGACAAGATCATCAATGTTTTTAAACATAGAAGATGGAAAGTACACTTAGCTATAAATTCATGTTTAGAGGTATTCCATCACTTAAAAATCCATCTCCATACATACACTTTAAGGGATGATCTTCTTCTTCTTTTTCACTAGGTTCATTATAAAGAACAACTTTATTGAAGATTTTCTCTTTTATAAGGCAAATGATTTATAAGAAAAGTAGTATTGGAATGATTTGGATCATGCATGGTTCTCTTCAACATTAGAATTTTGCATCCCTTTTCTCCCCTTCTTCTTGTTTTTTCGGAAACTCAATTACTTGCACATTAAAAAGAATAAATAAAATTTTATAAGTGCAACATAATAGATAGATCTATGAAATGGATTCACATGTTTCTAGAGGGCAACATTAAGATTTGTGCTTATTAGTAGGAGTAGAGCGATGAGTCTGAATTACCTACATTATATGCAGACTACATTAGAAGAGAGGAAATGAAGCTGAAAGACGTGGTCAAGACACATGTAGTTCATTTCCTCCCCACCATATCATAAATAAATTTTTAGGCAGTTCCCAAATAATGAAATCATTAGATAGTTAGTCCATTATTATCACTCCATAAAAAGTACTTCACATTATAAGCTTTCACGTCCCTTTTCTCAAACATTGGATGATGATTTTCAATTTAATCCTAATTTTTTTTATGTCCTGGTTTTTTTTTTTTTGTGAATGGAGTACCCAGTCCTTCCCTTGGTTTTCTGTCTAAAGTGTCATTGTTTTAAGCTTTAGCAATAGGTTATTCCTTTATTAGGAGTGAGATAATTATTATGTTTGTAATCTTGTTCTTGAAATTCATCCTCAAGGTATTATTGAATCATTTTTCACATTGTCATTGGAATTCCTTCTCTTGATCTACCAATTGTCTTCTTTGAGATAAACTCATGTCAATCGAATTTTTTGAGGTGCTCCTGATAGACTGTCTTGAGTTAGAAGATATACTTGTTATTTCTTGGGGATTTCATATAAAGGTAATCTCTTACTAGAATACAACGTCAAATTATGTGCTACCATTTAATGTGGAAAATGTGATTACAAGAGTTCTATATGTGTCTATCCTCCTAGGAGATTTGGTGCCTTAACTCATATATAATATGAGCTATGATATGTACCTACATGTAATAGCTGTCGAGATATATTTATATTAAATATATTTGGAGAAATGGACATGTACCTGAAGTACTATATGCTTAATCTTAAACAAGAAGTCTTTTTAAGCATTTGAGAAATATTTTCTTTTCTAATTTAAAATGTTACTGTGTTGTGCACTGTACCACCAAGTAGTAACAGTGTCGAGGACATTGTGGTGATCTAAAAAGATTATATGTGTTGAAAGGAGAGAATAATATGTCTCAACAAAAAACAAGGAAAGAATAATATGCCTCAACAAAAAACACAAGAATGAGTTTCTACTTGACAACAATCGAGAAATATCTCACATGCTTGTCAAGACTTCTTTTTTTCAAGATTTATGCATACACTTCACATAAGACACGTGTCCATTCTTCCTTAGATTTCTAATAAAAATACATCTCCACATTAATCATAAGAAATTACATAGCATAACTCATTTTCTATCAGAGTTACGACACCATATCTCCTAGGTGGATAGGTACATGTAGAGCTTTTATGATAAGATTTTTCACATTGAATAATAGCACATCATTTGATGTTGTATTCATGTAGCCATCCCATTCATATAAAATTCCCCACCAATAACAATTGTATATTCTAACTCAAAGCAATCTAAGAAAGAGCACCTCTAAGAATTTGATTGATATGAATAAATATCAAAAAAGAAAACTAGATGATCAAGAGGAGGGACTGCAATGATAATGTGATAATATAATTCAATATTACTATGAGGGTCAAATGCAAAAACAAGTGTTGGACCAAATCTATGATTATTAATGAGGATGGATAAGTTTTCAATCTTGAAGTTATAGAATTATAAACACAATAAATATCTCACTCCCTCCTCCCTGAACAAAGGAGTAACCTACTACTAGAACATAGAACTTTGATTCTTTCATGCAAGAAACCAAGGGAAGGAGTTTGACTCGATTCACCGAAAAGCTTAGAGAAAAAAAATGATTAGATTGGAAATACATATCCTCTGATTGATCAAAGTGTCCTGAAATTTTATTAAATGAAGTTCTTTTCTGGTATGATAATAATGGACTAATTGGAATTTGTAAAAACGAAGCTTATGTTATAAACAGTGTGTAGAGAAATAAAAATGGTGCTTATATAGAAGGAACTGTTTTAGAAATCTAAGATTTTTATATGCTTTGTGATAAAGTGATGAGTGTTGCATTAGATAATGCCTTTAATATTACCAATGATGCTACTAACTCTTATCATATTATATGTTTTGCACATATATTTAATTTATTTGTACGATATGATGTTGAGTTATTTTATTGTGGTTGTATGAAAATTGAATATGATGTTCAATGAAATTTTCGTACTCATAGAGCTGCTAGAATTAGGGAATTTAACCAGCATTGTGTACTATGTGATCTTCCACCATGAAAACTTTCAAGACATGGTAAAACTAGGTGGAATTCTTTTTATGAAATGATTTTAATTGATTTGATTATCAATAACCCGAACAAATGGTTTTTAATTCCCATAATGTTGACCCACTATATAGAATTTGTTAACAAGACTGGGATGAAACTAAACAACCATTAGATTCTTTTATAACATTTAACCATACTACAAAATTATTTACTGAAATTTATCATTGTACTACTTCTTTAGTCTTAGTAATGATTTGTATTATTTCAATATAATTTGTTGAATAAAAAAAATGAAAATTTAAAACCGGCAATTGTAGCTATGATTGACAAATTTTAAAAATATTTTTTCCTATTTCTTAAATTTATTTAATTGTGATTTTATTTAACCCTTAATAAAAATTACGAGGTGCACAAGCTCTTTTTAGTAAAATTTATGAAACTTTAGAAATTTTAATGTGGGCGGTAGGTCGGAATTTGGGCTATGTTTTATTTTTTTCATAGGCTTTTAATTAAATAAATGTTTTTTTGTAATATTCATCTTCTTTTTCCTTTTTATGTAAAATAATTTGGGCTCCTTCTATTAGCAATTTTAGGTATTGTAGGTCCTGTGTTTTAAAATACATTTCTAAATATGTTTTTATAATTTGTTCCTATGAATCTATTTCAGTTGATATTTCTTTCCATAGTTGAAAATATTCTTCATTTTTCATTATATGTTAATCACTATTATAATCTGATGAGTATATAAAGTCTAAATAGTCTGTACTTTGTATTATATGTCTTATATCATCAAACCATTCTTGTTTTAATAAGTGATTTATCTCGTCTTCTTCGTATTTTAATATTTTTTCCCAGATTAATTTTCTTATATTAGGTTCCGTTATTTTTTCTAATATTTTAAAAATAAGTATTTTATGATTATCATTAAAATAACTATTATCTACTATTATAGTTAACGGGTTTGTTATGTTCATGTTATTTATTATATTTGCTTTTATCAAATTATTTATCATTCCTGCCTTCCATGTCTACCATATGGTATTCTTATGATAGCTCATTATGATCTAAAGTATTCATCTTTTATTATCTTGTCACTACTAGCATGATACCTTTTTCAGATATTATCTTCCTAAACAGCGCCTTCAACACTTAGGTACTCCCCTAACACGGCCTTCTTTGCCTTCATCAGTTTCCCATTTTTGGATGGCACAGTTCTGGAAGTTTTCTCCTACTTTTCTCTATGCTAGCAAACTAGATAATAAAGTATTGAATAATTTTAAATCATAATAACAAGCATAAGCATATCACATAATATAATATGGTTGACAGGAATTAATTAATTTAGCTAAGCATATTTATCAATATCATAATTATCATAATTATAAATATCATGGATATATATATTATATGTAAAATGTTATAACATTTATAAATTTCTGAATCATACCTGTTGTAGGTTTGCATTATTTGCTAAGTTTTGCTCCATAGTTTTGGGGATTAAAAGTTAAATTTTTATTAGAATATGTTTTTACAAAACTGGAAATTTTTAGAGAAATTTTAGAGAGGATTGTCGGATTCCCGATGATCCTTCTCTTCTAAATGCTAACCTATTTATACAAATGGGCAAAGGACTAAGAATGCAAAATAAGAAACATTATTTACAAAGTAAGTCCCTAACTATTTACATTGTAGTCCCCGACAAACATTACATCTCTTTCTTCTTTAAGTCACTTTCGTCTTTTTCTTTTTATCTTGTAAGTGCTGCTTTTAATTTGTAGCCGTCCACCTGTTAGTCCACTTAGTTGGTTTTTTGTGAAAAGTAGATTCTTCCTTTATGTCCTTGTCAATAATTGTTTTTTCTCTAATTGTTGTCCGTCCACGTATTTTGCTTCTTTAATCTATGTTGACTGCTGGTATGTAATTACTTACTCCACTGCATTTACTGCATACGTGTTCTGTGTATTTTGTCCCAATTATTTTATAATATTTCTCTAGGCTGTCTTCCGAAATAAATCCTTTTCTGATAGCTTTCGTAATTGGCTCATGTTCCTGCTTAAGTAGTGATAAGGCCCAATGTTTTACTTATAATTTATCCATTGGCCGTAATTCTTTCGCTGTAGAATAAATTAATAAGTGGTTTCTTGAATAATACTTCCATATGTAGTTGGTTTCATCATAGGCGTTAGATAATTCCACTAATATTGTGTTAAGTCCGATAATTCGTTTATTCGCATAGAACTCTGGTATCTCATTTTTCTGTATAATCGGTTGTGTTGTAATTTCTTCTGATATAATGTAATCCTTTGTCATTCCTATCTTTATAACTGTAACGACTAGTTTAATTTCATCAAATAATATCTCCGCTGGTGCTGAGTAAAATCTGACATAAAATAACTGTCCTTTTGTAACTCGTTTATAATTCATAATCGCTTGATATAACTCCGGTATATGTATAAGTTCATCTTCTGTAGTTGTATAAGCTGTTGAAATAAGTCCGTAAGAATAACATGTTGCTACTAAATTGGGTTTTGTACCTGGTAAAGCAATTAATTTATTGTAATTTTGTAATTTATTGGTAATATATCCTTGGTGATTTTTTAATTTTTCTGGGGATTCAGTAGGTTGGGTGTTTAGAAAAGATTGGATTTTGTCAAGATTTTCAATGTATGTACGGGTTATGTGGTTATATGTCTTTTTTGTCTGGCTAATTGAAGCTGCATATGTATGAATATGAGGTGGTATAAATAATTCGTTTTTTGGTATGTGAGGTGGGGCATAAGGTTTATCAAATACCTTATTCAAGTTATAATTTTTTCTTTTTATGACAGTTGTAAATGATTCTTTTGTATCTTCTGTACCTGCATCAATAGGTAATTTGTTAGTAAGTTGGGTTTTTAGGTGTTTCCCATCGTCACCTTCTAGGTCTGGTTTTATAGAGTGCTCCGACTGCACTGCTAGCTCTGGTTTTTTACCGTGGTCCTTCTCCACATATCTTTCCTCCATGAGGGATACTCTATTATTGAGCATTGTAATTTGTTCCAATAGTTTTTCCATAAGTACTGTATTTGTAAGTGTTTCTTCAAAATCTGTCTGTACTTCCTTGTCTTGATAGGTAGTCTGCAATGACATTCTTGTCAGTCTTAATTACTTCAATAATAAAAGTAAAATTTAAGATATTTAATACTAGTCTTCTAATTTCTTTTGTAGTAACTGAGTCTTGTACCTTTCGTGTTAGCCACCATTTAACTTGTGTATTATCTGTCCTAACAATAAATTTATTATATACGATATATGGTTCAAATGCTAATAAACATTTATATAAGGCAAATAATTCTTTCCTATTAATTTCCCATTTTACCTCTGTTTCTGTAAATGTTCCTGAGTGATATCTACAATGATGTTCTAGTTTATTATTTTCATATTTATATTTTAATACTCCACCGTAATTATTTTCACTTGCATCTGATTCTACTAAATAATTAAATTTTTTATTTTCATCTGGAAAACATAATTTTGGTAATTGTTGACATTGTTCTTTTATTCTTTTAATTTGTTTTTTATCTGTTTCATCAAAATTATATTCAATATCTTTTTTCAATTTTCTTTGTAATGGTTTTAAATATTCTGCTAATCTAGGTATATATTCTCTTACTTCATTTACTAATCCTAAAAACGATTGTAATTTCTTTTTTGTATCTAACATTTCTTCTGAATTTATAATTTTTTGTACTATGTGTTGTTGCATTTTAATTCCATTTTTATCTATTTGTATTCCTAGGAATTCTATTTGATTCTTCATAATTTTTGCTTTATTTTTGCTTAAGCTTATTCTTGATTCTTCTACTATATTTATAAATTGTATTAATAATTCTATATGTTCATTATACGTTCTTGAGTATAATAATATATCATCTATGTATACTATACAGTTATGTAATTTTGTGAAATAAGTATCCATAAAGAGTTGAAATCTACCTGGTGCATTTTTATATCCAAATGGTAATACATTCCATTCATAAAATCCTTGTGGTACTATGAAGGCTGTTAACTTTTTAGATTCTTCGTCTAATTTTAAATGGTAAAATCCTGATTTACAGTCAAATTTACTAAAGTAATTATATCCTTGTATTTGTCTAATTTTTAATATTTTATTTGAAATCGGATAATTATAATTTTTAGTTTTTTGCATTTAAGTTTCTATAATCTATAACCATTCTACTTTTTCCTCTTTTTTGTTCACTATGTTTATTAACAATAAATGATGGGCTAGTATGTTTGCTATTACTTTCTTGTATATATTCTTTTTCTAGTAATTCTGTTATATGCATCTTGAATTCTTTTAAGTCATCAAAATTATATTTTAAAGGTTTCTGAGTTATTATACTATTTTCATCTATTAATTCTATTTTTACAGTTGTTTTATGCTTACTCCATCCTCTTAATGGATCTTCACTATATAGTTGTTCTAATTTATTTTTTATTGGACTTAATTTGTCTATTGTGAATACTATATATTCTATATTATTGGTACTATTTGGCATATTTTCTAATTTTTGTGTAATTTTTTCATTTCCTTTAATCCATTCTGTATCTTTTCGTATTTTATTTGCTACTCTTTTCGCTCCTATTTTATGGTTACATGGTGTTGTTAACCACCAGTGTGTTTTAGTTAATATGTGGATAATATTTTTCTAAAAACGGTATTCCTAGAATTATATCTTTTGTAGGTAAATCGTAATTATATATTTCATCTATCTTAAGTATCTTATTCCATATTTGTATTTTTATATCTTTTGCTTTATAATGTATTAAACTTCCTTCATTGTTAAATCCTTTTACTACTATAGGTGTTTTTAATTTTATCCATTTATCTTTTGGTAAACAGTTATATTTACATATGTTAATTTCTGCTCCTATAACTATCATTGGTGTATAATATCTATTATCCTTCTATTATTATTTTCATAAGTACATGTATTTTCATAATATTATTCTTTTTATTAATGGTGTCTTGTTATTATAAGTGATAATTATGTGATTAGATTCTATTTTATAAGGTTTTAATCCTTCTAACCATTTTAATCCAAATATGATATCTGCTTGTAAGGTTTCACTGATCTCTAATTTTATTTTCATAGGTATATCTGCTATTATTATTTCTTTTTCTATTTCTAATTGAGCTACTATTAGTGCTGGTAAATCGGAACATTTTTGTTTTGTAGCTTTGTTTATTTCCATTTCTTCTTTATTTAATAGCTTATCTATTATGTAATTGTCTTCTTGCTTAGTATCTATTAATATTAAATGCTCTTTTTCTTCTATTACTCCTATTATGTAATATTTATTTGGAATTATATCATATGCTATCTTTTTTGTGTATTCTCTTTGCAATTTATTTTTAGTTTTTCTATCTCTTCCTATTCTTTCTTCTATAATGTCTAAATTTACATTAGTATCTATTTTTTTTATATGAATAATTGTTATTATCTATTATTTTAACAAATTGTTCAAATGGGGTTTCTATCTCTATGTCTTTTATTTTACTTTTTGCACTTATTTTGTGTTTAGTAGTTAATACATATAAATTTTTACATCTGGCTGTACATATTTTACTTCCTGGGGTTAAGGTTATTCCATTAATTTTCCAATATAATACTAATGCTTTATCTATATTTTGATCTGTTAATGCAACTGAATAATTAGTATTTACTGTAAATTTAAACTTTTGATAAATTAAATTTCCTCTTACTGCTGTTATTATACTTTTTTCTATAGGTTCTAATATCCTATCGTCTGCTAAATATATTTCTATTGGAGTATCTATTCCTTTCTTAAAACAGGCTTTTATAAGTATTTTTATTCCTCCTAAATGTACATATTTAATTTGATCTTTACTGTTTATTTTTTGTACTTCCTTATTTAATTCTCTTTTGTTTATAATTGGTACTTCAGCTTTTTCTTGGGCATATTTACAATCTATAATGTGTTCTTTTTGGCTAATTATATAAAATTCTTCCTTCTTTCTTTTAAAAGGATTTTTTATTAATGGCATATTAAATATTTTTTCTACACTTAAATCAATTTCTTTTCCTTTTACTTTTTCAAATATATTATTATCAAATATTATTTTTTATTCTGAATAATCATCTGTTGTATATTCTTCTTGTATAATTTGTATATTTTCTTCAGTCATCTATTTGTTCTATTTCATTATCTGTTTGATATTCATCTTCATTATCAGATATTTCATAAATACTGTCATCACTTTCTAATTCATAATCTATGTATTCTAATTGTAAACAGACTTCTTCTTCTATAATTATTTCTGACATTTGTTTTTTATTAGGGTTTTTTGGTACATTACAGTCTTTTGCTAAATGTCCTAATTTTCTACAATTATAACATTTACATTCACTTAAACTTTTCTTTTTTCTATATGGTCGTTTAGTTTTTGTATAGTATCTTTTTCTTGGATTCTTATATTTATGTTTCAATTTTTTATTTTTTTAAACCTTCTCTTTTTATATTTTTTATAATATTGGTCATTACATCCAAATTGTGGTGCTATCTTATCTTTACAACATGCTAAGTTTTTTCTTATTGTTTTTTCCATTTTTATTTCTTCTCTATATTTTTCACACATATTTGCATACCATTGTTTAACAAATTTTATTCTAGCTCCTAATGTATCTTGTAATCTTGTTTCTTCCCATGCTTTAATTATTTTTGAACTAAATGGTTCAGGTAATTTTGTAAAATATAAGTGTCTTATTCCTGGACTTTCTTGTATATTATAAACTCCTTTATAATAATATTCTTTGTATGCACAAGTATATTCATCTAAATAACACATATTACATATTCCTAATTTATTTATTAAATTTCTGTTTATAATTTTATCTTTTTGA
Organism: Solanum bulbocastanum; assembly: GCA_037074985.1. Classification (NCBI taxonomy): domain Eukaryota; kingdom Viridiplantae; phylum Streptophyta; class Magnoliopsida; order Solanales; family Solanaceae; genus Solanum; species Solanum bulbocastanum. The sequence goes on along the minus strand of CM073607.1, from coordinate 21,716,115 downwards.
CGTTCTTCTTCCTCTGTTGTCATGCTGCTAAATTCATTTCTTATAGTTGTTTCATATTTATAAAGTATATCTATTGCCGATGTTGTTTCTTTAGCTTGTGTATCTTTATTTGATCTTAGTGTTTTCTTACTTTCTTCTTCTAAATTTAAGACCCATAACTTTACTTCTCCTATTAATGTTCTTTCTATGTATCCTGGTACTTCTGTTATATGAATTTTATTGTCTATTATTTGTTTTGCTATATGACCTATCCATAATTGTATAGTTTGATTTATATCTACTACACAGTCTAAATTTAAATATTCAGGATGTTCATTTATCTGTTTAGGACTCCATTTTTCTATATTTAGTCTTTTATTCCATAAAACCTTATCTCTATCTGAATTCGTATAGTCTCAGGTAATTATTTGTGGGTTTTTTATGTTTTGGATATAGTCTTGGATTACTACTACTAGGTTCTTCTTTTATTTTTTCATCATAATTTATTTCTACTTCTGTATTTTCTATTAACTTTTTATTATTATCTATATTAGTTATTATTTTTGTATATGTTTCACTTATTTCTGATTCACATATATCTGAATTCTGATCTATTTCCATATTTTCTTCTTCTATGGTTTCTATATGTAATTCCATTTTGTTTTCATTTTTAGTTTCTGTTTCAGTATTTTCTTGATTTTTTGTCAGTTTTTCTTTATATTGTTGTATTTCTATTAGTAATTTTTCTTCTTCTTTTTGTTTGCATTGTTTTTCATATAATTATTTTAATGTTTGCAATTCTTTTTCTAATTCTTTTATCCTATCATTTTTTGTGTCAGTTATTTTTTGTATTTTTTCTATTTCTTTTTGTCTATTTATTTCTTCATTTTCTTTTGCTATTCTTATCATAGCTGTCAAACTATCTTCTAATTTTACTTTTTCTTTTTCTAACATTAAATATAATTGGTTTCCTATCTTTTTATATTTTCTTCCTAAATTTGAGAAAACTATTTTTATTTTTAATCTGTCATAATTTTCATATGTTTTTTCATTTATTGCAAATTCTTCCTTATTCATGTTTATTTGTGATTTACTCTTTGTTTTAGTTGGATTATAAATTTAGATTCTAATAATGATATTTTTGAGATTAATGTATCTAATTTATGGATTTCTTCCGTGGTTTTGGTTATTTGTTTATTTAATCTTTTATATTCTATATATAAATATTTTAACTCATGTTTTATTTGTTTATAGATTAAAGTATTTTTATGAGGTCTTGTCATCTTAGTTATTTATTGTTGGTTAGATTTTTAGTTTTTATTGATTTACTAAGTTTAGTTATTAGCTCTATTTTATTTTTGTATTTATCTTTTTTCGTGAATAGCTCTGATACCAATGTGGGGGGTAGGTCAAAATTTGGGCTATGTTTTATTTTTGTCATAGGCTTTTAATTAAATAAATGTTTTTTTGTAATATTCATCTTCTTTTTCCTTTTTATGTAAAATAATTTGGGCTCCTTCTATTAGCAATTTTAGGTATTGTAGGTCCTGTGTTTTAAAATACATTTCTAAATATGTTTTTATAATTTGTTCCCATGAATCTATTTCAGTTGATATTTCTTTTCATAGTTGAAAATATTCTTCATTTATCATTATATGTTAATCACTATTATAATCTGATGAGTATATAAAGTCTAAATAGTCTGTACTTTGTATTATTATGAAACTTTAGAAATTTTAACGAAAAAATAACTTTGTAAGTCTAGCATAAAATTGCAAGTCAAATAGTTGTATGATAAATATAGATTTATGGAATATAATGAAGTATATGCTTCTCAAAGTTCTAATGCTAACATCAATGATATTATTGATAATTATATAAAAGGTTTTCTTCGTCTTGATTCTTCTAACAATGATGATCTTGAAGAATATCTTAATCAGGGATTGGAATCGATTATAGACAAGCACGAAAACTTACAAATATTAGAATGGTGCAGAAAGCATGGAAGTGCACTTCCAAGTCTTAGAAAAATGGTTCATGATTTTCTAGCTACTCAAGCTTCATTAGTTGTTTCAGAGACTGCTTTCTACGCGATAAGATTTCTTGTTGGAGATCACACACATTCATTGGCACAAGACAACTTGGAGATATCAGTTTTATTTAGAGATTGACTCTACATCGAGAGACGAAATAATGATTTTCCAAAGTTAACCTCCTAAAAAGAAGCTGAATTAGTTTCAATAATTGGATATAATAGTGACGACGGAATGGAGGCACTAGAGTTTCAAGCATCTTTGACAGTTTTGTAGAATGTTTTCTGTCGAATTAATATGATAGTTAGAAAGAAATTTTATTGGACAATACAAATATTAGGTTTATATATGAGAATTAGTTGGAACAGAACCCTTATGAGAATGTGGCTACTTAAATTAGTTACTCCTCTAATATTTGTAAATTGTAAGTTATTAGTTGTAAGTTTCATTTGAATTTTATTTGATTAAATTTAAAGGCTTTATTCAAGTCTTTACAAGTTTTGTCTTACATTTAATACAAGAATTATTTCGAATGTCCAGGGGCATTTTTTCATATTAATGATACCATACTTAAATGGTGGAGTAGGGACTGCTTGACAAATATTAGACCTCTCTTCAAGGTTGTCTCATCATTTATCACTTGGATAATCTTGAAAAGGAGAAAAATAATTTCTGATGGAGGTAATATTTCATTTTATGGTATGGTTATGGAGGTCAATAGAAATTTATATCATCTAGCTATTGTTAGCTATTCTTAGTTGCAAACTATTTCTAATACATGACATCTAATGGTTCATTATTTTTACTTAATTTACACCACTTATTGATTTGTAAGATGGTGTACTGGAGATTTTCAATATTATAAGGGTCCTACAAGTGTAACTCAAATGGTGCAATGAAACGAGTTGGTTGCCCTAGTGTTGGGGCTTCTTGTATTAGAAATGATGAAGGAAATTAGATACATGCTAAGTGTTTTGGTTTGGGACTAACTCCAGTTCTACTGGTAGTTAGTGTATACTGCATTAGTACTTACCAGTAATATTGGTGAATGACTCATTAATGCTCCAAAAGATTTTTGAATGGAATTAATGTTCTAAAAATTAATGTTTATGCAAGAGTAGAGCACATCCTTAGTGAAGGGAACACTCTTCCAGATTGTTGTTTGGGGTCTTTCAAAGTGGGAAATGAAGTTCTCAATGGAGTAATGTACCGCCCAAAAGAACAAGCCCATCTTGCAACGCGATTGTACTTAAAAATGCACCACCTAACCACTATTCAGGATGGAGGAGCAAGAGGAGGAGGTGGAAGGAGAGACACCTTAATCACCCAAAACGTAGATGGAGTAACTACAACTTCTGCTATGCTGAAAAAAAGTCATCCTCAGTCTCTTTATCCAAGGAAAACTTGGGAATTTACAAAGATGATTGCATAATCTTGGAACGATATTCCATGTGAAAAAAATATGCTAAACACACTCCAATTCAATTATAGTTGAGTGACTACATGAGATTTTATATCTAATATCATATAACTTAGTCGTTGTTTATATTTTAGTCGTTACCAATTTATGACCATTATAAAGTCATCATACTACAGTATATTGTCATTATTTTTCCTCTTGATTGTATTCAAAAAATGTAAAGAGTGTTTTAGCCATCCCATTTGATGAATTCTCTCGTCTATAAATCAACACAAGTTCTTCTCTTTGGTAGAGATCAATACAAAATATTCCTACCATATTATAGCATGTTGGGTTTTCTTTCTTAATGGATAATTTTTAGTTTATGTGCTCCCAGTCTTATACTAGAAGACCTTATTAAATTCTAGAGATACACCGATATCAAATGAAATATCCTTAAGGATAGTGTCGTTGACATGCCTCAATCTATGAAAATTTCTTACCATTTTCATAACCAAATACTTATCATATGATTTCCAACACGAGGAGAAGAAAAAAAAGTTTTTTGGGATACCCAAGAAGGGGGCATCAAGAAGAGTGACAATATATATATGTTTAACCAGTCTTGCCTCTGGTTCTCATTGTAAAGAATCATTAACTAGTTATGATTAGAGGATTCGACATGATCTAGATAAGGGAAGCAAATGGGTGGAATACAACAACAGGTAAAATCAAGATTAAGTCACAAGCTACACCAAAAACATACAACAATCAATATACTAAAGGTCAACTTCTAAATGGATACAATATAAACACCAAGCAATAGAGAATAGAAGCTCGAAAGGTACATCAACCCGCCTAGAATTATACCTCAAACTTAGCGAATGCTAAACACAAGGATAGATGTATCTACAGGCCGCCCGTGATGGAACGTCAAGCTTACCAACAACCCAAATATGTATATCAATGAGTATACATCATGTCACGATCGGAGCCTACACCTTGGACGTGGTTAGCACTCGAGAACCATCTGTGGCCCCCAAATAAACCCCTATGTTGGTTGAATACAAGCGGAAGACTAACTCAAGCATACATAACCAACAAATTAAAAGAAATATTAAAAAAATAGTTTATACAATCTCAAAACTTCAAACAATATACTAAGCATGAAACATAAGTTTATATTAAACCTCTGAAAACTGAAAGACTCTCCCAAATTGTCTATCTATGAAGCCTCTATTGTATAAAGATGAGTGTTAGGACAAGACCTATGACTCCTCAAAAACTGTTGCTAATAACTTACAAAATTTGAGTCCTCAAGAAGCAAGGATGTCTTACTAAAAAGGTGATGAGCAGATGAAGTGATCTTAATAGACTCTTGTTAAGGATCCTAATAACATGTATCTATATCATGAAAAGATGCAAGTTAAATGACATTAGTACATTGAATCTACAAGTATATAACATATCTCAATAAAAAATAACTAAACTAATATGACTGCAATAGAGAAAACATAAACTCAAATAAATGTAAAGGATTAAAGAAATGAAATCATTTAAAACTTTACAAAAGCGCTTATTCATCTCCGAACTTCTTCATTCCTTAAAAGCTTTACAAAAACACTCACTCATCTCCGAACATCAACATAAGAAGTGATATAATAAAAAGAGTCTTTTAACTCTATTTGGCAGATTCTCTAATTGACAACCATTACTATGAGCTAGTGATGATTCAACGTCTCGCCTACACTACCAGAACTGTCCTATACCTTGCCGGGGTATACAACAGCTCAACTAAGTGGATCCACTAAGCTTTACACGAAGACACTCAAGATTCATCTAAAAAGTTTGATCTTGTACCCATGTTGCCATACATGATTTATGAGGAATGTGAGTTGTCTGAACTCATTCCCATATCAGTGCTCACTACTACTCCAATAATATATATACTCATTCTCAATGATTAAAAACATTATCTTCCTTTGGTTTGAGATAATTGCTCAAAATATCCTCTCAAAAGAGGTAACTTCTCTTGAAATATCTTTAAACTCATAACTTATTTAGAAGTCAAAGTTTCTCTTTTATCAATGTATAAACTGATACCTTTGGAAATACTTTGTTTCCTTATACTCTTACTCAATTCATACTTGAAAACTCTTTCTCAAAAATATATCATAATCATATTGTGATATGATCATTGATAACTCGGGAAGTCATGCTGCATAAATATTGATGGCATAACTAGATACCATACTACTTAAACATTGATGGCATACTCGATTGTTATACAAATCATGTTTTAGAAACTCTCTCAAAACTCATCTTTAGTTCTTCAAAAACTTAGTTTAAAATACAAGTGTTGGCTTTAAAAAACTTCTTAAGATTTATAACTCAATTCATAGGGTTGATGCGAAATCATGGACATGAAAAACTCAACTCAGTGATCTTAATAGTAATATGGAAACTCGGTACTCAAAATTAAAGAACTCAGAACTCAACGATACTACTCATCTAAAAATACTCACTTCATCGGGTTCATGCTGAAATATAAGCATGAACGAATCATCTCAACAATCATTATGCAAAACATATAGCAATTCAATAATTAGGAATAGAATTTCAAAAAGAATCTGGAACTCAAGAACACAAAAGCAGCTCATCTCAAGAATACTCAAATCTAGGGATAGAATCCTAGGTTACTCTTTTACTCATTTGAAAATAGGTGTCGGGCATGAGGCTGATCTAGTCCAACACTATAACAGACTTACACACCTTGAAAAACAAGGTTCTTGAAGAATCTTGATTAAGAACTTGATTATAAACCTTGAAACTCTAGCTTGAAGGTAAACAATCAAGAAAGCCTTTCTTGAGATTTTTGAATTAGTTTCTTGAAATCTCTATGACTAAGCATTATGATTTTCATTAATGATTTATAATTGTATGAAGGAATTTGAATTGGATAGAATAGAATTCTTGGAGAAGAACTTACCTTGAAGAAGAATCTTGAAAAAGATGGAAAAAATCTTGAATGAAGTCTTTTACTTTGATTTTTCCTGAGGGTTTGAGAGAGAAGAGAATGATGTATTAAGAGATTAAAATCTTATTGTTTTGGATTTAATTAGTCAAGAAATTCTTTTAGGGGTTTCCTAGAGGAAAAAAAGACAAAAACAACCCTTTTTGAAGTTTTCCACTTAACTAATTCGTCACTGCATTTTATTAGGTTAATAAAATGCTCATAACTAATTACTCAAATCTCGAATTGTTACAAAATCGGTGGCGTTGGAAAGAAGATTAAAAATTCTTTTAAATTGATAGGTTATGGGGTATGTAACTCTTTATATTATAAGAGAAATGGTAATTTGAAGTTGACCCAAAGAGAATCTTACATCGAAACTTAATCAGTAATAAAACTTTCAACTCTACTTTGTACTAGGATAACAAAAATCATTCCCACACAAAAGAATTTACCTATACGCATACGGGCAATTTAAGAATCACCCAAAATGATTCTATAAGTAAATGAAGAATAGTTCCGGTCTTAACATAAAAATCTTTGCGGTGTTACACATCGAGATTATCAACAATGTAAAAGCAAAAGATAGACTACTGTAGCCTGGACCTAAATCAACTGGCTGCCCAGTATGGTGCATAGCGCTCATATGAGTAAAAGCGATAAGATGTGAAAAATCAAGTAAAAGTGTACTTTATACAACTTTTAACACAAAACGGGTCTCCAGGACTTCCAATTCATTAAGGTCAATTTCTGTTCCCTAAAACCAAGTAATTTCCATCAAAACTCATCCAAGTATAACCCCTCCAAATATTATCACAAAAAAATTATATGTACACATAGAACCAGGAGGAATACCTGTTACACCACGAGAGTACTAATCTAGACTTCCTACCAATCCAAGACTATGGTCTTGGGACCAACAATTTAATAAACAAATAAGATCACAACTCTAGAACCCACACCATCAATGAAACCAACCAAAAAAATCAAACACAATACAATCCTAAGTTTCACGCCACAGAAAAGAATAGTCTAAGGATACTAAATAAATAATCACCTAAACTAAGGCTCCTCTGACTAAAGTTAAGCTACACAACCCAACCTATGGCCATAATAATATCCTAGAATCAATCAAGCTCAACAAAACCTAAGGGTTAATCATGCAATGCTACCGAAATATAATTGATCTAACAAAGACAAATCTAAGAAAAGAGAGTCATAAGCTACCTCGAGGTAGAAAATTGCACATGAACTATAACTCGAGGACATTTCCCTTCTAAAAACCTCCAAGCAATGCCAAGCTACAAACAATACCAAGGGAACACCAAAAGAAACACAAAAATACAAATATAATTAAAGAACTCAAAAGAGACAAGAAACCCAAAAATTCAAAAAGTGGGACCCGTGTAGGGAGTCACAAAGTTGATTCCATCAGGCGGTCCCACCCTACACAAGGGAGTTGTGCCACGATAATGGACACAATCTAAGCCTTGATCAAAGCAAACCAGTCCCTCCAGATTTTTAGCTTAACTGGAGTCAAACAAAGAATAAAATAGGAAATTAGTGGGATTAACCAAGAGAAATGTGGAAATTATCAAACAGGGACCGTGCCCACAAACTTCACAAATATGCTCCAGTAAAAATCACTCAAAACAGTCAAGAAATGATCTTAAAATTGCAAGAACACCAAGTAGGAAATGGCTAAAAGACATGCTAAGTTTCTCTTTTAGAAGATTGAATGGCCAGCAAATTTTTCCTTCATGAGTGCGGATAACTAGCTCGCAAATGTGGAGCAAATTCTTGAAATGTGGTAGTCTAGATAGCCATCCCTTCACGAATATGACATCTTGCCTACAAACTCGAAGGCAAGAGGGCCAATGCTCAATGAATGCGTTGAGGTGCATGCCAATGTGGAGGTTCGAGATTTTGAGCTCAGTGAACGCGATCAAAGATTCGCGTTCTCTAAGAAGGAACCAGTGTTGCACCAACAATAACTCAAGGCAATGAATTTCTCCATTGGGAGTCAAAAACTCATTCGAAGCCCGTTAACGCAAACAAAATATGCTTTTTGGATGGAAACGACATTCAAGACGTAAAAAATCAATGAAACCACCAGTCGAGGACATCTTGTTAAATTGTTGACCAGAGTCAACACATACGAAAAATTCACAAATAAAATGACACTACAAAATCCTCTCGGCTACCTCGAGACCCAAACCAAAGGTTGTTTAAGACCAAACTCAGCATTTTAGAGCCAATCGTGATGAAAAAAATTTGATTCTGAGCATGTTTACCAAGAAAGTTGACCCCAATTATACTTAATGAAAAACATAAAAGCTAAAATGCCTAATCTCACCAAATCCAAACGGAAGCCTCAGAACCCAAACCAATCATCACCCTAGACCAAAACTACCCTTTAAGAGATGATGGAACTGACAGAATTCTAATCCGAATCCAAAATCTCAAATTGTCGACTTAAGTCAACCCTTTCATGCTTAAAGCTTCCAAAACTTAAAATACATACCAAACACAACAAATCACCTCGGGAATCATGCCACCAAACTCAGCACCATACAAAAGCTATAAGGAATCAACGTGGAGTTGAAAAATAGGAAAAACATGTATAAAAATAAAAATGACCCCGAGGGTCATTATAACAATTACCACAAAAAGGAATTTTCTGTGCAAAAGTGAAACAAATGTAATAAATTAGGATATCAGGTCCATATATCTTAGTCTCCCAATTAAACTCCTTGATAAGTTGATACCTCTACTGAATGTTCATTGATGGGATCTCCTTAGACCACAACCACCTAACCTGCCTGTCTAGAATGGCCATATGCCCTTTCTCAAACCTCAAAGTCTCATCAAGCTGAACTGACACCCACTAAATCACATGAGAATTATTCAGAACACTTTTCCTTAATATAGAGACATGAAAAAAAGGAGGAATACTCAAAAGAGCTTGAGATAAAGGTTGTCTTATAAGCTACATCTGCTACAAACCCTAGAATCTTAAAGAGACCAATGAACCTGGGGAAAATCTTGCCCCTCCTTACAAACGTCATCACGCCTTTCATTGGCGATACCCATAGGAACACACAATCACTAACCATGAATTATAAAGGTTTTAGCCTCCGATCTATATAGTTTTCTGCTTACTCTAGGCAGTATGAAGTGTTTCCTCGATCACCCAAACATTATCTGTGGAATATCTCAATAAATTAGAACCTCACGGACTTACCTCCAACGTATCAAACCATCCCACTAGGAACGACACATCCAAACATATAATGCCTCGAACATTGCAATATGAATGCTCGAATAGTAGCTACTATTATATGAAAGATCTGCCAAAGCTAACGTCTGATTTAACTGGCCACCAAAATCAATAACACAAGCATGTAGAATATCCTCCATAACTTGAATAGTCCTCTTAGATTGACCATCGATCTGAGGGTGAAAGGTTGTATTGAGCTCAACTCGGGTACTAACTCCATTTTAATAGATCTCTTCTATTATGAAGAGAATTAAGTACCACGGTCTGAAATGATAGAATCTAACATCTCATTCAAATGGAAAATCTCTCTAAGGTTGAACTGAGCCAATGTCTTTGATTTGTATGGAGTCAGAACAGGCAAAAAGTGAGCTGGCTTGGTCAATCGATGAACGATGACCCTAATAGAATCAAATTCTAGGAAGGTATGTGGTAATCCTACCAAAAATACATAGCTATACACTCCCACTTCCACTAAAGGATGGGTAGCCACTAAGTCAAAACACCTGGTTTCTAGTGCTCGTACTTCACTTACTGACAGTTCAAGCACCAAGCCACGAATGGTACAATATCCCCCTCTTTATCCCTTACAACAAATAATGCTGCCTTAGATCACGACAAACCTTCACAACACCAAGATTAATAGAATATCAGCCTAACAAACTCACAAACTCTAGGAGCACACATAGGACCCTCATTCCTTAAGATGCCATCCAGATATAAGGTCACCTTCATAGCCTTGCCACTAACAACCTTGCCTCAAATAATTCTCAAATGTTGTGCCTGAATTATTTCTATAAAAGAAAACCTAGCCTCCAAACAAGTAAATACTTTGCCTAGATCATAAATATCAAATTTGGCCATATGATTGGCTAAGCATTGAATGTCCAAGGCCATAGGTTACCCTATAGACCCACAAATAAAATGGGAAATAAATAGAAAAGAACTATTTGCCTTATATAAATGTTTATTAGCTTTTGAGCCATATATTGTATATAACAAATTTATTGTTAGAACAGATAACACACAGGTAAAATGGTGGATAACTAAAAAGGTACAAGATTCAGTTACAACAAAAGAAATAAGAAGACTGGTAGTAAATATATTAAACTTTTCATATACAATTGAAATTATAAAGACTGATAAGAATGTGATTGCAGATCACCTCTCAAGAAAAAGATACTGAACAGAAAAATACAATGGACCAAATACTCAACCTCCTAACTACGCTTTGTAAAAAAGTGGACAGTATGGACGGTGAGATACAAAAGCTAAAGGAGCAAGCTAGCAGTCAGCAGCATGACGTTAAACATGCGGAGCTACGTCGATCGGAAGACGTTAAAATTCCAGAGCTAGAAGGAGACGTTGGGAAACTCCAAAAAACCCATAATGTTTGTTTAAATACAGTTGCAGGTACATCAGGAGCTATAAAGAAAGAAAAAGCTACAGAAGAAAAAAGTTATACAAATACAAATATGAACAAACTTTTTGATAAACCATATACAGCACCAAAAATACAAAAATCTGTACCTACTCCACAAACCACTACATATAAAAACAGCCTAGCCCAACAGAAAAATACATATACCCATATTACCCGAACCTATACAGAAAATATTTATAAAGTCCAAACTTACTTAAATAAAAACCCCAGAGCTATAAATCCAAAAGAACCAAATACTGATTACATTACCCAACACCTACAAGGATACAACAAACTAATTGCCCTACCAGGTACAAATATAAATTTGGTTACAACTTGTTATAATTACGGACTACTTAGTACAGTGTACACAGCTACAGGAGATGAAGCCGTTATGAAAACTATGTTAGAAGAAACAGAAGAATTAAGAATAGATGAAATAAATGAAGAAGAAAATGATAATATTTCAGAAAATAATTCTGAATCATATTCAGAAACATATACTGATCTTATCGAAAAAGATAAAAATATAGAAATAAATGTAGGAAATTTAGATGAGAAACCCAGTACTTCAAATCCTAAAACAAGAATGGATATAACCCCAACATATTATACTTATGAACAAGAAAGAAGAGATAAAGTTTTATGGGATAAAAGATTAAATAAAAATTGGACACCTAGACAAACTACAGATCAAAATAATTTCTTAGACTTAGACTGTGTAGTAGATACAAATAAAACAATTCAATTATGGATAGGCTATATATCAAAACAATTAATAGATAACAAAATATCAATAACAGATGCCCCAGGGTATATAGAAAGAAAGCTTATAGGAACAACAAAAATATGGTTACAAAATTTAACACCAACAAGCTTAGCAACCTTAAGAAATAATACGAAATCTAATAATGAAGTAGCAACATCAGCAATAGACATATTAAATAAATACGAAATATCAATTAGAAATGAATTTGGTAGTATGACAACAGAAATAGAAGAACAACAAAAAGATAAAATAATAAATAGAAATTTAATGAATAAACTAGCAATATGTAAAATGAGTTACATAGATGAATATACATGTGCATTTAGAGAATATTACTATAAAGGAATATATACAAATGATGAAAGTAGAGAAATAAGAAAATTATATTACACAAAATTACCAGAACCATTTAGTTCAAAAATAATAAAAGATTGGGAAGAATCAAATACAGTAGATACACTAGGAGCTAGAATATACACTAGGAGCTAGAATAAAATTCTTACAGCAATGGTTTATGAAACTATGCGAAAAACATAAAGAAGATTTAAAACTAAAGTACTAGTGATTTATCTATGTTTTTGTCTTCTATTGCTACTAAATAGTTTGCACTTATAATAAATTTAAATTTTTGGTATATTAAATTTCCTCTAACTGCACTTATTATACTTTTTTCTATAGGTTGAATTATTCTATCGTCTGCTAAATATAGTTCTATAGGTGTATCTACTCCTTCTCTAAAACATGCTTTTATTAATATTTCTGTTGCTCCTAAATGTACATATTTTATTGGATTTTTTGATTTTAGAAAGAAGAGATAAATTTTTATGGGATAAAAGATTAAATAAAAATTGGACACCTAGACAAACTACAGATCAAAATAATTTCTTAGACTTAGACTGTGTAGTACAGATCAAAATAATTTCTTAGACTTAGACTGTGTAGCAGATACAAATAAAACAATTCAATTATGGATAGGCTATATATCAAAACAATTAATAGATAACAAAATATCAATAACAGGTGCCCTAGGGTATATAGAAAGAACGCTTATAGGAACAGTAAAAATATGGTTACAAAATTTAACACCAACAAGTTTAACAACTCTAAGAAATAATACGAAATCTAATAACGAAGCAGCAACATCAGCAATAGATATATTAAATAAATATGAAATATCAATTAGAAATGAATTTGGTAGTATGACAACAGAGATAGAAGAACAACAAAAAGATAAAATAATAAACAGAAATTTAATGAATAAATTAGCAATATGTAAAATGAGTTACATAGATGAATATACATGTGCATTTAGAGAATATTACTATAAAGGAATATATACAAATGATGAAAGTAAAGAAATAAGAAAATTATATTACACAAAATTACCAGAACCATTTAGTTCAAAAATAATAAAAGATTGGGAAGAATCTAATACAGTAGATACACTAGGAGCTAGAATAAAATTCTTACAACAATGGTTTATAAAACTATGTGAAAAACATAAAGAAGAATTAAAACTAAAAAAAATATTAATAAAAAACTTAGCATATTGTACAAGCAAGGTAGCACCCCAATTTGGATGTAAAAATCCATATAAAAAGAAAAGGATAAAAAAGTATAAACACTTCAAAACAAAATATAAAAACAAAATCCCAAGAAAAAGATATTATATAAAAAATTATAAACAAAAAAGACCACATAGAGTCAAGAAAAATATAACAGAATGTAAATGTTATAATTGTGGAAAACTAGGACACTTAGCTAGAGATTGTAAATTACCAAAAGATTTAAAGAAAAAACAAATAACAGAGATAATATTAGAAAATGATACATATAAACAGATAGATTATTTAGATTATGAATTAGAAAATGAAGATAGCATATACGAAATCACAGATATTGAATTAGAAGAAAAAATAGAGTCATCTTCTGATTATGATTATGACTGAAAGCGACATAAAAATAATAAGTAAAGAAGAATATCAAGATAACGAATATACAGAACAAAAAATAATATTTGACAATAATATGTTTGAACAAATAAAAGGAAAAGAATTACACTTAAGCATAGATAAGATATTAGAAGTACCAAGATTAAAAAACTTATTCAAATTACAACACGATTAATACTATGTAGTAAGCCAAAAAGAACATGTAATAGATTGTAAATATATTAAAGGTAAAGCTAAAATACCTATTATAAATAAAAAAATAATTAATAAAGAAATCCAAGATTTAAAATCAAAAAATCCAATAAAATATGTACATTTAGGAGCAACAGAAATATTAATAAAAACTTTTCCCATTTACTATCTGGCAGGCAATTATGTTTACACATATTTGCTTCTGTTCCTGTGTCTATCATAGGTGTGTAATATCTATTATAGTATCTTTCTATAATTATTTTTGCTAAAATGTATATTTTTGTCATTATATTGAGGATATTAAAACGTTATTTTATCATATAATTGTTCTTTTAATGATTACCTTTTTGTTTTCGTAATGTATTGTTAGTTGTTTATCATCTATATTATATGGTTTAACTGTTTCTAGCCATTTTATTCCTAAAGTAATATTATTATTTCCTTGATGTATTTTAAATTTAATTTTTATTGGTATTCCTCCAATAATTAGTTCTTGTTCAGTAGTTTCTTCTATGTTTACCAAAGCTCTAGGTAATTCTGTGTTTATATTTTCTCCTGTAATTATTTCATGTTCTTTAACTAGTTCTCTTATGATTTGGTTTTCTACTTGTCCTGTATTTATGTTTATTAAATATTTTCTTTGGTCTAATATTCCTGTGATATAATATTGATATAGTTGTATTTCATCGTTCTTTTGTTCTAATAACTTAGATATTAGGTCGCAATCTAATCTTCTAGATGTACTATTTCTTGATGATGATGGTGTATTGTAGTTTAATCTTTTAGATGTACTTAATCTTTCTTTTACTATCTCTAAATCTTCTTCAATATCTATTTCTTTATAACTGTAATCATTAGTATCTATTACTGTAATTATTTGATCAAATGGATTTTCTATTTTGATTTTTTGAATCTTATTTCTTGCTGTTATTTTATGCTTTGTAGTTAATACATATAGATTTTTACATCTTGCTGTAAATATCTTACTTCCTGGTGCTAGTTCTATGCCTGACATTTTCCAGTATAGTACTAGTGATTTATCTATGTTTTTGTCTTCTATTTCTATTGAATAGTTTGCACTTATAATAAATTTAAATTTTTGATATATTAAATTTCCTCTAACTGCACTTATTATACTTTTTTCTATAGGTTGAATTATTCTATCATCTGCTAAATATAGCTCTATAGGTGTATGTATTCCTTCTCTAAAACATGCTTTTATTAATATTTCTGTTGCTCCTAAATGTACATATTTTATTGGATGTTTTGATTTTAAATCTTGGATTTCCTTATTAATTATTTTCTTATTTATGATAGGTATTTTAGCTTTTCCTTTTATATATTTACAATCTATTACATGTTCCTTTTGGCTTACTACATCATATTCATCGTGTTGTAGTTTAAATAAGTTTTTTAATCTCGGTACTTCTAATATTTTATCTATGCTTAAGTCAAATTCTTTTCCTTTTATTTGTTCAAACATATTATTTTTTGTTCTGTATATTCATTATCTTGATATTCTTCTTTACTTATTATTTTTATGTCGCTTTCAGTCATAATCTGAAAATGACTCTATTTCTTTTTCTAATTCATTATCTGTTATTTCGTATATACTATCTTCATCTTCTAAGTCATAATCTAAATAATCTATCTGTTTATATGTATCATTTTCTAATATTATCTCTGTTATTTGTTTTTTCTTTAAATCTTTTGGTAATTTACAATCTCTAGCTAAGTGTCCTAGTTTTCCACAATTATAACATTTACATTCTGTTATATTTTTCTTGACTCTATGTGGTCTTTTTTGTTTATAATTTTTTATATAACATCTTTTTCTTGGGATTTTGTTTTTATATTTTGTTTTGAAGTGTTTATACTTTTTTATCCTTTTTTTTTTATATGGATTTTTACATCCAAATTGGGGTGCTACCTTGCTTGTACAATATGCTAAGTTTTTTATTAATATTTTTTTTAGTTTTAATTCTTCTTTATGTTTTTCACATAGTTTTATAAACCATTGTTGTAAGAATTTTATTCTAGTTCCTAGTGTATCTACTGTATTAGATTCTTCCCAATCTTTTATTATTTTTGAACTAAATGATTCTGGTAATTTTGTGTAATATAATTTTCTTATTTCTTTACTTTCATCATTTGTATATATTCCTTTATAGTAATATTCTCTAAATGCACATGTATATTCATCTATGTAACTCATTTTACAAATTGCTAATTTATTCATTAAATTTCTGTTTATTATTTTATCTTTTTGTTGTTCTTCTATCTCTGTTGTCATACTACCAAATTCATTTCTAATTGATATTTCATATTTATTTAATATATCTATTGCTGATGTTGCTGCTTCGTTATTAGATTTCGTATTATTTCTTAGAGTTGTTAAACTTGTTGGTGTTAAATTTTGTAACCATATTTTTACTGTTCCTATAAGTGTTCTTTCTATGTACCCTGGGGCATCTATTATTGATATTTTGTTATCTATTAATTGTTTTGATATATAGCATATCCATAATTGGATTGTTTTATTTGTATCTGCTACACAGTCTAAGTCTAAGAAATTATTTTGATCTGTAGTTTGTCTAGGTATCCAATTTTTATTTAATCTTTTATCCCATAAAACTTTATCTCTTCTTTCTTGTTCGTAAGTATAATATGTTGGGGTTATATCCATTCGTGTTTTAGGATTTGAAGTACTAGGTTTTTCATCTAAATTTCCTATATTTATTTCTATATTTTTATCTTTTTCTATAAGGTCAGTATATGTTTCTGAATATGTTTCAGTATTATTTTCTGAAATATTATCATTTTCTTCTTCATTTATTTCATCTATTCTTAATTCGTCTATTTTTAATTCAGGTAATTCGTCTGTTTCTTCTAACATTATTTTCAATTTTTCTATTTCTTAATTTAATTTTAATTCTTCAGTTCTTTTCTTGTACTCTTCTTTTGCTTTTAATTTTTCTTCATATAGTTGTTTAAGTTTTCTAATTCTTTTTGTAATTCTTGAATTCTAGTGTCTTTTACTTCTTCTATTTGTTTAATTTCTTTTTTAGCTTGTTCTCTAATTTTTTTCAATTTCTTTTTTCCTATTGATTTCTTCATTTTCTTTATTTAATCGTACCATTGTTGTTAGACTATCTTCTAATTTTGCTGATTCTCTATCTGGCATTAGGTATAGTTGGTTTCCTATTTTTTTATATCTTCGTTCTAAGTTTGAATGTATTATTTTTATTTCTAGTCCATCTTGACTTTTATATATTTTTTCTTCTACAGCATATTCTTGTTTATTCATTATAAATCGTGTTGATATTTATATTCTAAGTGTTGTAATTGTAGATCTAATAATAATATCATTTTTCTTTGTGCTTTTATAGATTTTTGGCATACTCCTGCCCATATATTATCTTCTAGTCTATTTTGTCTAAATTCTATTTCTTGTTTTATTTCATTAATTTTTTCTAATAATTGTTCTCTATAAGTGTTATCCATTTTAATTTTCTGGTGAAAATATCTTTTCATAATATTCTTGCTTTTTTACCATAAGATTTCGTATTTCTTTTGTATTTTCTAAAATATATTCTAAGTATTCCATATCTTGGGTTCTTCGATATGTTATAATATTATTTATTAAAAGTTTATTTAGTAGATCTAAATTTTCCATAGTTTGTAGCCAATATGTTAAATATTCGTAGTTTATCATTAATCTGAATATGAGTAATATAATTCATATATACTTTGAATAGTTAATTCATGCCAATTTTGTGTTATTAATTCCATTATTTGGTTTATTTCTGTCATTTCTTCAGTAATTAAAAGGTCATAGATTTTTCTTTTTATGTCAATATTAAGTGTTCTAAGGATATATAAAATAAGTATTTTATAATTATAATCTTCATCTAGCAAGTATGTATTCATCATTTTCATGATTTCTAAACAGTTTATTCCTTCTAACCTCTTTATTTATTATTATCAATTATCGAATTATATTAAAGTTATCCTGAACAAATTCTTTTGGTCACTACTAAGACTTTTTGGCCTCAATTAGTTACCCTAACAGCGCCTTCAACAAGTTCGTACTTCCCCTAAAATGGCTTCTCTCTTGCCTAACTGGGTTTCCGATTTCGGATGGCATAGTCTGGGCTTACCTATTCTAAGCCTACCTTCGTTCATAGCAAACTACTTCAAATTTATTCAATATAACAATACTATAACATGATAATAATCAAATAATAATCAAGAGATTATCAGGAATATAACAATTTAGCTATTCATATTAAAATATGAACATACCTCAGTTTGTAGATTTTCTGGAACTGGTTCCTTCGTAGATTCCTGGTTGATGTTAGATTTCTCCATAATATTTTTTCTTATCTAGCTCTGATACCAATTTGGGGGGTTGCGGAATTTGAGAGAGAACTGAGGGAAATGGGAGATGAGGGATGAGGATCCCTTCTCCTTCATTCTATTTATATACAAAAATTTACATACTATTCATGTACTATTCATGAATAGTGACTGATCCTTACTATTTACACAGTGACTTGACCTTTACTATTTACACAGTAACCGACTCTTACTATTCACATAATTGACATTTTACTATTTATGAATAGTATTTTTTGTCTTTTACTATTCATCCACAGTATCATGTCTGGTGACTCTACATAAAAACAAACAACTTTACAAAAGAAAACAAAACTTTACAAAAAGTAAGATAAGATTCCTATCCTACTTTTGACTCTTTACATAGATGTCTCCGTCTTATCTTTTGTTTTGTCGGCTGTCTGCATCAGGCTGCCGGCTTTTTTGTATCTGTTTGTGATAGTTTATTCCAGTTGTACGGTTGGAACTTCGTTATCTTCTCCGCGACATTTTGAACATATGTGTTCTGAATATTTGCTGCTAATTGTTGTACAATATCTGGTTAATAATGCTGGTGAAATAAAATTTTTCCTTATAGCTCTTGTCGTTGGTATATTTTCTGGTTTCAGGAGGCTTAGTATCCATTGTCGTATTTCCTCCATATCTCCTTCTCTAGTTTCTCGACAATTAGAGAATATCATAGTGTTATCTCGACTATAATAACTCCATATTGTATTGTTGTTTAGGTAATTATTTGCTAGTTCCGTTAATATTGTAGCTATTCCAATGACTCTTTTGTTAGCATAAAAGTCAGGAATGTCTACAATAGGTATCTCATCTTGTTTTTCTATTTTCTCTGGTATTAACATATCTCTAGTTAAACCTATCTTTATGACATGTATAACCGGTTTTATCTCATCATATAGTATCTTTGCAGTGGCTGTATAGAATTTTATAAAGAATAGCGTTCCTTTAGTAATTCGTTTATATGTCAGGAAAGCTTTATATAATTCGAGTATCTTCGAGATTTCATCTCCTGTAGCTGTGTACACTGTACTAAGTAGTCCGTAGTTATAACAAGTTGTAACCAAATTTATATTTGTACCTGGTACGGCAATTAATTTGTTATAGCCTTGTAGGTGTTGAGTAATGTAATCGGTATTTGGTTCTTTTATATTTATGGCTCTGGGGTTTTTGTTTAAGTAAGTTTGGATTTTGTAAATGTTTTCTGTATAAGTACGGGTAATATGGGTATATGTATTTTTCTGCTGGGCTAGGCTGTTTTTATATGTAGTAGTTTGTGGAGTAGGTACTGATTTTTGTATTTTGGGAGCTGTATATGGTTTGTCAAAAAGCTTGTTCATATTTGTATTTATATAGCTTTTTTCTTCTGTAGCTTTTTCTTTCTTTGTAGCTCCTGATGTACCTGCAGCTGTATTTAAACAAACATTATGGGTTTTTTGGAGTTTCCCAACGTCTCCTTCTAGCTCTGGAATTTTAATGTCTTTCGATCGACGTAGCTCCGCATGTTTAAAGTCATGCTGCTGACTGCTAGCTTGCTCTTTTAGCTTTTGTATCTCACCATCCATACTGTCCACTTTTTTACAAAGCGTAGTTAGGAGGTTGAGTATTTGATCCATTGTATTTTTCTGTTCAGTATCTTTTTCTTGAGAGGTGATCTGCAATTACATTCTTGTCAGTCTTTATAATTTCAATTGTAAATGAAAAATTTAATATATTTACTACCAGTCGTCTTATTTCTTTTGTTGTAACTGAGTCTTGTACCTTTTTAGTTATCCACCATTTTACCTGTGTATTATCTGTTCTAACAATAAATTTGTTATATACAATATATGGTTCAAAAGCTAATAAACATTTATATAAGGCAAATAGTTCTTTTCTATTTATTTCCCATTTTATTTGTGGGTCTGTATATGATCCGAAATAATATCTGCAGTGATGTTCTATTTTTTCATTTATATATTTATATTTTAGTACTCCTCCGTAACTATGATTACTAGAGTCTGTTTCTACTATATAAGTAAATTGTCTATTTTCATCTGGAAAGTATAATTTTGGTAAATCTTTACACATAATTTTTATTTTTCTAATATATTTTTTATCTTGTTCATCAAAGTGATATTCTATATCTTTCTTTAATTTCTTCTGTAATGGTTTTAAATTTTCTGCTAATTTTGGTATATATTCTCTTACTTGATTAACTAATCCTAAAAATGATTGTAATTTTTTCTTAGTATCTAATAATTCTTCAGAATTAGATATTTTTTGTACAATATGTGTTTGCATTTTTATTCCATTTTTATCTATTTGAATTCCTAAGAATTCTATTTGATTTTTCATAATTTCAGTTTTCTTTTTTGATAAGCTAATTCCTGATATTTCTATGATATTTATAAATTTTTCTAATAATTTTAGATGTTCTTCTTTTGTTTTTGAGTATAATAATATGTCATCTATGTATACAATACAATTTTCTAGTTGGTTAAAATATGTATCCATAAAATGTTGATATATACCTGGTGCGTTTTTATATCCAAATGGTAGAACATTCCATTCATAAAATCCTTGTGGTACAGTAAATGCTGTTAAATGTTTAGATTCTTCTTCTAGTTTTAGGTGGTAAAATCCTGATTTACAGTCAAATTTGCTAAAGTAATTATATCCTTGTATTTGTCTTACTTTTAATATTTTATTAGGTATGGGGTAATTATATGTTTTAGTTTTTGCGTTTAGATTCCTATAATCAATAACCATTCTGCTTTTACCTCGTTTCTGTTCACTATGTTTATTTACTATAAATGCTGGACTATTATGTTTACTATTGCTTTCTTGTATATATTTGTTTTCTAATAATTCATTTATATGCATTTTAAATTCTGATTGGTCTTCAAAATTATATCTTAATGGTTTTTGTGTTATTATACTATTTTCATCTATTAGTTCAATTTTTACTTTTGTTTTATGTTTATCCCATCCTTGTAATGGGTTTTCGTTATATAATGAGTTTAATTTATCATTTATTGCTTGTATTTTATCTATTGTGAATATTATTATTTCTATCTTATGATCATTAGGCGTTATATTTTCTAATTTCTGGGTAATTTTTTCACTTCCTTTTATTCAAGGGGTATTTTTTCTGATTTTATTATTAACTCTTTTTGCTCCTATCTTGTGATTACATATGGTAGTGAACCACCAATGTGTTTTTGTTATAGTATGTGGATATAGTTTTTCTAAAAAAGGCATTCCTAATAATATATCTTTATTTGTAAATTCATAACTATAGATTTCATCTATTATTAATATTTTATCTCATATTTGTACTTTTATATTTTTAGCTTTATGTGTTACCATGCTTCCTTCATTATTAAATCCTGTTACTATTAATGGTGTTTTTTCTTCAGTTCTTTTCTTATTTTCTTCTTTTATTCTTAATTTTTCTTCATATAGTTGTTTAAGTCTTTCTAATTCTTTTTGTAATTCTTGAATTCTAGTATCTTTTACTTCTTCTATTTGTTTAATTTCTTTTTTAGCTTGTTCTCTAATTTTTTCAATTTCGTTTTTCCTATCTATTTCTTCATTTTCTTTATTTAATCTTACCATAGTTGTTAGACTATCTTCTAATTTTGCTGATTCTTTATCTGGCATTAGATATAGTTGGTTTCCTATTTTTTTATATCTTCGTTCTAAGTTTGAATGTATTATTTTTATTTCTAGTCCATCTTGACTTTTATATATTTTTTCTTCTACAGCATATTCTTCTTTATTCATTATAAATCGTGTTGATATTTATATTTTAATTGTTGTAATTGTAGATCTAATAAGAATATTGTTTTTCTTTGTGCTTTTATAGATTTTTGGCATATTCCTGCCCATATATTATCTTCTAATCTGTTTGGATTCTTCAAGGTAAAGGTTGTCCTCCTTAACTTGTCTTGCCTTATACCTTCCAATAGCTTGAACTCCCTAATATTCAAGAACCCTAATGGTATTTAATGACTGATGTATGAAGCTAAGAGAGAAGAGTGAAAGCTCTTGAAATTAGATTTTTTGTCAAAGTAAAAATGGTTGGAAAACTCATTTTGAGCCATAATTTTTCAAGTAGGTGATCCACATACTTGGACTTTTAACTTGGGCCTTTTCGGACATAAGAATATTGGGCATTGGCAGTCTATTTTCCCCTTATTCTTCTACTCAACGTGGGCCAGATTAATGCAAGTATGTGGTAGTGCACTTGGCCCAATAACATGGTCAAAATAGTCTTAGTAGGTGATGCACCTACTAGTTTCGTTTGGGCTGTTCAATAACTCAAATTAGGTGATGCACTTACTTGTCACCTACTAGCTTAATTGTAGTCAAGCAAGCACCTCAATATTTTATTCCATTTCTTGAATTTAATACCTTTAACTTAACTTAAAACTTATATACACTATGTCACTTTAAACTTTAGACTCAAATACCACCTTATGATCTCAATTTAAATACTTCCATCTATTTCAACTTAATCGGGTCACATTAAAATCTACGGAAAGTTCACTTTAAACCTATTCTATTGTCACTAGATTCATAGGAAACCAAGTTCATAACTATACTACGAGGAAATTTATAAGCGTCATATATTTACACGTAGAATACGGGGTGTTGCAAGTAAAAATACACAGAAAAGATAGAATCAAACATGAACAGAGGTCAACAGAAATAAGAGCAGAACAATCAGAGAGCTAGTATAAGGATATTTAATTTAACCTAAACCCAGCTAGGTGGATAAGACTCTCTAGATACACTCAAGCACAAAAAAACAAGAACCCATCATGCTCTCATAAGCTGGACAGGTACAAAAAGAAGCCACAACTATGAAACCCAAAGGAAAGTCAACTTAAAACCGACATAACCAACAACTCCAACCTAGACAACAAGTTTGATTCCACATCGGGCCACCCAGCCCACCAGCATATCTGGGGCATTACCCTGCTAGGTGAGTGTACACGCGGGTATATCAATCCCCTCCAGCCCTAAACCAACCGTCTAAAAGGCTAAGACTCCTAGGGAATTGCCAAAGCCATCCAAGTGTGCTATTTAACACTCTCGGGGGCCCTTCCCTAGCCGACAAACTGCGCGGGCCTTTCAACTCTTAAGAGGACCTCAAGTAACTTATATCTAACTACCCAACCAGCTAATCACCCTGGGGGCCCTGCCCAATGCCAACCAGGTGATTGAGTTATCACTCCTGGGTTCCCTGGACAATGCCAACCAGAGTATGCAGGTAAAATCAATTCCATAGAGGATCTCAAATTCCAAGCTATCGTGTATCGACATCCACTACAAACTATGACAAAATAGGCAAATCAACTCCAAGCCATTCTGGATCATCGTCCACTACCAACTACCTCACACCAGAACCGATCGCGAAACACCCAAACCAAGAAAATACTATGCCTCCATGTTGCATCGACATCACAAAATTTGGGAGAGAAGGCAGAAGAATCACACGCAATAAAAAGCCCAAAGCTACACTCAACTATCAAACACAAGTCTGCTATGCCAGTCTCTAAGGACCTAGTCCATCCAAATCGACATCGAATACATACCAAAGTCAACCAAGTGGATGGGTCTAAGGCAACACTACTATATCCTAGACTAAGGCCAAAGATAAATTCCAATATAAATAAATAGCCAACTAGGTAATACACATGCAACGAAAAATGAACAGCCCAACAAGTAAATAAACCCCTCCAACAGTATGGCCCTAACCCCGAAATAGATCGAAAATCAACTCTACAGCATGGTTTCTGAGAAGTACGGAAGAAATACTAGAAGCCCACCCCAGATTCACACAACTCAGAATGTAATTACACAATAAGGTTCAATCTAAAGGAAACGAAGTTGTAGCCTACTTAAATGCCGACGCGCATACTCCAAATAAGTTTGCCGGAGCTTTTCCCTTACAAATGGCCTCGGATTTCTGCCAAGCTATCAAAAATAAAATCAAAGCATCATCACACTAGCTTAGATACTAAAATCATCAAAATTAGACATAGACCAATTTTGGTGTCAAAATCGAGAAATATGGGACCCACTCTAGAATTTCTGGAATTGCCTCTGTGAATAGGTCCTAAACCCTCCCTTTGAGCTTGTGTTCTCAAACGTAGCATCTCTTGGGGGTCAAAACAGCTTCATGCAACAACAAACCAAACTGCAAAACTTTACACAAAAAGAGACTTGGGGCAGCCACTTAAATAACATATACATCACAATCAGAGACTTTTCGAAATTCTCCGTACAGTCACCCACACAGCCAACGTAAATCCGAACACACCGGACTACGAATCACCTAAAACGGAGCTTTAGAACTCGAGATATCAAAGTTTTTAAATGAGGCTGAATGTGAATTTTTGCTATATAAATAACATCATTTCTGGTCTCTAAAAGCTAAATCTAGTTGCCAAAATACAAAATTCTAGTCGCTAAAGGTCTGTACCAGAAACACCAAATTTTGCTATATTTTTTCTAAAAGTCTCCGAACAGACCCTCAAAATTCGTTCAGGACCTGATTAGAATTAATCGGATATGCTACCCCACCATTTTCGACATTTCGAACCTAATGGCGCAGTTGGAATTTCCATAGTCATGTCGACAAAAAGTGGGCACCACACCCAAATGTCATTTTTAGCCAATTTCCACAACAGACCTTGGAATAAGACCGAAAGACTCGAGAACCGCACGAAGGGTCACTCTAGACGAAACTCGATATTTCAGCATTAACCATATTGACGAAATTCTCATTCCAGCATGTTTACCAAGAATGTTGACCAAAGTCAAACTTAAGCCAACATTCACAGGCTAAAGCACAAAATGTCCTCGAAAACACATCGAAAGCCTCAGGACTCGTGCCAACTATGCTACTTCCCTAATTTGGCCACTCCAAAGTTGATTCAACCGTCAAATTCCCATCTGAGGTCCTTTACCTGAGGCTATGACTGAAATCAACTTTTGAATTTTCAAAAAAGGAAAACGTTCAGAAAACACAAACGAACGACCGGCGACTGAACAATAAGTGTCAGCAAATCATAAATGAGTAGTGGTTTCTACAACAATGCTCTAAACGACGTAAAGAAGTCATAAACATATAAATGACATGGAGGGTCATTACACTTAGTTCCCTTAAACTTTACTCAAAATTGTCTCTTTATACATTCCTCAAAACTCAGTTTTAAAACAAATAGGGGTTTTTGTGAAGGATAACATGACAATATATTAGGCTAGACTTATTAGGAAAAGACCCAACTGCCCCTAAAATAAGTGCCAGCCCTTGACCAACTTGCCTTGAACGACAGGCTGTGGTTTGACCAACGATTTGTTTTGGATGTCCGTCATCTTTATCCGAGACTTGACATTGTGGCTATGCTCCATCGACTGAGGACACAACCATGGTCCGTTGGTCCATGTCATGGTTCGTGGTCCTCTAAGCCTATTTGGGTGGCCAATCCATGGACCAGACCTATGGTCCATGGCTCAGTCCATGAGCCATGGCTGGCCACCATCGGATAACACCAAATTCTTCAAAAAATTGTAATGTTCCTCTTTCTTGTATCCGAGGTGTTACACTTTTTGTGGTTTTTATCTTAAAATGGAAATCAGGTATGGGACGAACTTTTTAATGAAACGACCTAAGATTCAAATTTTAATGGTACCGTTGAGTCTGAAATGTTGAATTTGATGGGGTAGAATATTTTGTTTGAACGCACGTTGTTCCCACATTCTTGAAATCTTCAGGCTACATGGTTTAATGATTTGGTTGTGTTGGTCACATTATTTTTAAGGTAAATACGGCACAAAAGTTGCTGCCCCTTTTTCATTTATTTTTGTTTTCATTGTGTGTTGTTGTTTTCGCTATTTTGGGCCTCAAATTTTGCCCTATTCTAGGCACAAGTTCAAGGCATAGATTATAACCTTTTTACGGAGTCAATTTCATAAATTTTGGTGCAGGTCCAATGATTCCCATTCAACTACAAATATTGGCCCGTCTTTGTTTTGGTTTATTTTGGTGTCTAAGTGATTGTATTGACGTTGTGATCCTATTGTTTTCTTGTGTGGGAACGTTTATAGGCCAGTGTTGACACCCAATTTTGGCCTAACATTTTCAAAATCCATAAATTTTAAATTTTATTTATTCAATAGTTCAAAATACATTTTTTATAATTTTAAATAAGTTTTTCGATATCTATCCTTATTTGTCAAGATTTAAGGATTTTTATCAGCTAATTTTAATAAAATTATTTTTTTGTCACAGCTGGTTGATTGCATTCTAATATTCTTTCATTTTAATTAAATCATTATTTCTGTTAAATTACAGTTTTTACCTATCATTGGTTACGTTCATTATATTTTTTAATATTCATTTTATTCGTTACATTTATTAATATTCATTTTAATATTTTGCACAGTGTAGAAATTCATTCAAATATGTATACGATTTCATAAACAAATATGTTATAAGCTAGTAGTTTTAGCCTCTGATTTTAAGATAGTGATATTGTATTGTATGTGTTTTTCGATTTTCTATATAAGCTATTTCATAGTTATTAAGTTAGGAGTGGTGAAATATGTTTAGATAAGGGTTGGAAATTTTCAGAGTTTTATCCAATAAAGGGTTTCACTAGTCATTAATTTTTCGACTACCACCATCCCGGAATCTGGCAAAGTTCCGACAACCCAAAACCTGTTCTCCCACACTCTTACTACTCCCATTTCTTCAACACAACCAGACAACCAGTGGAAAGGAACAACAAACCCCACTATCTCCAGTTTCTTTTTCCGCCAACCCGCCAACCACACACCACCAATTTTTCCTCACCAGTCGCCACCCAAAACACTCTCCTCCCACCTAAACCGGTTGGATATAATCACCAAACAGACCCTCTCTCCTCTTCTCTCCTCTCCTAACCTTCTCTGACCACTGCGAACAAAACAACTTCTAGTTCAACATCCATTCTACTCCAAAACCTCGACTCAAAACCCACCTAAACCATACACAAAATCCACAGGCGAAACCAGGGAGACACGAACTCCGGCAAAACAAGCTCCAAGATCTAGTGAGCTCACAAGAAGCCTCTATCTTTTTCCTTCTAGTTCCGGCGAAAGAACAAGTTCCACTGGAGCAGCAAAAAACAACAACCACAAGCCACCGCAAAATTGTCATCTCCGGTGAAATCAAAATCCAGTGAGCTTCAAGTTCCGAGCTCCAACTCAGGGAAACAAACAACTCATATCCCTCATTAGCTTTTGTATATTTTTTTTTTCTTCTGTGTTTACTATGTTTGATTTTGTATGACTCTTGTATAGATTTGTTAAGATTTGAGATTTTCCGATGGATTGTGCACTGTTTTGTTATTTTGATATTTAGTGTAGTTTTTGATTGTTAATATTTTTCTTTTATTTATTGTATGAGGTTGGGTATTATTTAGTTCACTGAAAAAGTTGTGTAATTAGAAAAGTGTTTTGTTACTTCTTCGTTCTTATCTATTGTTGTCATGGTATGTTTATATTATTATATTAATTTTTTTACTGATTGTTATGGTTTGCATCCTATTATTGTCATGTTATATTATTGTATTAGTTTGTTATAATTAACTTGGTGCATTTATGATGCTCACTATAGTTTTATAATACTTTTAATATTGTCTACTACTCAATTTTGTATAATTCCACCTTAAGTTAATTTCTTTTGACCATTTTGGTTTCTTCTGGAATTTGGTCGCCCCAAACTTGTATTTCTAAATTGTGTTATATTATTATTTTATTTATATTAAATTGATTCTTGTTACATATAGGTTGCTTATATTATTGTTGATGTTAAATTTATTATTGTTATACATTGTAATTTGCTACTGTTAGCTTGTTGTTTCATGGTTTTTTTTTCTCTTATGTTTTTCATTATTTGTATTATTTAAATTGTTACAAGTAAAATGACCAATGAAAAAATCTCTCCATCGGTTTTTAAGGCCTCCACATTTTAAAATATGGAAATTTAGTTTAATTTTATATATTTTGTTAGTTAAAATTGGCCGATGAACAAATTATCGTCAATTTCCAAGGCCTCCCATGTTAATAAGATGAATTTTTATTTTTAAGTTATTATTAGATTTATTCATTTGTATTCATTTTTATTTATTACTAACAATTTTACTAAATATCTTTATAGGTACTCGGAGTTGCTTCCTAGTGAAGCTATTCGAGTGAAATTTGACTTATATTTTTTACTCATTATTGTGTATATTATTGACGTTAGGCAAACTTAGGCCGATTCTCACATTAGTATTTTATTTTATTATATGTGTATATTGCATGTTCATAATACTTGTATTTGTTTTTATCTCCTCCTCAATTTGAAAAAAATGAGTTCAGTTGGGATCTACATTTGTGGATTTTGAATGATGCCTAACACCTTCTCTTCGGAATAACTTGAACCACTTGATTGAATAATGCTATCAAAGGCACTTAATCCAGTTCTATGAGTCAATGATCGTTAGTAAGTATATAACCCAACTAAATGAGTTGGATTGAACCCCACTGGGAGTGGTACGTGTTTAATATTCAATAGGAAAGTACGAATGTGCTCAAATCATCCATAGGAATAGACAATTATGAATAAAAACATAATGTAAATCAAGGGGTGACACGAATGTCAAATAAAAGGGGTTTTGGTTTTAATTATCAAATACAACAACATTAAACAACACAAAAATAACAATAATGAGACGGGTTCTTGGGATGTGATTCGATTGTAGACTAATATAAACAAATGGGTAATTGCAACTGTTAGTAAATGCCTATAAATTAGCGAATAAGCTAGACTTTAGAGAAGGTAAACTTTCTCTTGAACAATTTACCCCGAATCAAGTCAATTTCTCTCGAACATCAACAAGCATGCAAAATAAATATAGCCTACGCCTTAGTTCATTCACTCTCTCGAGCTGAATGTGTGGAAAAGGGTTTAGGATTCACTCTCTCGAGCTCAATCCACGAAAACCCAATACCCACACACCATTAATCAATAATCTTTGTTTAAAAAACTCTCTCGAGCAAGCCAAAAATACAAATGTAGAACTGCATTTGCACCTACAGCTCTTTAAATTAAACCACAATTATTGATTAAAATCACTTTTAAACAACATTTAAACTAACAATTAGCAATACCCATATGCTAAATCAGCCCATAATCACATAATCACACCCTAAGAATTGGGTTTTAGCTGGACATCATAAAAACATAAAAAATTGTTACCAAACTGAGTTTCCATCAACTGGGTAATATTGATTTCGTCTTTACAAAAGTCTAAATTGAAGAATCTCAAAGACCCACTTCCAATTTCTCAAAAGCGAAAAACCTCAATTCTTCAAAGCTAAGGTAAAATTGTCTTAATACTTAGAGTTCAATGAAAAATTACTCTAATGAATGTTTAGAATAAAATTTGTTACTAATCTTAATGTTTGAAAATGAATTTATAGTCGCCAAAAATATGTTGCGAAGGGTAATTTGGCGCAGTAAGTTGGGCTCATTGATCAGCTCGGTGATCAGCCATTTGGTCAATGTCTTCGTCTTTGTGCCTTTTGCCTTCAGCTTCCTCAAGTTCTGTAACTTTAGGTGATCCTACACTGCATCACGAAACCATTCGGTGATTCCCCGACTGCTCCTTTCTTTTGCAAACTTGATTTTCTCGAACAGGGCATGGCACACTAGAACTTTAGGTGCTTAGGAGGCCATTTGGCAACTCTCCAAAGTGACTTGGCGATCACCAGACTTTCATTTCTTTGTACTTTTAGATCACTTTGTTCCTTTCTGCAAGTTAGTGTCGATGCTTTGTACCTCAATCCATGTACTTGGAAATCAAGGGTTTTGCATCAGTTATTTGCACAAAATAAGCATTTGAGGACACTAAATAAGTGTAAATAATGCCCTAAATGAGTCCAAATGTAGGACTCATTAACACCCCAAACTTAAACTTTTGCTTGTCCTCAAGTTTAACTCAAGTTTAGCAGTTCATAAAGGATGTCTCAAACAGTGCTACAAAAGATTCAATCATGAATGCACAGTAGTTGCTTCAAATGCAAGGTCAAGCTCAACAAAGGTACTCAAATACCCTTACACAAAGATGATTCCATATTCACACACAATTGTTCAACACTTTATAGTTCTGAAATCACATACAACTCTCACACTCACAAAGATGAACAAATGCATGACTCCATCCATAGATTTTCCCTTATTTCCGACCAACATTTGTTTCAGCTCACTCAATATCAAAATGGTCTTTTTAAGGCTTGTATCGGGACTGAGTGTAACGATATGGTCATTTAAGCTCAGTGGCTGCGATCCTCATGAAATGTGGTATGAACAACACTTTCTTCCGTTTTCTTCAACAATTTCAATTATGTTAAAAATTCAACCATTATTCATTTTCCACGAAACTTTGGACACACCATTTCTTTCAAAACTTTTTCATTCTTTTCTTTTTCCTTCTTTTTTTTTTTTTTTTTTTTTTTTTTTTTTTTTTTTGTATGGAGGTATTCCATCTTTTTCAAAACCATGGGTAGAGGGGAATTTCTTAACATTTTGTTGATCTACCTTATCTTTTCACCACACCCCCAACTTAGGCCAAAGGCCTAAGTTGGCTATTAAAACAAACCACATCTCATGAGGATTAAGAGTGAAGGGATAAAGAAAGGTAACAATTTCATCAAGTTTCTTCCAAGGAAAGGCGAAGGCTCAAAAGGTGTTCAAGAAAAGTTCACACACTCACAAGGTACGCCACAAAAGAGGTATAATGTCAAATAGTTTCAGTCTTTAAAATTGTAGCCTAAGATCATTTCAAGAGCTTGCATCACTTAGTCAACCAAACCAACATGGCAAATTCTAGGTGTCATCACACATGACTCATGGTAAGCTCATCACATAAGGCATTGACACCAATGTGAAACAAGACTTCATACTTTTGCTAGTGTGCAATGTTAATCACAAGAGACTCAATTCGTTAATCGGCTAGTCACATTGTGATGCAAAAAGTTAACATATTCCCTATGCAACTTCATTGGCCTCATCGTAGACACACATTCATGTTTGTTCTAATGAGAGCACTTTCAAGTCATCGGTATTGATCATAACAGATACTCAAATTTTCACAAGAATAGCCACATTTAAACACAATAAAAAAGGGTGGAAATTATTTTTTAAGGGTCCAAATACCATTTACAATTTAAAACAAGGAACCACAAGCTCAAATATCCACAACAAAGTACCAAAACACAATATATAACACAAAATCCAATATATATATATATATATGTGTGTGTGTGTGTGTGTGTAGAAAAGTCATAATCAGAAGAGGTAGGTATGGAAATACCTCACCCCACCACAAACAAAAATCAATTTGTCCTCAAATGCAATAAAACACTAAAAGTCAATCAAAGGGGATATAGAGGAGGTCAAGAAAAATCCTATCTAAACAGTCGCTCCATCTGTTGGGCATCAATGTCCAGTGTAGCAGCAATACTTGATCCACTAGGGCCTGTCATAGATGTCTCGTTCAGTGATGTCTGAATCACTGACTGTACAATCATCTCCACCAAATCTGGCAGTTCTCCATATATGCTCTCCTCCCTCACTTCTATCTACTCCTCATCGGTCTATGCCTCCGACCCATCAGTTGCTATATCATCTCGATATACATTCCCAGTGGTAGCTGGAGGAATCTCAGAAGTTATCTGGGCATCTACATCATCATCTGCCTCCAATAGTGAGGTGAAGTCAGTGGACTTCAAGTAGTCCACGTCCTTCCGCTGATCTGCCACCTCAGCTTTCAAAGTTGCCACCTCCGAAGTCTCCTCCTATCTACTCTCACAAGTCTCAACGCTCATTATGAGAGTGTCAATAGATCCGTTTAGGGGAGTCAGTGCAACTAGGATGACACTCCTGATCATCCATAGGACTGCACCCTCTAATCTGGTAGCCCTCACATCAGTCGAATGGGATAGGTACCCTTTTTTAAAGATCATAGCTTAGTAATCCTAGTGGGCTGGGAAGTGGCAAATGTAGCAGGAGCCTAGGAGAAAGAACTGGGAACAGATGTACCTAAAGGCTCGGAGGCCAGAGTAGGCAATGATGCCTCTGCATCTCCGATGATGTATCTACTGAAACCGCTCTCCACCTGTCTTCCACCTTCAGAGTGCACTCAGCCTCTATACAAAAAATGTCACTGGAGGATGAAACAGTAACCTCAATATCTCTCGTCGTATCTCGAGGAACTCCAGCACACAGGCACATCTTAGTGATCAAGACCGGGAAATTATGGGATATCTAATATTGTTTGGCCGTCATGGCTATCTCCTGCTATATGATCAGTCCCATGTAAATACTCTTCCTGAATATGATTGACACGAGGAAGGACACTCTTAGAATGGTGGATGGAGCTGCTGATGAATCCAAACTAATATTGTGCCTATACGTTCAAGTCCTTCTTCTCGATCATAACTCTGGACTCAATACACCTCGGGGTGGCATGAGAAATGAGGGGAGCTAACCAGCCTTTGAGCTTGTTCAATGATGTCGTAGTGCTAGCCATATTTGGGTAGTCAAAGTCTAGCCTTTATTAAGTATCGCGTTGATTTGATCACAACTTTAATGCACTAGTGTCCCCCGTACCATAATGGACCCCACTGGTCTAAAAATGCTGGCCTTACTTTTGCCTTAAGGGACTAGGTCACCATATGCCGAATAAAACTCTCAGACCCATGTAGGTATGCATGGGACTCAAGGTCTGGTGAACTGCTCAAAGTAGTGGTACTGGAGGGTGTCCCTCACTATGGAGTATATACCCTCAAGGTCCTTTGTGGATAGCAACTTCTCCTCTAAAATTGTCCACAACCTATCAACTTTCAATATGATAAGAAGCCAGGGAGGAAGAACTACTAGTGGCATTGGCGCCACAGGAGGTGCCGGAGTAGGCACTGTGTCAGCTGTAGGAGGAGTGGCTATTGAAGGAGTGGTTGCTGGGCGAGACCTAGCACGAATCTCAGCTCTCCTGGATTGCAGTGGCTAGTCATCATCTAGTTCGGAGAAAATGTATGGGAACCTTCACTGTTGGAGTTGTGCTTTGGAACCTTAGTCATAGGCCTTTTGCCTTTACAGTTGCCTCCCTTTTGAGGCTCTATTTTTCCCTTCTTGGGAGGATTGGCTCCCCCTTCATTTATCATGATGCCCCGTGCTCTCTTACGAGGCAGCATTTCAAGGTTGGTTCTAGCCATTTCTGCAAAAAATATCAAATCGAGTTAGGAACAGTCCAAGAAAAATTGTAGAAAAATAGTTGCAGACAGACTCGCTAAACCGGTTGGCAAGTCACCGAATCACTTTAGCGAGCCAGATCAGGCTCGCCAAAAGGATTGGCTCAAAATTACTCAAAAAAATGGCATGTCGGTAATGGGATGGACCTTTCGGTAAATTGCCGACAACATTCGACGAGCAAGGACTAGCCCGCTGAAAGTTACAGTGCATATTAGGGAGTAGGGGTGCTGAAAGGGCAAACAAGAAAGACAATCAGTGAGTCATCGAGTGCAATCGACGAACTCAGGCTACTCGCCAAAAGTTACAGAACCCAATTTCTTAATTAGCATGAAATTAAAGGTGATCAAGGGGGATTTGGTGAACCGCAGAGTGGTTCGGCGAGCTCCACCCAGCTCACCAAACTACCCAACATGCCTACTTTTAACTCCATTTCCAAAATCAACCCTGCAGCCACCGAAAATAAAATCAAAGCATACACCCTTTCAATTATACTTAGACTCATTACACACATGCCCCCGGGATACTCAGACTTCTCCTAGTTTAGCCAAATTTGGCCATTTGATGACTTTTGCCCTTAGAAATGACATCAAACGCTCCATCATCTAGCAAAACACGTCATTTAGCACAAATATGGGTTACTTAAAACCCGACTAGACCCAAACAACAAATTAGCACCACCTAACAGTTTTGATCAATTTTAAGGCACAAAATCTCGAGAAATCAATAATTAGGCATTGTAGGCACGATTACGAGTTCAAAATAGGCAAATAAGCATAGATTTATGATTTAGAGAGGCATAAAACACATCACTAAGATAAGAACAATTGCAAAATGAGTAAAATTGCTAATTATAAGTTCGGGGTTTGGAAAACCAACCTTTTATGCTGAATAAATCAGTTGAAAAGCTAGGCGACAAAGAATCCAATTCTGAACACATAGTCAATGACTAAGAGGTAGTAAAAACACAAAAATAATTGGAATATAATGTGCGGGTGTGAAGTTGGAAAGTTGAAAAGTGAGGAATGTGAAAGATTTTGAACTTTTTAACTTTTTGCCTTTGAAACCGTTCAGTTCTCGCCCATTTGGTGACATTATTTTTGCTCGAAGGCCCGCTCGGTGATACGTCGAGTTGGTACTTACATCGCCTAGTTTTATAGGACCTTCTATTAATGTAAGGGTCCAAACGGCGGACAAGGTCATGATTGCTGACCTTTTCGGTGACACACTGATTTGCTCTGAGCTTACCAAGTTTTACAAACTCCACTTTCAAAGGTTCTTGAGTCCAATGGTGGTCTATGTCGGGCTCGCCGATCTCTTCGGCGAGTCGCTGACTGGACTTTTAGCTCGCCAATCATCACTTTTCAAACACATTCCACACTTTTACTTGCACAATCAATACACGATTATTTCTAAAACAAAAATAAAGCGATAAAAACTTGTGTTGCCTCACAAGAAGCGCCTTAGTTAATGTCGTGGCACGATGCAAGTCCCCACTTAGGTTTCATTCTTTGGCTTTGCCTTAATGTCACTAGGCAACCCTTTTTCTTGCTTTGGGTAGAGACAAGACAACATCTGAGCCATTTAGGTCTCCAAGTAGCTGAATGAACATAGAGTGAGAGGTTGTTATCTGATTTAGCATCGAGATATTCTCTCTTATTTCTCTCAACACTTTGTCTTGTTCTTCAACTTTGCGATGAATGAGTAAGAGTATATCTTTTATCTGCCAACACTATTGCTTCTTTTTCCTTCGACGCTCGTGAGGGGGGATATACCTATCTTTTCTTTGGTACATTACTTCAAGCTCCATGACCTTTTTGGCTAAGAGGTCCAGCTGACCCAACAATGCGGCCAAATCTTGGTCCTTTTCTGACACCTTGTTAATCTTAGCCATGCAATCAAGGAGTTTGGATTCTGTCTCATAAGGTTGTTGTATCAAACAACCCGAAGAGAGTTGATCAACCACTCTTCTATTTCAAGACCAAGACCTCTATAGAAGCATTACAGAAGCATCGTATCTAGAGTTTCATGAGTTGGGCATTGCAGCAATACTGACTTAAATCTCAGCCACAACTCATGGATTGACTCACCATCCAATTGTCTGAAACTTAGGATGTTATCCTTAAGAATCGTCATCCTCAAAGGAGAGAGGTCCATTTCTTCACTGTTGCTACAAGATATATTCAAATCCTCTACTCAACAAGCAACACAAAAACCAAAACAAAAAGTAAGTAGATTCAACTATGACTAAAAAGAAGAAATTTCAACTTAACCAAAGAATCTTAACCAACACCACTCCCCGGCAGTGGTGCCATTTTGATTGAATAACGCTATTAAAGACACTTAATCCAGTTATAAGAGTCAACGATTGTTAGTTAGTATGTAATCCAACTAAATGAGTTGGGCTCACATCCCATAGGGAGTGGTACGCATTTAAAATTCAATAGGAAAGTACAAATGTGCTCAAATCAGCCATAGTAATAAACATTTACGAATAAAAACATAATGTAAATCAAGGGGTGACACGAATGTCAAATAAAAGGGGTTTTGGTTTTAATTATCAACTACAACATCAGTAAACACAACAAAAATAACAATAATGAGATGGTTTCTTGGGATGGATTCGATTATAGGCTTATATAGACAAATAGCTAATTCCAACTGTTAGGAAATAACTGTAAATTAGTGCATAAGCTAGTAGAGGAGGTAAAATTTCTCTTGAAAATTTACCCCGAATCTAGTCAACATCTCTTGAACATCAACAAGCATGCAAAAAAAAAAACAGCCTACGCCTTAGTCCATTCACTCTCTCGAGTTGAATGTATGGAAAAGGGTTTAGGATTAACTCTCTCAAGCTAAACCCATGACAACCCAATACCCACACACCATCAATCAATAATCTTGGTTTTAAAACCTCTCTCTCAAGAAAGAGAAAAACACGAAGGTGGAACTGCATTTTCAAATACCATTCTTTAAATTAAACCATAATTAATGATTGAAATCACTTCTAAACAACATTAAACTAACAATTAGCAATACCCATAAGCTAAATTAGTCCAAATCACATAATCATACCTCAAGAATTGGGGTTTTGGCTAGACATCGTAAAAAGATAAAAATCGTTACCAAACTGAGTTTCCATCAACTTGGTAGGATTAATTTTGTCTTTACAAAGGTCTAAATTGAAGAATCTCAAAGACCCACTTCCAATTTCTCAAAAGTGAAAGACCTTCATTCTTCAAAGCTAAGGAAAACTTGTCTAAATACTCAGAGTTCAATGAAAAATTACTCTAATGAATGTTAAGAATAAACTTTGTTACTAAACTTAATGTTTGAAAATGTATTTATAGTCGCCAAAAAATATGTTGCGAAGGGTCATTCAGCGTAGTAAGTCGGGCTCGGCGATCCGCCCTTTGGTCAATTTCTTTGCCTTTCTTCCTTTCGCCTTCGACTTTCTCAAGTTTTGTAACTTTGAGCGATCCAATACTGCATCGCAAAATCGTTCGGCGATCCACCGACTGCTTCTTTCTATCGTCAACAGTGTTTTCTCGTTTAAGGCTTGGCACACTAGAACTTTAGGCAGTCAAGAGGCCATTTGGCGACTCGCCAAAGTGACTTGGTGATCACCATGCTTTAATTTCTTTGTGCTTTTAGCTCGCTTTGTTCCTTTCTGCAAGTACTAATCCATGTTTTGTACCTCAATCCATGCACCTGTAAATCAAGGGTTTTGCATCAGTTATTAGGAAAAAATAAGCATTTTGATGACGCTAAATCATTGTAAATAAAGGCCTAAAGTAGTCTATATCTAGGACTCATCACCCCTTACCTAGAATTTATTGGTTTCGTAGACATTCATTTAGTTAATTGATTAATTGGCTTCCTAGTTTTTCCTAAATCAGGTGGTGACTCTCTTCAAAACTCTCTTTTCTTTAAATTATATTAAAATCAATTTAATTGATTATTTTTTGAGTCACCACGATGTTTTGCCCTATTTGAATAAAGTAGGGATGTAAATAACCAGTCAGAAATGAGAAGCTCCGTCCTAGTGATTTAGAGTGCATGCGATAGGCCTACAAGTAGACTATAATTTTCTATCTAATTTGATTGAGCATGAATGTGTGAATTCAAGATGATGAGTAAATATAAGGGGCAGGTATGTAGTCGTTCCTTATTTTCTTTCTAGAGACCATGATTTAGGGTTGATTACTACAAATTCGAGGATAGAACCATATTGATTGAGGGTTGTAAGTGTGTTGTAGCATGTCATGTGATTAACTTGTTGGTTACTTGTTTTTTAGCATGTTGTGGCCTTAGTCTATGATAGAACAGCCTTAGACCCATGCACCTTGTGACTATGGTTTGTCTCCGATGGTGTTTCAGATGGACTAGGTCCTTGTAGATTGGAATAGCAGACTCTGATATGATAATATGAGCCTTAGCTTAGGCTTTAACGCTTCTTTTTAGCCTGTCTATCTCATCTCCCTACTTATGCGGCTCAAATGTGCCACCAAAGAATATGAGCTTTCTCAAGAATGCAGTGCTTACGGCTTGGATCTTTTTATGATATCATTGAGGGTGGATGTCGATCCATGGTGCCTTCGAGCCTACTTGATATCCTTTTTGGAGTCGATATGCCCTCGGGCACTCTTTCTAGATATGACACTGACGCCCTTAGGAGTGGGTTGTCTGGCTAGGCAGTCGGGATATCTGATATCCTCTCCTGAGTTGACACGTCCTCGAGTCACTCTTTCTAGTTGGTCGGTTGGTGATCTTAGGGTGGATTGTATGCTTAGGAGGCCTGGGTTGATGGTACTCTTGCTAGCTGGGCTGGGAGTTGATTGGTTGAATTGATGGTCACTCTTCTAGCTAGACTGGGAGTCGACTGGTTCTTAGATTCGGATATGAATTACTCTTCTATCTTGTAGACTTAACTATTATGTGCACTTGTTGGGCGTATGGGGTCCATCCAGGTTTTATGTGAACTTGTGCATGACTGTACCCTCTGGCTTTTTGATTCAGCTAGGTTTAGTAGAACTGTACTTAGAATTACTTTTGGTATGCTCGTGTTCTTATTTTCATATCCACTTTGAACTATGGTTTTGTCTAAATTATATCTTTTCAGATTGGTTTTACCTTTCTTTCTCGGTAGACTAGTGATGACTACTAAGTACCTTTGTTTTGGTACTTAAGTTACACTCTACATCTTTTCATGATGTAGGTCTTAGTACAACTACCAACGGTGATCATTCATGACGTCTTTTGCAACCTTGGTATATCAGAGACTAGGGTGAGCACTTGGAATCCTGGATAAGCCTGTCTATTTCTAAATATATGTTTTCTTGTCCTTTACCTTTGAGATGACTTGTTGTGGTCTACTTTTGAGACTTGCATTTATTCTTGTTAGACAACTTATTACTCATGAATTCTAGGTTCTGGAAGGATATCTAGTTTATATAGTTTTGGGTTTGCTTTCCATTTCTGTCATATCTTATCGTTAGTATTATTTTTTGTTTAGTATTACCGAGGGTTTGCTTTCCATTTCTCTCATATCTTATCGTTAGTATTATTTTTTGTTTAGTATTACCATTGTACTCACTACTTGTTGTTCTAGGTATGGATCAACTTACCTACTAGTGGGTTTTAGTAGGTGTCATCATGACTCGAGGAGTCGAGTAGTGACATCTTCATCCAGTTCCTTTTAATCTTTAGTCACAGGTAACATCGATGCCATTAATAATTAGTTTAGAGCGGTAACAATTCAAATGATATTATTTTTGAAAGTTGTTCAAGTAGTATTTTTTTTAATTTTTGCATCAAATTCTCGTTGGCTTACTCAAAAGCATTAGAAATCATACAATTGTTGAATACAAAATTTAATCACATATAATGATATTGATATTTTAAACACAAAAAATCTCTATGTCTTTTGATAATCGAGAAATAAAAATAACAGTCCCTTATATTTATTGAATTGAGAAAAATTATGCACACATATTTTTCTCTTATGATAATATTCATTGTAAGTCTTAAAAGATTTCTTGACCTTTTTTAAGGTAAAAAGAATTTAAAGGTAAAATAAAGAAGGAATTGAGGGGATGTTATGAGGTAGGAGAAGTAATAAGGGCGAAATAATAGATAACAATAATGAGCAATAAATGACCCATCTATTTTCCTAAAAATTTAAGGTAGCAAATAATTTCTTTTACATTTTCTAAATAAATACAAAACATTAAGAAAAAAAATTCAAATAAATGAAGGATATATACAATGCATTTAGTTTTGTACAATAATAATTAATAAATAAATATATAAATAATTGTCATTTAAATTAGAAAAAATAAATAGGATCTTGAGCTAAAAAGAGGTGTCACATAACTTTTCTTTTATATCACTTAAACTTATCGATAGATTTATATTAAACGTAGATATAAATTCTCATTTTTCTTTACACCTTTTAATTGCCTTCATAATTTCATTGTTATTTTTAAACATAAAAAAATGGTCATAAAAATGTATCACATCACTTTGTCGATATATAACCTTAATATTATATATATAAATTTTAGAGAAGAGTGGGATAAACATATTCATATAAATTAACGACTTTAAAAAATTACACTTAGATTACAAAAAATAAAATAAAATATTTCAAAAACTTAAATAACAACGACTTTGATAAAGAAAAAAAATCAAACTTACCTCTCCGTATAAAAGCTCTATATTAGTTGGCTTGTTATGATAAAGGAATATTTTACAAAAACTTAAATAAAAATGACTTTGATAAGAAAAAAAAAAAATCTGACTTACCTCTTCATATCAAAAAGCTCTATATTTCAATTACCGTAAGACCTTGGTAATTGAAAGAGCTAAATTTAGAAAGAACTAATTTGGAAAGAGCCAAATTTGAAATTTTACGAGTTATGCATGACTTATAAGTTTTGAGTTAACTTCAAACAACCATAACTTTCAGTACATGATGAGTTAGGTGACCCATAAGATATCAAATGAAAGGTCTTGGAATCTTCTTTCCCGCCACCAAGTTTTCTAATTTTCGAGATCGTATGAGGGAGATATCCACATTTGAAGTCGGGCTGTGAAGTTAAGGAAAATTACCCTAAAATATGAAGAGTATTTTGGTCTTTTCCTTACCCAATTAGATTAATTCAATTTTTAGTAATATTTTGGTGTAAAATCTGATTTGGGTCAGATTTCATAAATCAAAATACACTTAGGGTTTGAGAGAAGGGGAAAAGTTCAAGGCGTTCATCAAGATTCTTGTGTTTTGTTGCAGATTTCGCCAATGGTTCAATTCGTAAGAGGTATGTGAGTTCTCATAGTGTTGGCTCAATCATGTTATTTTCAGCGCAAATTCATTCTTAAAGTTGAAGAATTTTTGTTGTGGTTGAGTTTTCTTGGAATAACTTTCATAATCTTTATAGTTGGGGTTTCGATGAGTTCTTCAGATAAGTGTTAGTGTTTTGAGGGTTGTTTCGAGTAGGTTACCGTGTAAATACGGTGAATATTCGATGCTAAGTGATTTGGGAAGAAACTATTTGATTCTAGAGGTCGGAAAATAGGTAGAAAAATTCATCAGAATTGCTTGGGGGAATGGTGGCACAGCGCGCCCAGGTCATCTGCTCCTACCCTTTTTCCATCGTTTAGCTCGTCAAAGTTCTCTGAAAGTGTACCTTCACCCCCTATTGATTCTAACAACTCTAAACTACTTATTAACATATAGAAATCATTCACAATGTGAATCATAACCTTCAATTCATAATTTAAATTCAAGGTAGAGCTAACAATCAAGTCATTAGAGTTCTTTGAGTCATTTCAAAAACTTGTTTTAAGACATGGGCATTGAGTTTTAGGAAGATTAGAGTTGAGTTCATTTTCTTTGAAATGATATATAGGAACTAATTATTCCTAAGAGAAATATTTTTACATTTAAGAAAAGAGAAAACACCGATTTTTGAAAGAGTTCATGATCAGTTTTCAGTACTATCTATTTTAAGAGAAAACCTTTTATTAATAATCTCAAAGTTGAGGAAGATGAAATGAAATGCTTTCTATAAAACATAATGAGCTAAGTTATATTTTGAGAGTAGTATTAAGAACCGATATGGAGGAGAGTGCTAACAACTCATTGCCCCCATAAACTATGTAGTCAACGTGGGTAGAAAGGGTCATACATATTAGATGATTCCTTATTGCTTTTAAGCATAGACTAGTGGATCCACATAGCTAGTAGATTTTATACCTCGACAAAGTATAGGAATGTTCTGGCAGCATGGGCTAGACGTTGTATCATCACATAGCTCATAGTGATGGTTGTCGTTTAGAGAATCTCCCAAACAAAGTTTATTTTGTATTTTTGCATACAAATTGAGTTATATTGTATTTTATAATACATTGAGTTCCTATCTATTGTTTTAAAGCTTTTCTTTATAATGCATTATTTCTACTATATATTGAAATGAATTAAGTTGAGATGAGACGACGTAAGTTGTTTCTTCAGTTCTAGTTCAAGCTTATGGCATGTTTTAGAATTTCCCTCATATGCTCGCACATTCCATGTACTGACGCCATTTATCCTGCATCTTTTATGATGTAGATATATGTAATCAAGATCAACATCTATCGCTTCATTGATCCTGTTGAGTTCCACTGATTATTGGTGATCCTTCTTGCTTCCGGAGGATTCGTTGTTTACTTTCAATCATTTCATTTTATTATTAGGATGTCTTGGGTATTGTCGCAACATACATCCCAGTTAGTAGATGCTGCATAGATAGATAGACAATAGTTCATCTTTGTTTAAATGTTTATTTTTAAATATTTTGAGTTTAAGTATTTGAGACTTTTGAGTTAAAGTTTTCTTTTGAGCCAATTTATTGATAAGTAAGCCTTCTGCTAAGAGTTGAGCAAGGACAAGGGTTCACTTGGGGCCAGCAATGGTTCTCGAGTGCTCGATCACACCCAGGGTGTAGCCTCGGGGCTTGAAAATCTTTGTATCAGATCACAGAGTTCAAGAGTCCTTGGGTGTCTGTGAAGATGTGTCTGTAGAGTCCTAGTTACCGGTGTGAAGAGCATCACATCTTTAGTTAGGAGGCTGCAACATTTAGGAACTATCTTAATTCTTCCATACTTAATTCGTGTGATAGAGAACAATTTATTGAATAACCTTAAGTCTTGCTTGTGCAATGCATGAATTACATCCCATAATACTATTCATTCTAAGTACTACTTTTAGGTTCTCATACTAATACTTCTTTGTTCGGAACCTAGTTCCTCTCTTTAACTTTAGAACACTATGAGGTACTCACTTAAGTACATCTTAGTTCATTATTAGGTTGAACCCTATGAGACACTTCTTTAAGCATGTCTAAGTTCATCATTAACATGTGCCCTAGAAGACACTACCTTAAGCATGTCTAAGTCCGTTTATACTCTTGAACACTATGAGGTACTTATTTAAGTAAGTCTTAGTTCATTTATGCTTTTCAACACTATGAGATGCTCCTTCAAGCATGTCTTAGTTCATTGGCTACGTAGATTGCTACTAGAAACCTTAACTCAACTATGTGAAGGCTTCCATCACATGAGACCTAACTTTGGGAAAACCCACACTCTACTACGTAAGAGTTTCCCCTTTAACTTTGATAGTCCTAGCATCAACTAGGTGTGGTTCTCCTTTCAACTTGGAGTCCGGACGGTCTCTTGTGTGACACTCCATCTCATTGTCAATATCCACTTTGGGCCAAGCATACACCCCAAGATTTCACTATTAAGCCTTGCTTAACATTCATGTCTCATGGAAGGATGTTCTTGACAACCAATCCATGTTCAAGTGATTCTATCACTTTATAATTTCAAGCATCCATAAGGTAGGTTTGGTGAGTATAGGCCTTTCACCACAATTCTACCTGTTAGACTTCTATTCATCGCATTAACTTTACTCTCAAAGCCGTAGTGATTCAACATTCATAACTACAAGACTTACCCTTAAAGGTTTACTTCATTCTATCATCATTCATATCTAGGTTACAAGACACTCGAGTCATAAGCTCCATCTTTAAGAAATTCTAATCACATTCTTTATTATCAAGAGACTCTAGTCAAAATTCATCATGTAAGATCAATCTCGAGCCTTACTAATCAAGGCCCATCATATTCACATTATTCTAAATCAATTCATGTATATATGTTACTATCCTTTGGCAATTACTACTCAAAGTGTTAATTCTAGAAGATCACCTATGAACCTTCAACTTCACCTTTCATTGCATTAACCCACATAATTCAACTTCATCAATTAGACTAGGGTAAACATGAAAATCACATAAATCCATCATAATATCACAATTAAATTCTAAATCTAT
Source organism: Solanum bulbocastanum (assembly GCA_037074985.1). Lineage (NCBI taxonomy): Eukaryota > Viridiplantae > Streptophyta > Magnoliopsida > Solanales > Solanaceae > Solanum > Solanum bulbocastanum. The sequence continues at coordinate 21,671,967 of CM073607.1, read as the reverse complement.
CATAATCCATCAATACCGACTCAATTGGGTCTGCATACAACATAACCCACAACATAGAAGAAACCCTAACTTGAATTACAATTTTCTTCATCAAATTGGGGAATTCTAGTGGGCTTTATGGGAGGAAAGACCCATAGATGAATAAGCTAACATACTTCGATTCAAAGCCCTACACAAGCTTTCAACAATGGAGTCTTTGTTCTTGACCTAAGCTTCAAGCTATATCTACTTCTTCAAGTCTTGGGTTTTCTAGAGAGAGAAATATTTGAGTGGAGAGAATTTTGGGGTTTTGATTTGGGTCTTGTGATATAGTGACTTAAATGGGTGTTTAAAAGCTTAAAATATCTTATATAGTGGTTTTAAGACTATGTTAAATGACCCCAACCGATAACTCCCACGTTTGGAATTTCTTATTAACTCCTCCCCTTGACAGCCTACTGTCCAAGCTTCATGAGAGGCACCACGGGTTGTGGTCCTCACCAATATCCATGGTCCTGCTCGTGGTCTTTGAACAGTGATAGGCTATTGAGCCTTGGCCTACACAAACCTAAGGCATGACCACGAGCCTTCCCACGAGTCGTGGTCATGACAACTGGCCGTGAAGTGGCTCGTGGTCCTTAGGACGTAGCTAGGCTTCAAGCTCTTTTCTCCTAAGGGTCTAAGAGGACTTCAAGAGACCTCTCACGAATCGTGGTCAAGACCACTGGTCGTGGACTTGAGGCAGCTTCTTGCCAAGGTTGGGTCAGCCTTGGGATTTGTCTTAGGCTTTTCCCTTTTTGGCTTGGCACTTGCCCTTGCAACATTCAATTAAATCTTCAATGTTCTTCTAAAATACGGAGTGTAACATGTGCCTTGACATTTAACCTCTAAACCCCTCATTCTATGTATGGGAAATCTCATCTATGACTCTAATCTTCATACATCAAACTCTACAACCCTAGCTTGATGCTCTAGTTTTGGTCTACTAGTTTCCGGGGTGTTACAATATCTACCCCTTGGAGACATTCATCCACAAATGACATTTCTAAACACTTCTTAAGAGAAACGATTCTAGACTAGTAGCCCATCATACATGCAACTAAACAAAGAGGAAAACTTCAACTCCAAACTAAACATAATAAAATCAACACAAGGAAGTAGGAACTACATTTAACAACCCATTTATGCACGAAATCCTCATAACTAAGCATATTCAAGGAGGAACAACTATCTCCTAGTCATAACATACTCAACATACTTTCATGGAGCCTATATGCAATTTGACTCAAATGTACTACAAGATGAGGCAAAATAATGCAAATAAGTCATTTCTAAAAAGACCTAAGCATTTTCATGAACATGCATATAATGAAATCAAGGCAACACATAATCACACAATAACCCTACTAGATAGGCACACTATCTCCCCCTTGGGAGTAAGCCTACACAAACACTTCTAAACATCATTAATCCTAAAAAGAACTTCAATAACAAGTTGCAAAAGACAAGAAATTCCAATTTACTAAAGCATAAAACACATACCGGAAGCAACATGAGGAGATCACTCTTGATCTTCTCTAGATTGGAGAGCATATAACCTATTCTTCTTTTGAGCACTCTCATCTAGACCACTAGAGGTAAATTTCTTATCCTCCCTTCCCTTAGCCTTAAGAACCGAGCAATCTCTCATTTTTTGCCCATCCTTTACACACCTATACCAACCCTCCATGCTGGCTAGGCACTTACCATATTGACTCCTCCCACACTTGGGGAAACTAGGCTTAGGTAATTGAGACTCACTACCTTTCTCTTGGTCAAACCTAGGGGTGTTGGAAGAATCTTGACCGGAATATGTTTGTTTAGACTTAGGCCTACCTTGCCCATCGGTCTTAACACTAGAAAAGTTTCCATCATCGATTCTAGCTCTATTCACATCCGTATTCATTTTCTTTAGTGTTTGATCCTCAATTTGTTCGGCATGAACCATAAGACTTGAAATATTCATACTTGGGATAAGCATTGCCGAACGACACTCATTCTCTACCAATTTGGACACTCTCATCACAAATTTATTCATTCTAGACTTTGAGTTCGCCACTAAAGTTGGATCATACTTGGATAGTTGGGTGAACTTAAGAGCATACTCTTTCACACTCATACCTACTTGACGAAGGTTAATGAATTCTTGCATATTTCTTTCCCTCAACAATAAGGGAAAGAACCTATCAGGAATGCTTCTTTAAACCCTTCCAACTCCATTAGGCCTGCTTCTACCAGCCTATTGTCTTTCCATTGTTCATGCCATATATGTGCTATATCTCTCAATTGATAAGCGGCTATCTCCGCTTTCTCTACCGAAGTTAATCCCATGATAGCAAGCACCTTATACACCTCATCTATAAAACCTTGGGGATCATCCTCCACTATGGATCCATAAAACTCCAAAGGGTTTATCCTCAAAAACTCTCTCACCCTCAAAGCTGCAAAATTGACATTTGGATTAGCCGAGAAATAACCTCACTATTAGCTTAGGCCGTCATGACTTGCGCTTGAGTTGTTACGACTTGAGTCAATATGTGGAGAGCCGACCTTATTTCCATATTTTTTGTAACCCCCGTATCAATAGGAACTTGAGGAGGAGCTTGTGGTGGAGCTTGGAAAGGAACCTCTTGCTCATCATCACCTTCCTCATCTCTACTAGCATTTGCCCATGTGTTAACCATATCTTGTAAAACCATAGGGCAAAGATTAGAAGAAAGACCTACTAGAGCCAAACATTATGGTACGACTTAGAGAAAGAAGAAGTAAGATTTCCTAAACATCCAGTAGCCTTCTATTCATAAATGTGGCACACTTCACATTTATGATGAAGACTCTAAATGTGGTTTTGAGACAATCCTAGAACCATTCTAAACTGTGTGCTCTGATTACCAAGTTTGTCACAACCCAGGGTACATACTACATGTAACATGGTGTACTTGGCCCCGAAGGGGTCTCATACAATCCCCTAGAATATCATTACATAAGATAATAGAAACGTACATAAATTTTAAAAACTTTTATCCATACAATAGGAATCTTTTCGTAAAAGCAAGCGGAAGTCTTTACTACAAATTTGTCTCAAACCATCTAATAAAACTTTAGAATAAAACTCTTGGGACAAAGCACATACAATAGTCTCAACATGATAATAAAATACATAAAGGAAAAATAGTGGGTTTGTCCTCAAAGCTATGAGGACTCACAAAATCTTCACTCTTTTGCTCCTTGGAACCTATCTTCAAGATTGGAACTCACATCTCCGAACCTTACATTTGATGAGAATGTAGGAAAAATATACATTAGTACAAAATGTGCTAAATATGTTAGCTAGCATAATAACATAAGAGCATAAAATAAGTTTTAATCAACATAGGACACAATCTAATACTTCATGAAACATCAACTATAAGCATAAGAGATAATGTCATAATCATAAGCAAAGTCTCCAACATAGACATCATATAAGCTTTACTCAACTCTTAGTCATTCATCTCATAAAGGACTTTTCTCACGCAACCTCAAGGCATACTTGTGCAATGCATAAATAGCATACCATAATACCATCCAAGTTAAGTACCCCTTTTTGGTCATCATAATAATAGTCTTTATGCATGGTCAATCTTACAATTTTACTCTATAGGAGTAATATACCCCTAAATAACCTCAAAGCACACTTGTGCAGTGTATGAAGGGCATCCCATAATACTATTCACACTAAGCATAGCCTTGAAGTCACCATATGCATACCTACCATTCACTTGGTCTCATTCTTAGCTTTCTTCATATAGACAAGGGGACTATCACCTTAAGTAAATTTTATCATGGAAGGCAACTATAGCAACAATCCAACAAAACATACCTCATACAAAAGAACACTTTCTTGAATAACGTTAAGTCTTACTTGTGCAATGCATGAATAGCATCCCATAATACTATTCATGCTAAGTACTACTTTTAGGTTCTAATACTAATACTTCTTGGTTTGGAACCTAGTTCCTCTCCGTAACTTTAGAACACTATGAGGTACTTTCTTAAGCACATCTTAGTTCATTATTAGGTTGAACCTTATGAGACACTTCTTTAAACATGTATAAGTTCATCATTAACAAGGACCATAGGAGATATTACCTTAAGCATGTCTAAGTCCATTTATACTCTTGAACACTATGAGGTACTTCTTTAAGTAAGCGTCATGACCAGAGAGCACCCCCTAGTCGTAACACGACGTACTTAACCCCGAAGGGGTCTAATATAAGCCTCTTAGCTCATTCATTACATAGACAAGAGAAATAGTACGTAATTAAAACTTTTTATTCAAAACCATACTATTCAAAGTCATTAAATATTCATATAAAATCTTTCAAAAGACACAACGGAAGACTAAGTCTTACATGGCCATCATAGAGAAACTTTAACAATATAGGGTCACGACCCTTTGCAATCGAATCTTAACAACAGTCTCAAAATAAGAAAGAAGTAGAAACAATAAAAGTCCTTTTTCTCGACATATGAGGATATACCAAAAGAGGTCTTCAGAGAACTCTAATCCCAAGCTTCACTAGAGAATGCAATCACTTGCCGGAACCTACACTTGTAGTAAAAATAAGAAAATATGGGTTAGCACACAAAAATGTACTAAGTATGATGACCATGCAAAAACATCCTTTAAAAGAGAAATTTTGTTGAAAGTCATGCTTTATGCCTTTTTTATAAACTTCATGAATACTAATATAATAGAGGCATAATATAAGTCTCAACAAACATACAAAGTCACATAATTCATATTTTAACAAGATCACATATAACCCTTTACCTTTACCTTTACCTTTACCTTGAGTCTCCACCTCAAGTAAACCTCAAGCTATACCTTGTGCAATGTATGGGTAGCATCCCATACAACCACCCACACTAAGATACCACCTTAATGTCACCAAAAGTGAACTTACCATTCATCCTTTCCACCTTTACACAATAAAGCATTTCAGAGACATAAACATTACATTAAGACAAACATCTAAGACAACTCCAAGTCATACTTGTGCAATGTGCAAGTAGCATCCCATACTACTACTCACACTAAGTACTCCTTTGAAGTCACAATAGACAAGGCACATTCATATACAATAGACATGACATGGATGTAACTCATAATATAATCCAATCCAAGTATAGCATGCATCTTCACATTTAAACCTTTAAGCCAACATTCTTCATTATGTTCATTTAGGACACATTCATGCATTTAGAGGACTTTCATACAACAGTCATTAAGACATAGAGAACTCACTATAGCCTTTTCAAAGCCTACTCGTGCAATGTATGGATAACATCCCATACTACTACAGTTTGTAGTACCTATCAAGAAACTAGAGTGCACATCTCACAAGATGGGAACAAGCATTTAATCGATGTAGACCATGAGAGCTAGATCATGGAATTCTATTTACTATCCCACATTGTAATGGTTGGTGTACTTGCCTATGGCAAACCGGTTAACATTAGCTCGGATGGAATCTGCTAGCTAATATCCTATCTGGGCATATAGTTATGGGATAGGAAGATGTTCATTGGAACTCTAACCTAACATTGGGAGAGTTTCCATCTAACCTTATCCACTTGGTGCTTAGCCTATATTCCCATAGATTATTTCATTCACATTATATTAGTGTATTGGCGAGGAATGTCATAGGCCTATCGACCCATGACACATCATTACCAAGGAAGGAATGCTATAAGCCTATCGATCCATGGTACATTCAAGGATAAGGTTATAAGCCTATCGATTCATGGTCCCTCATTATATACTTATACTCATGAAATGAATGCCACAAGACAATCGATTCATGGTACATTGACTCATTAAGAAAGGAATGCCACTAGACTATTAATTCAAGAGTCTTCGTTACATTCGATCATTGATGAAAATAATGCGTAAAGCCTATCAATTCATGTCCATTAAGTCAAGACACATTCATCACTCATATTTGAAAGGAATGCCATGGCCTATCGATTCATATTCATCAAGTCAAGACACATTCATTATATAAGAAAATGATGCATAAGCTACCAATTCTAGATTTAACATTCCCATTAAAGAAACTCTTCACATTCTATCATCATCATTCATGAGTGTTAAGAGAGATATAACATGTAATCCTAATGCAATTAGCTTCAAAACAAGATCATCATTCTATCATTGAAACCACATGCAAATCCTTCACATCACATTCACATATGCGATATCATGATAACACTTCAATTCATCAAACACCTTGACCTTTCAAGTGGATCAACATCTCTAACACAAATGTACTACAACAAGTACTTAGGTAAAACTTGCCCTTTCAAGGATATGATCACAGATCTTCAATTCACCAACAATTCACCATAATTGATACAAGCCAACAATCTAAATCAATCTAGGCATAAATCTGTCAACATTCATTCATAATCAACAAACCCACTTCATAAGGAATAATTTAGGAATTGAGAGATACCATGGGTTCATAAAGTATTTTCATCTTAAATCATAAATCAAACATAAATATAATAATAGTTTATCATTTGAAAACGTTTAATGCAAAACCCATGTGATTGAGTAAAACCTAGGGTTTTTCATGAAACTTGATAACTTAGAAACTTATTTGAAATTGACTCTAGGGTGAAAACAAACCCTAGATGAAGGATCACCATATCTTACACTTGAAGAATCCCACAAAATTGACGAAGAAACACCTTGAAATCCCCAACCCTAGCTTGATCTTGACCTTGATCTCCAATGGAGTTTCTACAGAGAACTTTTTAGGAGGGAAGGGTTTTGATTTCAGAGATGAAATCTAAATGAGTGTTTTAATACTCTTAAAATACCATATTGGGGAGAATTTATGAATTCACCCCTACCTTGGTTGTGTCACTTGACAACAAACTAGGTCCAACTGACGAATTCCCATCCACGGACCGTGGATGGGTTGACGGACTGTACTGGTCATCCGTCAACGGTGGTTGTGGCTTATAATTAGGGGCCATGACCCACGAAAGCCATCCATGAGGCGTGGATGGATTTATGGGGTGTTGTCCCCTACCGTGGTCTACCAAGTTTGGGGCAGCGTTGAGGTTTCAAAAGGTCCTGGGGGTTAGACTTAAGGTCCTCCTCAAGGACCCCTAGGGTGGTCCAAGGGGATTCGTACCTTGACGTTTAACCCCTAAACCCTTCAACCTTGACTCGGGACAACATAATACCACTTCAAAACTCATAACAAACATAAACGCACACACTTTAGGTTCTAGTTCCACTAATTCATTTTTAGGGTCATTACTGTAAGTCTTAGTTCATTTATGTTTTTCAGCACTATGAGATGCTCCTTTAAGGATGTCTTAGTTCATTGGATATAGAGATTTCTACTAGAAACCTTAACACAACTATGTGAAGGCTTCCATATCATGAGACCTGACTTTGGGAAAACCCATACTCTATTACGTAAGAGTTACCTTTTTAACTTGGATAGTCTTCACATCAACTAGGTGTGGTCATCCTTTCAACTTGGAGCCTGGACCCTCTATTGTGTGACACTCCATCTCATTGACAATATCCACTTGGGGCCAAGCATACACCCTAAGATTTCACTATTAAGCCTTGCTTAACATTCATGTTTCATGGAAGGTTGTCCTTGAAAACCAATCCATGTTAAATTTATTTTATCACTTTATACTTTCAAGCATTTTTAAGGTAGGTTAGGTGAGTATAGACCTTTCACCACAATTTTACCTATTAGACTTCTATTCATCACATTCACTTTACTCTCAAAGCTCTAGTGATTCATCATTCATAACTACAAGCCTTACTCTCAAAGCTTTACTTCAATCTATCATTATTCATATCTAGTTTACAAGACATTCAAGTCATAAGCTCTATCTTTAAATAATTCTAATCACATTCCTCATTAACAATAGATTCTAGTCATAATTCATCATGTAGGATCAATCTCAAGCCTGACTAATCAAGACCCATCATATTCACATTTCTATAAATCAATTCATGTATTTGTGTGTCTAGCGTTTGACAATTACTACTCGAAGCATTAATTCTAGAAGATCACCTATGAACCTTCAATTTCACCTTTCATGGCATTAACCCACATAATTCAACTTCATCAATTAGACTAGGGTAACCATGGAAATCACATATATTCATGATAATATCACAATTCAATGCTAAATCAATCATAATCCATCAAAACCCACTTAATTGGGTCTACATAAAACTTAACCTACAATATTAAAGAAACCCAAACTTCAATTGGGGATTTTCTTCATCAAATTTTGTAATTCTAGGAGGATCTATGGGTTGAAGGACCCATAGATGAATAATCTAACATACCTTTATTCAAAGCCCTGCACAAGCTCTCAACAATGGAGTCTTTGTTCTTGACCTAAGCTTCAAGCACTATCTTCTTCTTCAATCTTGGGTTTTCTAGAGAGAGGAATATTGGAGTGGAGATTATTTTGGGGTTTTGATTTGGGTCTTGTGAAATAGTAACTTAAATGGGTGTTTAAAAGCTTAAAATATTTTATATAGTGGTTTCAAGACTAGGTAAAATGACCTCACCCAATAACTCACACATTTGGAATTTCCCATTAACTCCTCCATTTGGCAGCCTATTGTCCAAACTTCACAAGAGGCACCACTGGTCGTGGTCCTCACCACTCACCGTGGTCCTGCTCGTGATCTTAGACTAATAGCTAGGCTATTGAGCCTTGCCCTCCACAAACCTAAGGCATGACCATGTGCCTTTCCACGAGTCGTGGTCATGACTACTGGCCATGAACATGCTCGTGGTCCTTAGGCAGTAGCTAGGCTTTAAGCTCTTGTTTCCCAAGGGCCGAAGGGGACTTCACAAGACTCCTGACAAATCGTGGTCAAGACCATTTATCGTGAAGGTGATTGTGGACTTAAGGCAGCACCATGCCAAGGGTAGAGCAGCCTTTGCCTTTGGCTTAGGCTTTGCCCCTTTTTGTCTTGGCACTTGCCCATGCAACCCTCAATTAAATCTTAAATGTTATTCTAAAATAAGCAGTGTAAGATGTGCCTTGATGTTTAACCCCTAAACCCCTTATTTTAAGTACGGGAAGTCCCATCTACGACTCTAATCCTCATACATCAAACTCTAGAACCCTATCTTAAGACTCTAGTTTTGTTCTACTAGTTTTCGGGGTGTTACAACTTCAATGGTGGTATTTATCTAAACCTTAGAACTACTAGACTTCGCATTGTTATCACTTTAAGATAGAGAAGGAGGTGGTGAGGAATATGGGGTTGCAGACTTTCTTCGTGGAGCCATAGTACCTGAAAAATACAAAAACTAATTGGTAATCAAATTAGTAATATGACACACTAACATGTACTCAGACTCCTCCTGTGTAAGTACAACGTGACACTTTCCTTGAAGAATGTCGTCACCCAACCTATCATTGAGAAGGCCCGCAGAATCGAAATGCAAAATAGAAAAAAAGTATAGAAAGTAGATTTTTTTTATACAGGAGCCGAGACAGGCCGTGCTGGGTACCACGATCTGTGAAGACCCTCGTGAACAAGAGACACTGTCTTAGGTGAGTAGGGAAATGTTCCAGTATATATTACGGATGGCTTCATGGTTCGTGGTTTCAGTCCATAGAGTGAACCACGATCCGTGATAACCCTCGTGAGACTAGCATGTGTGCCCCTTCCTTTGCCCAAGTGTGTCCCACAAGTGGTTACATGACTCGTGGTTGGCACCATAATCCGTTAAGCCCATTGTGGACCTACACTTCATGATTTTTCAATGAACTTTCTTCCCAAATTCAAATTATTAAAAATTTCAACCATTTTCGGCACACAATCACACTTCTACGAGGCGTTTTAGCACATGTATATCAATATGCATCGTAATCGTTCAAATATGACCATGTTCATATAAGCATATTATTTTTACATCTTTTTGACTCAATTTCATCATAATATCACTATATAACACTGATTACTATTAAATTCATCATACCCATAACATCAACAACTAATTCAACACAATTTCAACAAACCCACATATGAAACTACCAATTTAAACAAACCCACAACAATTAGGTATCATCAATGATCATTCATCAAAAAAATAATGCTCAAATTTGACAAAATCATAGTAGTTCTAACTTGTTTATTGATAAGTTCACGCTTATGAACAAGTTAATCGAAAACTTACTTCGAATGGGATCAAAAATTTTTCCCAAAAAGAAGAAAGATGGATGTCACTTCAATTTATTGACAAAAGAGCACTAGGGTTTGGAATTGTTGATGAATTGTGGAAGTTTAAAAGATGAAAAACCATTTGATGCCTTTAGGAACCATTATGGAGGAGAGAATAGGAAGAAAAAAAATCAACCCTTGGCGCTTTAGGAGGAACATATATGTTAAAATTTTACTTTCATTGACGCGCGGGTTGGGTCAAGTCAGTCTGGTACTACTAGTTGACAGATGACGGACTGCAAAGAGACTCGTGAAGAGCACTACATTTTGTGGAAGTGTCCCTGAACATGACTTGGTGAGAAAGACTTACCTGAGGTTCACGAGTGGCTAAACAGTTCATTCAAAGCCCGACGGACTGTGAAACCTTCCATGAACCACTTTATGGCTATTTTTAGTAGCCTCTTGAAGAAGTTGTTGAGTTTGACAAGCCGTGAATTGACCCATGAATGGCTCCAAGGTCCGTGGGAGTGTCCGTGAAGGACCTCATGCACCCAGCTTCTCACTTCTGTGTTCAATCCACTCCTGCATTTACCAACACACAATGACTCAATAAAAACAATAAAAATGCTTAAATTTAAAATACCTAGTACATTTACAATCTTCGATTGCCTCCCAAGCAGCACATAATTTAGCGTCGCTACACGACGCAGGTTACTTGATTACTCATACTTCATCAAGTTGCATTCCTCCACTATTTTCACTTATTTTGGAACACCTAAGCATGCCTTGATTCGCTGACCATTGGCCTTGAACCTCTCACCCTTGTCATTCTCAAGCTTAATAGCCCCGACTAAAATACTTGAGTTACCTTAAACGGCCCAGACCATTCGAATCTCAATTTCCTAGGAAACAGACAAAGTTTGGAGTTGAAAAGCAACACCAAGTCACAAGGATTGTAGGTTCTTTTCTCAATATGCCTATCATGATACAACTTCATCCTCTCTTTGTACAGTGCATACCTTTCATACGCACTCAAGAGGAATTCATCCATCTCATTGACCGGTTCCAGTCTCAAGTTTGTTGTTTCACTCCAACTGAGGTTCAACTTCTTTAAAGCCCAAAGTGCCTGATGTTCCGTCTTAACCGGCAAATGACATGCCTTTCCAAACACAAAATTATAGAGACATACCAATAGGTGTCTTGAAAGATGTCTGATATGCCCATAGAGCATCATTCATCTTTCTTGCCCAATCTGTCCTATTGGCTTTCACTATATTTGCCAAAATAACTTTGATCTCCCTATTTGATACCTCTACTTGGCCACTCGTCTACGGATGATGGGTGTTGCCACTTTGTGCTTTTCAATTCCATACTTCGCCAGAAGAGCAGTGAATACTCTACTATAGAATTGGGAACCTCCATCACTGATAATGGCTCTAGGGGTACCAAATCGTGAGAATATGTTTTTCTTCAGGAACCCAGCGATGCTTTTACCATCATTTTCATGTAGAGCAACTACCTCAACCAATTTGGACACATAGTCCACTACCTCCAGTATATACTTTTGCCGTAGGAGCTCAAAAATGGGACGATGAAGTCAACTCCCCACACATCAAATCTCCACCTCCAGAATGGGTGTCATTGGTAGATCATGGCGACGAGAGATAGCTCTTTGACGCTGGCATACAACTTTTAGTCAGGTGTCATTTGGTCTTTTCCCTATGTGTTGGACCCCTAAACTACGTCGTTTAACCCCTAAACTATGTGGTTTTGGTCAGTTTTGGCCAAAAAACTAAATTAAAACTACCCTAATCAATCATTCACCAAAATCAAGCGAAACTTAAAGTAAAAGAAGAGAAAGCAGTCGATAGCTTTCTCAGGAACACGCAGCCAGGTTTCTTTAATTCCAGCCCCAAAATTGAAATATTTCTCAACTGAATTTGTCACCGTGTATGTGGGATTTCACTAGTGGGATCCTTTCGCCCATTAGGTCTCTAGATTTCACTCAGATTCTTGATTACCTTTATATTATCTAGACCTAGGGTTTCTTAAATGTTAGAAATTGTTGGGTTTTATCTATTTGACTAATCCATATCAGATTATCATGTTTTCATGGAATTATTGCATATTTCTTGCTTGAAAATCAGAACCCTAATTTTATAGATTTGTTTAGTTCATGAATTACACTTTTTAGGTCAGATTATTCACTTATATGTGCTCCAGTTAAGAATGTTTCATTATCAGTACATTAATGTTGCATTTTTAGTTAGCATGTTAGAATTTTCAGTTATCCAATATTACAAAAATTCACTCATAATGTGTTATTTACATAATTAGTTGGGAGTAGACTTAATACTTAGTTGGACTAGGATCAATCACCCTTATAATCCTAGAACTACATGCCCCCATAGGTTTAGTCCCCTCTGTGGGCATCAGTTTTACTAATCACGCCAGTCATGCTTCTATACATCTGGCAGGGTATATTGTGTCCTCTCGATAGGGCGTATACATCGAATTCCACATCTAGCTCATGTGGTTTTATGTCAGTTATTAGTAGCTCCTATAGCTAGTTAGATTTTAGTGTATTGACTAGGTTATCAATTACAGTTCAACATTTAGTTTTATTATGTATAAACTTGGTCATTGCATTCAGTTAGTTCATGTTTAATATTTTTAGTACAACATCATGCTCATTTTATATCACCATTTAGTTATATGCTTTATTCAGTTATGTATATTGTTCAGCTTTATTCTATCCTGCATGCTCAGTACCTTTCAAATGTTGATGCATACTCTACACTACATCTTCTTATGATATAGATTTAGGTCTTCACATCCAGATCATGTATAGATTGATTCCCGATCTTCAGTGCAGCAACATTAGTGGTGAGTCCTCATTGTTCAAGGACGATTGACATTATTAGCTTTCTATTTTCAGTCTCTAGTTTTAGTTTTGTTAGAGTTAGCTTCAGGCATGTCCTTGTAACTCTAGTCAATTACATGCTTATATTAGACATAAGCATATTCAACTTTAGCTTTTGAGTTTTATTTCAGTGTTATAAACTCTCTTTCTGTATTTATACATTCGTACATTAGAATGGGTATTCCTCATCAATTTTAGTTTTTCTCATGTCTTATGCTTCCGCTCAGTATTAGGTTAAGTATGCTTATGATATGCTAGCTCAGGGTTAACTTGGGGTCACAGGTGATCCTAGGTCCCATATTTACGCCAAGGGGGTAGCCACGTGGTATGACAAACTTAGTATCATAGCGTTAGGTATAAGTGTCCTAGGATTTCTGAAAAGCCACACTATGTAGTGTCCTTTCCATGTATGAAGTGCACCACATCTAATGAGAGGGAGGCTACAAAGTGTTTAAGGTATGATCTAACTCCACATTTCTAACTCGTCGTAATGCATTTTATATCATGCCTCCTCCTAGAGCTTAGCAAGGAATGCGAAAGCCAAGAATGCTAACGCAGCTCCTCCAGTCTCAAATCATGAAGTTTCAAATGCAAAGTTTTGGAATGCTATCTAGAGTGCGACCAACCTAAACAACCAGCAGGTTCCAGTTCCTGCAAATGATAATTGTGTATCAGTGACAGCCAGGGTTTGTGATTTGTTAGGATGAATCTACTTGAGTTTTAAGGGTCGCACGTTGGTGATGATCCCCAAAACTTCATGGATGATCTCAAGAGGATCTTTTAACTGATGCAAGTAACTAGGAATGAGAGGGTTGAGGTTGCATCTTACCAACTTAAGGATGTGACTCATGTTTCGCTCACACATTAGAAAGAAAGTAGGGGTACAGATGCAACTCCCATCACTTGGGAGTGTTTTAGTGAGTCTTTTCTAGACAGGTTCTTTGCAATAGAGTTGAGGGAGGCTAAGGCTCAAGAGTTCATGAATTTGAGGCAATGTAGCTTGTCTATCCTAGAGTACGGGCTCAACTTCACCCAACTCTCCAAATATTCTCCTTACATGGTTGTAGATTCTAGAGCTCAAATCAACAAATTTCTATATTGGGTATCCGACTCAGTGAAAACAAAGTGTAGAAATTCTATGTTGCTAGAGAACATGAACGCCTCTAGGCTCACGACTCATGCTCATAAGTTGATGGAAATAAGCTTAGGGAACGGGCTAAGTAGAACAAAAAGGCTAGGACAGGAAACTATGAGTATTCTCAATAGAAATCGGGTGGTGGGATTCGCTTGCAATTTCAACATAAATCTTCAGCCCCAACACCTTCATTAGCTAGTGTTCCATCCGCCAAGTTTTGACAGGATCATAAAGGTAGGGCATTAGAATCTAAATCTCAGGGGAGTGTTTCAGGCACCAGAACCTACCTAACTTATCTTAAGTGTGGTAAGAACCATCTGGGCATGTGTCTTGCATGAAAGGAAGGATGGTTTGGCTGTGGTCAGTCGGGTCATAGGTTGAAAGATTGTCCTTATTCTAAGCAGGGTCAAGGAGGTAATAATGGTAGAGCTTAATCCATAACTTCAACAGCATCTGTAGGTCAGTTGACTAAATAGGGTAACTAATCTAGTACAGGTTGCAGTCAGCACCAACACAGGTTGTATGCTCTCCAAGCTTGCCAGGATTAGAAAAATTCTGCTAATGTGGTCACAGGTACGTTACGAGTCTTTAACTTAGATGTTTATGCTTTGTTAGATCCAGGGGCTATTCTTTCCTTTGTAACTCCTTATATAGCAGTCAAATTCGATGTTAGTCCAGAAACTCTATCAAAACCCTTATCAGTCTCTACTCCAGTTGATGACCCAGTTATAGCTAGATGGGTATATAAAAATTGCCCTATCTCAATCTCTCCATAAGTCACCTCAGCATATCTTATAGAGTTAGAAATGGTGGATTTCGATATCATTCTAGGAATGGATTGGTTACATTCCATTTATGTTTGATTCGATTATAGAACTAGGATCGTTCGTTTCCACTTTTCGGAAGAACAAATCTTAGAATGGAAGGGTAGTATCTTAGTGCTTATGGGTCGATTCATTTCTTACCTTAAGGCCAAAAAGATGATCTCCAAGAGTTATCTCTATCATATAGTTCGTCTAGAAGATTCAAGCTCTAAACCCTAACTCTTGAGTCAGTTCTAGTAGTTAATGAGTTCCCTGAAGTATTTCCCGAAGATCTTCCTGGAGTTCCTCCTGAAATGAAAATCGACTTTATAATTGATCTCCTTCTAGAAACCCAGCGTATTTCTGTTCCTCCTTACATAATGGCTCCAGCTGAGCTTAAGGAATTGAAAGAGCAATTGAAAGACCTCTTAGATAAGGGCTTCATCAAACCAAGTATTTACCCATGGGGTGTACCACTGTTGTTTGTAAAAAGAAAGATGGTTCTCTCAGGATGTGCATTGACTATCGGCAGTTGAACAAAGTCACAATCAAGAATAAGTATCACATTAGCAGGATTAACGACTTGTTTGACCAACTTCATGGTGCCAGTCATTTTTCGAAGATAGACTTCAGATTCGGTTATCATTAGCTAAGAATCAGATATAGTAACATCCCAAAAATAGCCCTCAAAATGTGGTATGGAAATTATGAATTTGTAGTTCTATCTTCTGGACAAACCAATGCTACTGCAACTATCATGGATTGGATAAAAAGGGTGTTCAAGTAGTATTTGGACTTGTTCGTTATCATCTTTATTGATGATATCCTAATTTACTGTAGGAATAAGGACGAACATGCGACTCATTTGAGGGTTGTCGTGAAAAATCTTAAAGATAGCCAGTTATTCTCTAAGTTTAGCAAATGCGAGTTTTGGTTACAATCAGTTGCTTTCCTTGGGTATATTATGTCTAGCAAAGGGATTCGAGTGATTCTCAGAAAATAGAAGCAAGGAAACAATGCCCCAGACTATAGAGGACTTGTTGAGAGCTTGTGTGATCGACTTCAAGGGTAGTTTGGATGATCACCTTCCTCTTCTAGAGTTCGTCAACAATAATAGTTACTATTCTAGAATTTAGATGGCCCCTTGTGAGGCATTGTATGGGCATAGATGTAGATATACAGTTGGTTGGTTTGCAATGGGTAAAGCAACGTTGATAGGAAAAGATTCGGCTCATGATGCTATGGAGAAACTTCATCTCTTCAGGGATAGACTTAAGACACCCTAGAGTCGTCAGAAGTCCTATGCAAATGTAAGGAGAAGGGAGTTGGAGTTCCAAATTGATAATTGAGTTTTCCTGAAAATGTGATCTATGAAAGGGGTGATGAGATTTGGAAAGAAAGGGAAGCTCAGTCCTAGATATGTAGGCCCTTAAAAAATTCTGAAAAGGATTTGTAAGGTGGCTTATGAGTTAGAGTTCCCAGCAAAACTAGCAGCAATCCATCCAGTCTTTCGCATTTCATTATTGAAGTAGTGTGTGGGTGATCCAGCACCCATAGTACCTTTAGAGAGTGTGGCTATGAAGGATAGCCTCACTTATGAGGATGTGCCAGTTGAGATTCTTGATCGTCAGGTTAGAAGATTGAGAAACAAAAAAGTTGTTTCAGTTAAGGTTTTGTGGAGGAGTAAGTCCATAGAGGGAGCTATTTTTGAGGTAGAGGGAGCCATGAAGGTCAAGTATCCTCATCTCTTTCTTTTCTATTCAATTCCAGCTTGATGTTATAATTCCTCTTCTATTTTTAAATCATTTATGTGTCAAAATCAGTCTTAGTATCGTGTTCCTTCAGTTAGTCTTGCATTTTTAGCATATTTACATCTTCTTGGAACTCAGTCAACTCAAAAACCTATTTCCAGTATTTAGTGATATGGTTTGTAGCTCTTTCCCTCTATGTTCAGCTAGTTTAGTCTTCATTCAAGGACGAATATTCCCACGGGGGAGAAAAAGTAACACCCCATATCCTAGATAGACTAAAATGCAGATTTTAGAAGATGCAGCTGCCACCGACGGGCACCACTCACGGACCATAGGGTGACCCACGGTCCGCTATAGTGATCCGTGGATGGCCACCTGCAGCCCTCCCCATAAGTAGTCAAAAAAAATTCTAAGGGTTGACCAACGACTGGAACTATGAACTGTAGGTCTGACCATAACCCGTGGTCCTGGTCCGTGGATGGAGACCCCAGAACCCCTTCACGGAACCCTCATCAACGGTTTCTAGTATAGACCATCGGTGACCCAGACAACTTTTAAGTCAGGGGGCTTTTGGTCTTTTCCCTATGTGTTGGACCCCTAAAATACATCATTTAACCCCTAAACTATGTGATTTTTGTCAGTTTTAGCCTAGAAACTAAATTAGAACCAAACCTAATTGATCATTCACCAAAATCAAGAGAAACTTAGAGCAAACGAAGAGAAAACAGGTGATAGCTTTCTCAAGAACATGCAGCCAGGTTTCTTCTGTTCCAGCCCCAAAATTGAAAGATTTATCCATGGAATATGTCGCCAGGTATGTGGAATTTCACTAGTGGATTCCTTTCACCTATTAGGTCATTATATTTCAGTCACATTCTTGATTCCCTTGATATTATCTAGACCTAGGGTTTCTTGAATGTTAGAAATTGTTGGGTATTAGCTATTAGAATAATCCAAATCAGATTATCATGTTTTCTTGGAATTAATGCTTAGTTCTTGCTTGAAACTCAGAACCCTAGTTGTGTAGATTCGTTTAGTTCATAAATTACACTTGCTAGGTTAGATTATTTAGTTATATGTGCTCTAATTAAGAATGTTTTGTTATTAGTACATTAAAGTTGCATTTTCAATTAGCATGTTAGTATTTTGAGCTATCCAATATTACTGAAATTCAGTAATAATATGTTATTTACGTAATCAGTTGGGAATAGACTTAATACCGAGTTGGACTAGCTAGGGTTAGTCACCCTTATAGTCCAAGAACAACGTGCCCCCATAGGCTAAGGCCCATCTATGGGCATCAGTTTTAGTGATCACGCCAGTTATGCCTCTATACCTCTAGCAAGGTATATTAGGTCCTCTCGATGAGGCGTATACATCGGACTTCACATTTAGCTAATGTTGTTTTATGTCGGTTATTAGTAGCCCCCACAGACAGCCAGATTCTAGTGTATTGATCAGGTTATCAGTTGCAATTCAGCATTAAGTTTTAGTATGTATAGACTTGGTCATTGCATTCAGTTAGTTCATGTTCAGTATTTTAAGTACAGTATCATTCTTATCTTATATCATTGTTCAGTTATATGCTTTGTTCAGTTATGTATATTGTTCAGCTTTATTTTATCCTATATGCTTAGTACCTTTCCAATACTGATGTTACACTATGCGACATCTTCTCATGATGTAGGTTCAGGTCCTCAGCATCAAGATCATGCATAGATCGATTCCTGATCTTCAGTTAAGCAGCATCAGTGATGAGTCCTCATTCTTCGAAGACGATTGACATGATTACCTTTCTACTTTCAGTCTTTTGTTTTAGTTTTGTTAGAGTTAGTTGGGGAATGTCCCAACAACTTTAGTCAGTTAGAGGCTTATTTCAAATATAGACATATTCAACTTTAGCTTTTGAGTTTTACTTCGGTGTAATTAACTCTCTTTCAGTATTTATATATTCAGATATTAGGATGGGTATTCCCTATCACTTTTAGTTTATCTCATGTCTTATGCATCCGCTAAGTATTTGTTTAAGTACGCTTATGATATGTTAGATCAAGGTTAGCTTGGGGTCACTCATGATCCTAGGTCCCGTGCTTACGTCCAAGTGGTAGCCTTAGGGTGTGACATTTGGCCTCCTCATCCAAGTCATCTTCATACCTATTGTGGGGCTCCTACATCATTCACCTTTTCAGAACCTGCCATTATATGTGTAACACCCCGCTTCTAGAAAGACTTAGAATTAGAAATAAACCATTTTTGTATATAAGTTAAATCTGGAAAATTGGCTAAGTATGTTAAGTATTGGTTTTTGGTCAACTTCAAATGATCATAACTCCTAGCTAAAGATGAGTTAGGCGTGCTACAAGAAGATACCATAGGAAAGAATATTGAATTATCTTTCCAACGCGCACCAAGTTTTTTGAATTCCAAGTTTGTATGAATGAGATATGTCCATTTGAAGTTGGGCTGTCCAGATAAGGAGAGTCAGAATCGAATTTTGGAAGGGTATTTTGGTCTTTTCCATAACCAATTAATTAATTTCGGCTTTAGAAGTTTAATTGGGATATTATCAGAATTAGATCAGTTTATGCATTTATCAAAACATGCTAGGGCTTGGAGAAAACATAAAAGAGAAGAAAGGAGAAGGAAAAATCAAGATTCTTCAAGTTCTTACAAATTTGGTTGAGGATTTCGCCAAGGATTCAACCCTACCAGGAATGTGAGTTCACACAGCGTTGGGTTCGTTCCCCCACACTCCGAACATGTTTATTTCAGTATGATTTTCTTCCAAAAAGATTGAGACTTTGATTTTGTTGAGTTGTATTCTTGAATTGCTTTCGTTCTTGAATTTGGGATGAGATTGAGGAGTTCCTGAGAGTTTCAGCTCGATTGTTAAAGTTGTGTTGAGTGAGATTCTTGTGTACATGTGCTGGGCATCTGAATCTAAAGAGATTTTAGAAAAAGAATCATAATTTAGGTGAATTGGGGTTAGAAAATGAAGAAGGAAAAATTTAGGAAAATCTGGTGCCCCAGTCCACGTCGCGGACTTGCCCCCCAGTTTCACAGAAATTTTCTTCACGTTGCGGAGCTGTCACGGACATTTTTGCCTCAAAATTTATTTCGTGACCAAATATTTAAATGCATCTCCACGCCGTGGACTTGTTTTCATACAACGATTTCTTGATCGTTTCTCAGGTTTAACTATCTAAAAACACCCCTGAACATCATGAGATCATTCCTATCACTAATCACAATCCTTGAATCCATAAATTCAAATTCAAAGAAAGTTAAGAGCCTAGTTAAGAGAAGTTCATAGAGTCTTCCAAAAGCCTTCTACAAATGTTTTAACTTTGTTTTAAGACTTTAGTTTCAAGTTGAGTGATGTTTTCGTAATCAACGACAAGTGTCTGCGATCATGCAATAGTATAATAACTCAATCAAGGGTTGGAAGCGAGTCCCAAGGGAGTGGGCGTGAAAATAGTAGTTAAACTAGAATCTTATTCTAATTAGTTGTAGTTTGAGAAATTTTTGAATAAAACAAAGTAAATTCGATGGGTGACACAAAAGTATAAAATATCGATGGGGTTTTTTTCACAAGATTAAATAAAAAATACTAAAATATAAAGGAAATCAAGTATGGGGAGAGATTCATGGGATGTGACCGAAATATATATTGGCATGAATCGTTGGGTACATGCTTTGGATAGGAAATTTGCAAGATAATAGTGACTAGGAAAATCTTTAGATGGAAATAAGTTCCTTCTCGGGCAACTTACCCCATTTCAAACGGGTTCCTCTTGGACATCAATTTTCCCCATAAAGGCCAGCCTACGCCTTACCCCACTCACTCTCTCGAGATGAGTGTTAGGATGTGGGACTAGGTGTCACCCTCTCGGGTTGAACCTCATGTCAACCCACTCCTTAGGCGATCAGTTTAGCGGTCTTGTTTTCACGACCTCTCTCTCGAGCAAGACTAAAACACATGGATGGTTTTGTATTTGCAACTACAAACCCATTAAATTAAACCACAACCACTAGGTGAAATCACCATTAAAATACATCTAACCTATCAACAAGCAAAACCCAACAATAATATCAACACATATTTGCTAAATCACTCCCCAAGAATGGGGTTTTTAGCCACACATCAAGAAATAAGAAATTATACCTAAAATGATGTTGAAATCAAGTGGGTATAAGAAATTAAACCTTGATTTAAGCAAAGAAAGAAGAATAGAGAAGACTCACTTCCAATTTGAGGAAGATGAACTCCTTTCTTCTTTTAAGTCCTCCAAAAACCCTCTCCAAACTTGAGAGAGACTATCAAATATAAAGTAAAAATTATAGTAATTTTCATGCTCTCCTCTCTCTCTAAAAACTATTAAAGAGTTTAGTATTTATAGACTTCAAAAAATAGTGTTCGCGGATCGCTCGGCGAGGTTAGTCGCGAACGCTGAATGACTCGACGATTCGTCCTTCTTCTAGTTCATAGATGTTTGTGCTTTGCCTTCAGCATCTGTGCATTTTGGATCATTGGGCGGTATACTTCTACTTCATGGAACTATTCAGCGAAGCGCTGACTACTCCTTTCATGGCCTTTTTGATCCTTCTCCTTCAGGCTTCATGTATCGAAACAAAGGGCGGAGTGCATCCCTTCGGCGAATTGCCAAGCGTGCTTGGCGATGCTTAAGCTTTAGCTCGTGCATTCTCTTCAGCCTTTCTGTTCCTTTTTGCGCGAAAGTGTTAATGCTTCCACTAAGACATCAAATACCTGAAACTTAAGTGTTTTCATTAGATATTTAGACTAAATAAGTCTTTGAGGACACTATTTCTATTATAATAAAGCCCTAAATGAGTCCAATTTGTGGACTCATCAACACCCCCAACTTAAACTTTTGCTTGTCCTAAAGCAAAACTCAAGTTCAGCAGTTCAAATAGGATGTCTCAAATAGTGCTACACAAGACTAAATCATGAACTTACACAGCAAGACTCAAATTACTCATGCAAAGATGAATTGTGTACTCAAAGATTCAAGTTGAGACACACCATTACCAAAGATTCTCATGCTCACAATACTTGCTACTTGTGCAAATTCAAGTTCAACAAAATGTATCTAAATGCCCTCACATAAAGAATGATTTCATATGCACACACAGAGATTAATCAATTCAAGATTAGGAATCAATTGCAACGCTCACACTCAGAAAGAGTAACACAATTCATGTTTTAACCCAATGCTTGCCCTTATTTTCCAATTGATCTTCGATTCGGCTCACTCAAGATCAAAAAGGTCTTTCTAAGGCTTGTAATGGGGCTGAGTGCAAAGGTATGGTCATTTAGGCTCACTGACTTTTTCCTCATAAGATGTAGTATTCTCAAGGCATTCCCTTCTTTTCCTTTATCAATTCTTTTTCTAGTGCTTCTAAGTCATCTTTTTATTCACCTCCAAGGATTGCTTGGAAACCCAATTTATTTTGTACTTTTATTCCACAAATTTTTCTTTTTCATATATTTATTTTATGGAGGGTTTCCATTGTTCCACAACACCGTGGGTTAAGGGATACTTTTCTTACACTTCTTGACTTCTCCTTTTCCTTTTCACCATACCCCCCAACTTAGTTTTTTAGCCTAAGTTCGCTATTCGCTAAACCATAAATCAAGAGGATTATAGGTAGTGGGTCAAGTAAGGTCTAGGGATCATCAAGGTTATTCCAATGAAAGCTAAGGCTCAAAGGGTGTTCAAGAGAGTTTCACATGCTCACGAGTAGGCCACAAAAGAGGTATATGTCAAACTTGGCTCACACTCTTCAAAAGATTCCTAAGATCATTTCAAGAGCACACCTTAATAAATCAATCAGACCAAGGGGGCAAATTCTAGGCTTATTCATGCAAGGTTCAAAGTAAGCTCATCACACAAGGCATCGATACTTAAGTTAAACAAGACCACATACTTTTGCTAGTATGCACCGATCATTACAAGAGAATCAATTTGATAAATGGCTAATCACAACAAGATTCAAAGAGTTCACATATTGTCTATGCAACTTCATTGGGTCTCGTTGCAGCCGCATGTTCATGTTTGTTCAATTGAGAGCACCATTCAAGTCATCGGTATTGATCGAAACCGAGACTTGAATTTTTACAAGAACAACCACTTTCAACATAAGAGGTGGCAAAAATTTCATTTTTTTTTGGAAGGGTAAAAATTATTTTTCAATTAAACCCAAAGTAGAGCCCTAAGCCCAGACAATCGCAAAACAAACAACCTATTATCAAACAGCCAACCCAAGTGTATACCAAAAACAACATTTGAAACAATATCAAAGGTGTGGGCCTCACCCCACCATAATAAAAGTGTTTATCCTCAAATGCAAGAGATAAAATATTCAGTGGTAAAAATAAAGAAACTAGGAACCGATGGTAAAGAAGGAGTCCTGTTTATGCATTTGCTTCATCTGCCTGTGCATTGGTGTTTGATGAATCATCTTGATATAAAACGATAGCTCCCAAAGTGTTTCCATTATGGTTTGCACTGTTTTCCTTAGCTTCCACAGCGACGTTAGCCTAACCCATTCTATCCACGTCATGAACTGCCAAAAAAGAACCTATGGATGTGTAGAATCAGCGTCTCCACGGAGGAATGGTGGTATCAAGAGGACTCCTCCTTCTGGCCCTAGCTTCCTTGGTATATTTCCTTTTTTTCTAGCTAGCTCTGCTTTCTTTTAATCTTCTTTAAGCTCACGTGCTCTTATGTTCCGGGGTGGTTCATTTCACCTTGCGACTTTTGGTCTAACCATTTCACAAAGACTTCGAATACAAGTTAGACAGTAATTTAAACAGGAGAAGAGAGGGTTCCAAGAGTAGAATTTCTTTGCCAAACTAGTTGGCGAAGTGCTTAGCTAGGCAATTCATGGAAAATGATGTATGAATGATACAAAAGCGCAGACAAAGGGTGAACAAAAGGTCTTTAGACGAGTCACCGAATGTGGTTTGCAATTTAAGATGAGCACTGAAAGCCACAGATCAATCAATCAAAGTCGAAATGAGGATATTAGAGTGAACCGTCGAGCAATGCGGTGGGTTTTGTTCATCTCACCGAACAGTCAAACGTGTCTATTTTCAACACATTTCTTTCAAACTTCACCCCACAACCCAGATAATACAATTTAGGCTTAAATAACACAATTTCGACGAAGAACCATAGAAGTTTCATATTTTCCCCCGCATAAAAATTCAACTCAAAGCATAGTCGAATGGGAGTCCCTCAAATCACACGAAAGCTACTGAATCATAATTAATACTACATGCAACCATAGTAACTCAGAGACTCAGCAGAGATTTTATACTATCAATCATTATGCAAATGAGTACAAATTTTGATAAAATAACTGAGGGGTTCCCCACCAACCTTTGGTGCTGAATTAGATAGTACTGACATGTTAGTTAGCAATACGATCCTAATCTGAGCACAATTCGACAATAATAATACTTTAAAATTGCATGAAATATAAAGCTAAAGTGCAGGTGTGAGTTTGATTGGATGAAAAAGTGAGAGGAAATTAATGAAGTAGAACTTTTAAATCTGTGGATTTAAAAAATCGTAATGTTACCACCCATTCAGCGACATGAGTCAGGCTCGCCCAATCACTCGGTGAAGTGCCAAATGATTACTAACTTCCCCTAATGAAAAAAGATTTGCCTCTCATGTGAGAATCCTAATGGCGGTCTACATCGAGGTCGACGACATGGTTGGCGACGTGCCTCTCATTACCTACTGACCATCGGGTTTTACGAGATCCAAGCTGATAGTGTCTTGAGATAGATGGTGGAAAAGATCGAGGTCACCAAACATGCCGGTGGCATGCCAATTGGATCATTTGCTCACCTTCATACACCTTTTCAAACATTTCCATAACTTCAATATGTACAAGCATCACACAATTATTTCACCAAGGAATAAAAGCAATTAAAAAGGGTTTGGGTTGCATCCCAAGCAGTGCCTTAGTTAATGTCGTGGTTCGATGCAAGTCAGCCCTCTCTATTCCTCATCCTCAAAGTCACCCATGGTGTAGTTGCATAAGTCCTCGACGAATGATGGATAGCGACTTGTCATCAAATTCGAGATTTGAGTATCCTACAGTTGGAAGTCATGGAGTTTGAGGTGGACACCTCATTTAGCATTTCCATGTTATCTTTCATCTCATTCAACCTCTTCTTGTGTTCGGCAACCTTTTTTTGAATGAGGGCAATGACCTCATCATCTCGTGCACTTCCATGCTTCTTCCCATTTCAGCACGCTTGGAGGATGACATGCTTCTCCCTTTCCATGGCTCATGCCTCCAATGCCAAAATTCAATTGGACAAAGCATCCAACTTAGTAACTAGTGTATTCCACTCTTTTTCTTTCTTTGTCTCCTTTTTGGCTTCAACCACGCTATCAAGGGATTTCGCTACGACCTCATAGGGTTGGCAAAGCACACCACTTGCGAACAGGTTATTCATGTTACTTTTATTCTCAGGTCCTAAACTTCTATAGAAGCATTCTAGTAACGCTTTCTTAGTCGTCCCATGAGACGGGCATGGACTTAGCACTGTTTGAAATATCAACCACATTTCCTCAAGAGTCTCATCCCCTACTTGCTTAAAGGTCAGGAAGTTGTCCTTGAGGCTAAGCTTCAAGAGGGGATGATCTGTGTAAAGTCCGTAGTGGTTTTCCATTTTTTCCTCTACGTCAATACACAAACATGCAAAATAAAACTAAAAATTAAATAAGTTAAAACTATAACTAAAAAGAATAAAATCTCTAACAAACTATATCTTGATGTGACACCACTCCCCGGCAGCAGCACCATTTTGATGTTTGCGTAATCAACAACACAACTTTCGATGCAAGTGTCTACGATCATGCAATTGTATAATAACCCAACCAATGGTTGGGGTCGAGTCCCAAGGGAGTGGGCATGAAAATAGTAATTAAGCTAGAATCTTATTCTAATTAGCTGTAGTTTGAAAAATTTGTGAACAAAACAAAGTAAATTCGATGAGCGACACAATAGTGTCAAATATCAATGGGGGTTTTGTCACAAGATTAAATAAAAACAGTAAAATATAAAGGAAATCAAGTATGGGGAGAGATTCTTGGGATGTGACCACAATATATATTGGTATGAATCATTGGGTACATTCTTTCGATAAGAAATTTGCAATATAATAGTGAGTAGGCTAAATTTTAGATGGAAATTAGTTCCCTCTTGGGCAACTTACCCCGTTTCAAATGGGTTCCTCTAGGACACCCATTTGCTGCATGAAACCCTGCCTATGCCTTACCCTACTCACTCTCTTGAGCTGAATGTTAGGATATGGGACTAGATCTCACCCTCTCAGACTGAACCTCATGTCGACCCACTCCTAAGGCCAGTAGTCTAGCGGTCTTGGTTTTGCGACCTCTCTCTCGAGCAACCCAAAAAATACATGGATGTTCTTGTATTTGCAACTACAAACCCATTAAATTAAACTTCAACCACTAGGTGAAATCACCATTAAAATACATCTAACCTATCCGCAAGTAAAACCCAACAATAATATCAATACATATTTGCTAAATCACACCCCAAGAATGAGGGTTTTTAGCCACACATCAAGAAATAAGAAAATATACCTAAAATGATGTTAAAATCAAATGGGAATAAGAAATTAAACCTTGATTTAAGAAAAGAACGAAGAATATAGAAAACCCACTTCCAAATTGAGGAAGATGGACACCTTTTTTCTTCAAGTCCTCCAAAAACCCTCTCCAAACTTGAGAGAAAATATCAAAGCTAAAGTAAAAATTACTATAATTTTTAGACTTTCCTCTCTGTCTAAAAACTAGTAAAGAGTTTAGTATTAACAGACTTCAGAAAATAGTGTTGGCGGATCGCTCGGTGAGGTTAGTCGCAAATACTGAATGACTCGGCAATTCGCCCTTCTTCTAGTTCTTACCCGTTTGTGCTTTGCCTTCAACATCTATGCGTTTGGATCATTGGGCGATATACTTCTACTTCATAGAACTGATTGACAAAGTGTCGACTGCTCCTTTCATCGCCTTTTAGATCCTTCTCCTTCAGGGCTTCGCCTATTGGAAAAAAGGGCGGAGTGTGTCCCTTCAGCAAATTTCCAAGGTGCTTGGCGATGCTCAGGCTTCAGCTTCTTCGTTCTTTTCAGCCCTTTTGTTCCTTTTTGCGCCTAAGTGTTCATGCTTCCACTGAAACGTCAAATACTTGAAACTTAAGTGTTTTCATCAGATAGTTAGACTAAATAAGCATTTGAGGATACTATTTCTATTAAAATAAAGCCCTAAATGAGTCCAATTTGTGGACTCATCATTGAGTAAAGAATAAAAGATTGATGTTTCATTTCTTCAAAAGAGTATATCGGGACTATGTAATCCTCAAGAATAAATGTTTTAACATTTAACAAGTGAGGAAACTTTGATTTCCAAACAAATCTTTGAGCTTGTTTTCATTAAAGAGTAAATGCTTTCCCAATTAAGAAAGAGAGGAAACTTTGTTTTTCAAGAGAGCCTTTGAGCTATGTTTTGAGCAATAATCTCAAACTACATAAATGAGTTATGTTTTTGTACATATGAGCTAGTATATTTCGGGAGTAGTATTGAACCCCGATATGGGGGAGATTTTAGAAAAATCCTGGCCCCCATAAACCATGTAGCCATCATGGGTAGAAAAAGGTCATACCTTTAGATGATTCTTAGGGCTTTTTAGCATAACTTAGTGGATCTACTTAGTATTCAAGTTCTATTCCATTGTCAAGGAATAGGATGGCCCTAGCAGTGTGAGGCTAAACGTTGTACAACCTTAATAGCTATTAAATGATGGTTGTCAGTTAGAGAAACTCCCATAGTAGTATTTTGTATTTTTATATACATCCAGAGTTCATTTTGTAACTTTGCATACATGCAGAGTCGGTATCCATATTTTAAAAGCTTTTCTTGATATTGCATTTATATTATTGCTTTTTATTGAAATGATTCAGTTGAGTTGAGTTGAGCCTAGGTATGTTCTTTCAGTTCCTTTCAAGCTTATATCTTGTTTTAGAATTCCTCTCACATGCTTGTGCATTCAATGTATTGATGCTAGTTGGTGTGCATCTTATTATGATGCCAATACAGGTAATCAGGATCAGCAACCAGCACTTTGTTGATCTAGTTGAGCATTCAGAGTTTTGTGGTGAGCCTCCTTGCTTTCTAAGGGATCCCTTTTATTTCTTTCGGTATGTTTAGTTCATTAAGATGTCGTGGGTCTTGTCCTGATGTCCATCTCAGTTGTTTAGAGTCTTCATAGATAGTTAGTGATAATTTTTGTGTCTTTCTATTTCCTATTTTGATGGTTGAGACTTGAGTTTCTATTTTGGCTAGTGAATGTTATTTTAATACATTCTAAGTTTATTATTGAGAAGTTTAGTTTAATTTTTTTAAAGTATTTATACCATGAGTAAGTCTTTTGCTGAGTAAGAAAGTCAGGACAAGGGTTCGCTTGGGGCCAAAAATTGTTCACGAGTGCCAGTCCCGCCCAGGGTGTAGGCTCGAGGCATGACAAACTTGATATCAGAGCACATAGTTTAAGAGTCCCAGGGAGTCTATGAAGCCATGTCTTTAGGGTCATAGTCATCGGTGTGAAGCGTGTAATATCGATAATTAGGAGGCTGCAACATTTAGGAATTCCTTCACTTCTTTCATATTAATTTTGTGCGCTAGAGTTTAACTCTAAAAAGTTTCTTTCTAATTCATGCTTGCACGTACTATTCATATGATGCTCCACAAAGAGCTTCCAGATGTTGTTCGTCTAGAAGGAATGTAGAACCATAGGAATAAGGGGTACCTAATGCACCTGAAAAGCAACCCCAAGAAGAGGTCACCAATGCTGATTTTCGTGAAGTTATCTGGATGTTGAGCAAAGTTGTGACCAATCAAGCTGGGAAATAAAGAGAGAATCATCAGGAAGTGGTCGATACTTAAAGGATCTGTGAGTTCTTAAGGATGAACCCACCAAAATTCACAGGTTCAAGTGTTACTGAGGATCCACAGAATTTTGTTGAAAAACTTCAAAGGTTTTCGAGATCATGCATGTTGCTGATATTGAGAGGGTAGAACTAGTTGCATACCAAATAAAAGGTGTCTCTAGGATATGGTTCGACCAATGGAAGAAGAATTGAGCTGAGGGAGCATCACATGTGAGTTAGGATTGTTTTGAGGAGGCCTTCTTAGGGCGTTTCTTTCCCTCAGACTTGAGGGAAACAAAGGTATGAGAGTTTCTCACCCTTAAGCAGAGTCTATGAGCATTCATGAATACAGTCTGTAGTTCACACAACTTTCCCGCTATGCTCTGGAGATGGTTGCTAGCATGAGGAGCCGGATGCATTTATTCGTTGCTAGGTTTCTCGCCTATCAAGCAAGGAAGGCAAGGTAGCTATGCTAATAGGGATATTAACATAGCAAGGCTAATGATCCATGTGCAACAAGTTGAGTAGGACAAGTTGAGGGAAAAATAAAAGTTTAAAAGTAAGAGAGCTAACATATCAGAGAATGAGTCCGGGCAGCAAAAGAGTAATGCCAACCGGTCTTTCTTCCAATAGAAACAAAAGGGACCTGCTCCATCATCTCCTAGTGCGCTTGCACCAAAGAACAAAGGTGTGTACAATAGTTAGAATTTCAGAGCTAAACCTGCTTATTCTTAGGGTAGTATGGCACAAGGGGGTAATAAGCCTCCTACATGTGCTAATTGGGGTAGGAACCACTCAGGGATGTGTAGTGATGGCTCCACTGTTTGCTTCAATTATGGCCAGAATGGTCATTTTATGTGAGAGTGTCCAATGAACAAGCAGGGAAATAGTAATGGGGGTAATAGAACCTAGTCTTCTTCAGTTGCTCCACCAGACAGAGCTGCATCTAAAGGAGCTACTTCAGGGGCAAGCGGAGGAGGAAACCATCTTTATGCTTTCGCAAGTCGCCAAAAGCAAGAGGATTCGCCAGATGTTGTCCTTGGTATGATCCAAGTCTTTAACTTTAATGTTTATGCTTTGCTAGATCTAGGAGACAGTTTATCCTTTGTAACTCCTTCTGCTGCAATGAATTTTGACATTCTTCCTGAAAAACATAGTGAGCCCTTTGGTGTTTCTACAGCTGTTGGTAAGTCTATTCTAGCAGAGAGAGTATATTGTGATTGTACCATTTTCGTCGTTCACAAGAGCACCATGGCTTATTTAGTTGAGTTAGACATGGTAGATTTTGATGTTATTCTTGGTATCGACAGCCTTTATGCATGTTATGCCTCAGTTGATTGTAGAACTCGAGTTGTCAAGTTCCAGTTTCCCAATGAGCCAGTCTTAGAGTGTAAAAGAAGTTCAGCAGTGCCTAACTGTCATTTTATTTCATACCTGAAGGTGAGAAAGTAGGTTTCCAAGGGGTGTGTCTATCACTTAGTCTGACTTAATGACTCTAGTTCTGAGATACCTCCTATTCAGTCTCTTCCAAAAGTAAAAGAATTTGTAAAAGTCGTTCGAGATGATCTTCCCAGAGTCCCTCCTGAGAGATAGATACACTTCGGTATAGATATTCTTCCTAATACTCGTCCTATATCTATCCCTCCATATTAGATGGCATTAGCATAGTTAAAAGAGTTAAAAGAGCAGTTGAAGGATCTCCTTGATAGGGGTTTTATTCGACCAAGTGTCTCACCCCTGGGGGCTCTGGTCTTATTTGTGAGTAAGAATGGTGGTTCCCTTAGGATGTGTATATATTGCCGTCAATTGAACAAGGTTACCATCAAGAATAAGTATCCTCTTCCAAAATACACCTTATGTCTCGCTACCATCAGTTTAGAGTAAGGGAGTGTGATATTCCAAAGACAGAATTCAGGACCCATTATGGTCATTATGAGTTTCTGGTAATATCACTTGGTTTAACTAATGCACCTGCAGAGTTCATGAACCTTATGAATATAGTATTCAAGCCTTATTTAGATATATTTGTTATCGTGTTCGTTGATGACATTCTAATATATTCAAGGAATGAGGAAGATCATACTAGTCATCTCAGAATAGTTCTCCAAACTCTAAAGGATAAGGAGTTATATTCTAAGTTCTTGAAATGTGAGTTTTCGCTTGAGTCTGTGTCTTTATTGGGCCATAGAGTATCCGGTGATGGAATTAGAGTTGATACCCAGAAATAGAGGCATTACAGAATTGGCCTAGACCCACATCTTCAATTGATATTAGGAGATTCTTGGGATTGCCTGGATATTATAGAAGTTCGTAGAGGGGTTCTCATCTATTTAATCCCTTTTGACCAATTTGACTCATAAAATAGTGAAGTTTCAATGGTCTAAAGCTTGTGAGAAAATCTCTCATAAATTGAAAAAGAGGTCGACTACCACCCCAGAATTGACCTTACCAGAGGGTACACAACGTTTTGTAGTGTATTGTGATGCGTCTAGAGTTTGTTTGGATTGTGTGTTAGTGCAGAATGACAAAGTTATAGCTTATGCCTCCAAACAGTTGAAAGTTCATGAGAAGAATTACCCAACCCATGACTTAGAGTTGGCTGCTATAGTATTTGCTTTGAAGATATGGTGTCATTGTTTGAATGAAGTTACTGAAAAGATTATGAAATAAGTATTGTTTATCACCCAGCTAAGGCTAATGTTGTTGCTGATGCCTTAAGTAGATTATCTATGGGTAGTGCCGTCCATTTTGAAGAAGATAAGAAAGAATTAGCAGAAGATGTGCACAGACTTGCACGATTAGGAGTTCGACTAATGGATTCCATTGAGCAGTGGTGATGAATGGGGCTAAATCATCGTTAGTGGCAGAAGTGCAACAGAAACAAGACCAATATCCTATTTTGCTTGAATTGAAGGCAAATGTTCATAAGCAAAAAGTAATGGCTTTTGAACAAATGAGAGATGGTGTTTTGAGGAATCAAGGTAGATTGTATGTACCAAGGGTAGATGAAATTCATGAAAGGATTATGGAGCAAGCTCATAGCTCTAGATATTCTATCCATCCGAGTTCCACAAAGATGTATCATAATTTGAGAGAAGTTTATTGGTGGAGTAGTATGGAGAAGGGCATTGCAAAGTTTGTTGCTAAGTGCTGGAATTGACAACAATTTAAAGTAGAGCACCAAAGGCCCGGTGGTATGGCTCAAAATATAGAACATTCGGAATGGAAGTGGGAGATGATCAATATGGATTTCATCACGAGTTTACCACGGTCTCGCAGCAGCATGATTTGATTAGGGTGATTATAGATCGAATGGCTAAATCATCACATTTCTTGTCGATAAAGACTACCCATTCAACATAAGATTATGCCAAGTTGTTTCTTTAAGAGGTAGTTAGACTTAATGGGGTTTCTTTATCGATTATTTCAGATAGAGGAGAACAATTACTGCATAGTTCCAGAAATCTTTTTAGAAAGGCTTGGGTTCAAAGGTGGACTTGAGTACTGCTTTTAATCCTCTAAGTTGGCCAGATCATCATATACAGTGGCATCTCGCTCCCCAAGCTGCTCCTCCTCCGTCTCCGCCTCCGCCTCAGACGCATCAGCTGCCACATCTTCCATAGCACATCTCCAGTGGTAGCTAGAGGCATCTCAAAACTACAAGAAACACCATCAGTCTCAACTGCCTCGAATAAAGAAGTGATGTCTGTAGACTTTAGATAATCCATGTCCTTCCTCAAGTCTGCAACCTTGTCTTTCGAAGTTGTCATCTTTAAATTGCCCCCCTGTCAACTTGAATAAGTCTCTACAATTGCTATGAGAGCGTGAGTAGATGTCCGGAGGGGTGTCAAAGCAGCTAGGATACCCCGCTCAATAATCTAAGGTATTTCGACCTCTGACTTAGTAGCCCGCACATCGACAGAATAGGCTAAGTGCCCCATCTTTAGGATCATAGACTGAGTAATCCTGGTGGTCTGGGAAGCAATAAAAGGACCAGGAGCCTGGGAGGAAGTGGAAGCGGGTGTACCTAAAGGCCCAGAGGCCAGATTAAGCACAAATGCCTCTGCAGGTATCGACTCAACATCAACATACAGGGATTCATCCACCGGAGCCGCTCTCCTCTTATCTGCCTCCTCTCAACTGTACTTGGCCTCTATGCATCAGATATATGTGGAACATGTAGGGGTAAACTCTATGTCCCTTTACTTATAACAAGGAACTCTAGCACACCGATATAGCTCTGTAATCAGGACAGGGAAAGGAAGGGACATCTAATGCTGCTTTGCCCTCATGGCCATCTCCTACTCAATGACGATTCCTAAGTTGAACTGCTTGTGTACGATGATGGATCCTAGGCAGGCCGCCTTGGGGTGGCGGAGGATGGACTCATTATTTGAGGGTATGATGGAGCTGCTGATGAATCCAAACCAGTACCCCACAACTACATTCAAATACTTCTTCTCAATTAAATCTCCTGCATCAATCCACCTTGGGGTGGTGTCAAAAATTAGGGGAGCAAACCAGCCCTTCAGATCATCCGAGGCATGTGTTGTAGCTAGCTCCTCATACTCATGCTCAAACCCCGTGTCTCTGTCAAGTGCAACATTTAGGTGATCATTGCTGCACCCCACTTCTTTCCCCCAGACCACTACGGACTTCACTAGTCTGAAGGCACTTGCCTTCTTCTTCCCCTATTAAACTAGCTCACCATATGGAGCGTAGAACTCACAAACCAAAGTGGGGATATACGGGCCTAGTGAAGATGTCAAAGAGATGGTACCAGAGTTTGTCCCTCACCCAAGAATATTTACCCTCCAGTCCCTCTATAGACAGGCTGGAACCATCATCTATGCCAGAGCTGGAACTGTATCAGTAGCAGGAGCGGTGGCTCCTGGGATCTTAGATGGATCTTGGCAAAATCAAGCGCGTATCTCAGCCTGCCTGGTCTAAATTAGCTGATCATCCTCAGGCTCTGAGAATGAGGGCTGAGAATAAGTAGACACCCCATCACTTTTGAAGTTTTGCTTCAGTCTTTTTGCCCCAGGCGCTTTGCCCTTTCCTTTGCCTCTTTTGGGAGGTGCTTGTTTGCCCTTTTTAGAGGGAGCAACTGCCTTCTCATTAATAGTAATATCCCGTGCTCTTTTGCGTGGCGATATACCACTATTATCTAGGTTCGTCCTAGCCATATCTGCAAAACACACCAAAATGAGTTAGAAACAATTCAAGAAAAATGCACAAAATAGGTTGTAGAAAGACTCGCCGAACTGATTAGCAATTCGCCGAGTCGCTTTGGTGAGCCTGATTGGGCTTGACAAAAGGATTGGCTTGAAAAATTCCTAGAAAAATGGCATGTCGATGATGTTTAGGGCCCTTCGGTGAATCAACGACACTACTCGCCTAGCTCAGACTAGCCCGCTGAATGTTACAGTGTGTTTTAGGGGTTAGGAGCGTAGAAAGAGTGATCAAAGGATACTTTCTGCAAGTCGCCAAGTGAACTCGGCGAGCTCATGTAACATTCCATATTATATTTGTACTAGTTCTATTTATATGATCCTTATAAATTTCCTGTGCTATAGTTATGTACTCGATTTCCTATGCGACTAGTGACAATAGAATAGGTTTAAAGTGGTAATACCCCATGCCTTCCATCACATATACAACTAAGTGAACTCAAAAAAAAATCGAACTTGGGAAATGTGGTATTCGATGTAAAAGTCAAAGTGGTCAAGTGTGTAGTAGTGCTACGATGTGCTACGATCTTTTGAAGAAACTGGGATTGGGAAAATGGTACAAAATAAGTTAGGTGCTTGCTTGACTAAACTATGCTAGTAGGTGACAAGTAAGTGATGCACCTACTTAGAATTAGTGGACTGCATTCTAAGTGAAAAGGGGCAAGTAGGTGATGCGCGTACTTAGAATTAGTCGACTGAATTTTTAGTTAAAAGGGGCAAGTAGGTGATGCACCTTCTCAGAATAAGTGGACTGCACTTTAGGTGAAAAGAGCAAGTAGGTGATGTACCTACTTAGAATAACTGGAATGCATTTCAAGTGAAAAGGGAAAGGAGGTGATACACCTACTTAAAAACTTGTGGCAAAACTTGAGGAGGTGATGCACATGCTTGCTTAAAGTAAAGGACCATATTATTTCTCCAATTTACTAAGTGAACGTCTAGAAGGTACCCGTAAAGCACTCAAGCTCATCACATCTCCTTTTGGGAAATTACTCCCAAGGAAAGCCATAGAAGCTCCAAGAGTTCTGGTCTACAGCTTCACCATTAAAATCTAAAGGAAACAAATGTTGTTAAAGTACGAGTTGGTAAAACATCTCCCATCATAAGGAATTCAAGTGATAATCTGATTTAACATCAAGGTAAGGGGGAGAGGACAACCTAAACCGTGAAGAATCCAAGACTTAGCAAGTGAGGTTTCTGTCCAGCATGGTAAGCTATGGAAATTGTCATCCCTCTCTTGTTCTTGCATTGTTTGTGAAATTTTGTGTGTGTTAATAAACGTAGGAGTGTTTCCTCTATATGGTGTGAGCTTTGTAAATGTTTAGGAAGGGTGTGCTTGTTGGGACAACCATGGAGTGGAGTCCCCTTAAATTTTGATTGTGAGCCCGTTTTGATTATCTTAAATGTAATGTTAGTGGGAACTAATGGGATGTTAGTGGGAAGCATAGGGACTATTTTGTGTATCGTAAAATAAGGGGGTGTGGCTGGATATATATGCATAGAAGTCATGGGAATTGGTTAGAGGATACAACATTGAAAGTCACTACACTTAATTGATTGTTGCATGAACTTACTTTATGCCATCCCTTTGTATATTTTTTTCCAAGCGATATGATAACCGAGGAGTTTCAGAGGACCTTATAAGAACATTGTATACTATATGAAAAACTTAGAGGAGAATGGGTGGAAGAACATCCTTGATGGGATCATTTATAGATTTACTAGCAATTACTATTTAGGTCTGATCAAGTAGCCCAAACTTGTTGATCAACTTCTAATGCTACTTTTATTATTTACTCCATTGTAGATAAATAATCTGAAAGAAAGATGGTTAACTCATTGTAATATCCATTGTTGTATATGAAGGTATGTAAGGCTATTCGATTTCCTATTTCTTTATCATGAATCCAACACTTGTATTACAAAGTAAGCTTTCTAAGTGCCCTTGGTAGTGACTAATCCATAGTTACAGTTCCTATTCTGTATAGAATCAAAGTGAGTACTCCTACTATGAGTTTATCACTAAATGTACATGCTTACTCTACCATGTTATAGCATGCAAGGTTTAAACTTATTCCATCGTCAAAGTAACCTTGGCACGTATTCCCCTTATATAAATCAAAATGATCCTAGATTACGCATGGTACATATGTTTATATGTTCGATTTACAATCTGCCCATATCTTGCCAACTTGCTTTAGTTGTATATTCCATCTTATATGTCATCTTTTCACAAGTTGATATGTTTCCTTTATTGATTATTACTCCCATTGTGTTAGACTATAATGTTACCTCACAAGATCCCTACTTGATCTATTGTACATTTATATGTACTTACTTGGAATATGTATCCATCCTTAAGTTGAATATGTCCACATTCTCCCTTGATTCCACGTTCATGTATACTTTGCATTTGATATTAGTTAGTGCGTCTTTGGCTGTCATATCGAGTTCACATCTTTTGGCTGAATGTTAAATGTCTTTAGTTGATATGTGCTTTAATTTGAGATGTCAAAATGTATACTGAGTTATAGAAGCTCCTAACTATTATGTTTGTGTCACATTTGCTTCCCACGTCATTATCATTATCGTAAGTCCATATTCGTATGTCTTCTAATACTGGTCCATAGTTCCAAATCTCAACAATGATTATGACCACCAAAACAACATTCTAAGAGGATTTATGATCATCAAAAGAACAATATCTAAAGAGTTATGAGCATCAAAACAACAATCTCAAAGTTTAAGAATTTAAGTGAAGCAATCTGTATGATTATGGGTGGCAGCCTAGGGGAAAATTCCTAGCATGGGTCAATCCTAATTGATATAGAAGGGTGGCAGCTCAGTGGTGAAAGCCCATGGGCCGATCCCAATTGGTAGAGAAGGGTGGCAGCTCAGGGGCGGAATCCTAGCATAGGCCGATCCCAATTTGTGGAATTCTAAGGATAGCATCCCAAGGGTTAAAATGTCTTGCACGAGTCATCCTTTTCTACCACTGATCAGTAGGTTATTTGTATCATATGCCTTATCAGGATTATAACATACAGTAAAGTAAAGAAAAGAATGTAAAATATATGATTCCATAAGTATAAGCAAAGGTAGTCTCTAATCTTTATCTATTGTTATTTGGTTTCACTTGAGCTCTCATTTTATATATGGTTGTATTATGCCTCACATATTCAGTACATTCTTTCGTACTGATATCCCATATTGGGGACATTGCATTTCATGCTGCAGGTAGAGGTACTCAAATAATAGATCTCCCCAATAGAAGCACATGATATTCAGCGGTTGCTGGTGAGCTCTAGGTTGATTTGGGGCTTTGTCGATTCTTTACTATGCGCATTTTCCTAGTGGTACAGTCATGGATTCCACTAGAGGCTTTATAGACATTGTAAAGCTATCATCTCTACTCATAGTTACACTTGTCACATGTATCGATTCAGCTAGTCGACATGTATTGTATACGAAACTTCTTATTAGTAAATTTATTTGCATAGTAGTTTACTTTCTCATCGTAGGTCACTTGTAAAGAATGTGTTCTCTGTGAAAGTTACAAAACCAACCTCAACCAATTTACAAAAATAAAGGCGATCTAGGGGGATTTCGACAAACCGTCGAGTGGTTCGGCAACCTCGACCCAGCTCGCCAAATTGCCCAACGTGCCTATTTTGTAGCCCCTGAAAACAAAATCAAACCATAGACATTCTCAATTAAGCCCAGACTCATATGACCCATGCCATCGGGGTACTTAGACCTTTCCCAGGTTTAACCAAATTAGCCAGTTGAAGTACTTTTGCCCTTAAAAATGACGTCAAACGCTCCATCATTGGGTAAAACATGTCATTTAGGATAATTTGATGCAACCCACAAGTTTATGATCAATTTTAAAGCATGAAATTTAAGAAATCACATTTTAAATAATCTAGGCATAATTACGAAACTACTAAAGGTAACTAGCACACAATACAATTTTAGAGAGGCCCAACACACATCACTCACATGTAAATAATTGCATTTGAATTTAACTACTAAATAAGAGTTTGGGGTTTTGAAAACCAACCTTTGATATGGAAATATGAATTTGTAATGCTAGGCAGCAAAGAATTCAAACTCCTAACACAAGATCAATCAGCAAAAAGCAATAAAATACAAGGATAAACAAAAACTAGAGTGTGGGTGTGATTGTATGAAGTTAAAAGTGAGGGAATGTGAAAAATTTTGAAATTTTAAACCTTTGACCTTTTAAAAAGGTCCAATTTGCAGCCCTTCGGCGATATTAGTCATCTTCGCCCACCCACTAGGCAACACGCCGAGTGGTTACTTACCTCACCAAGCTTTACATGACCTCTAGTTAATTTGGGGGTCCAAACAACAGACAAAGTCGAGCTCGCCGACTCATAGATGGGATCACCGAGTTTTATAGACTTCAATTTGATATTTTCCAAAGTCCAATGGAGGTCCAAGTCAAGCCCACCGACCTCTCCGACGAGTTACCGACTAGACTGTTGGCTCACCAACCTATATATTTCAAACACATTCCGCACTTCAACCTACACAATTAATACACGTTATTTGAAATCAAAACACAAAGCAATAAAAACTTGGGTTGCCTCCCAAGAAGTGCCTTAGTTAACATACTGGCACGACGCAAGTACCCACTAAAGCTTCATTTTTGGTATTTTCCATAGTATTACTAGGCAATCCTCTTTGTTGTCTTGAGTTGCGATGAAGTGAGATATGGCTCATTTAGGTCTCTAGGTGCTTAATAGATATGGAATGAAAAGTACTCATCTAACTTAGCATTGAGACATACTCTATTATCTCTTTCAACACTCTATCATATTCTTCAACTTTATGGAGAATGAGTGAGAGCATCTCTTCGATCTGTCCATCATCATGATCCTTGGGCTTTCTACGCTCATAAGGAGAAATGAACCTATCTTTCTTTTTGTATAGTACTTCAAATTCCATGAGTTTGTTGGTCAAGAGATTCAAATGGGTTAACATATTGCTCAAATTCAGATCACTCTTTTGCTCCTTGTTAGTCTTAGTCATGCAATTGAGAAGTTGGGATACTATGGCATAGCATTGTCTTATTAGACCACTAGAAGAAAGTCGGTTAGCCACTCCTCTGTTCTCAAAACCAAGACCTTGATTGAAGCAGTCCAGTAGCATCTTATATGGGATTCCATAAGGTGGGCACTGTAGAAATACTGTCTTAAATCTCAACCACAACTCATTGACTGTCTCACCCTCCAAATATTTGAAATTTAGGATGTTATCCCTACGAATGATCATCTTTGAAGGAAGGTGTTCACTTGATTTTCGTTGATACCATATACGCTCATTTCCTCTGGTCAACAGTCAACACAAAAACCAAAACTAAAAATAAGTAGATTAAACAATAACTAACAAGAAGACAATTCAACTTCACCAAAAGAATTTCAAACAACTCCACTCCCCAGCAACGGAACCATTTTGATTAATAACGTTTCGAAGACACTTCATCAAATTTTAAGTGTCAACGGTCGTCAATCAGTATAAAACCCAACTAAATGAGTTGGGGTTGAATCCCACAGGGAGCAATACGTGTTTCAAATTAAATTGGAAAGTATAAATGCGATCAAATTAATCATAGGAATAAAAATTATCAAATAAAAACATCATTCAAATTAAGGGGTGACACGAATGTAAAATGGTGGTTTTGGTTTTGTTTATCAACTACAAACAACAATCACAACAATACGAATTAACAATAATGAGACAAGTTTTTAGGATGTGATCGATTATAGGCTAATATAGACATATAGGTAATTGCAACTAATAAAAAATAGCTAGATATTATTAAGTAACCTAGGCTATAATGGAGAGATATTTTCTCTCGAACAATATACCTCAATCAAGTTGATTTCTCTCGAACATCAACAACCAAGAAAAATAAGAGCAGCCCACACCTTAGTCCATTAACTCTCTCAAGAAGAATGTGTGGGAAAGGGTTTAGGATTCACTCTCTCAAGCTAAACCCAGGTTAACCCAATACCCACAAACCATCAATCAAAAACCTTAGTTCTAAAACCTCTCTCTTGAGCAAGCTAAGAACACAAAGATAGAACTGCATTTATAACTACAATTCTTAAATTAAACCACAATAAATGATTGAACTCACTTCTAAATAACATTTAAACTAAAAATTAGCAATACCCATAGGCTACATCATCCCATAATCACATAAT
Source organism: Solanum bulbocastanum (assembly GCA_037074985.1). Classification (NCBI taxonomy): domain Eukaryota; kingdom Viridiplantae; phylum Streptophyta; class Magnoliopsida; order Solanales; family Solanaceae; genus Solanum; species Solanum bulbocastanum. Next base: position 21,631,656 of record CM073607.1, on the reverse strand, counting down.
CACACCTAAGAATTGGTGTTTTAGCTAGACATTATAAAAAAGATAAATATAGTTACCAAATTGAGTTTCCATCAACTCGGTAAGAGTGATTTCATCTTTACAATGTTCTAAAATTGATGAATCTCAAAGACCCACTTTAAATTTCTCAAAAGTGAATTTCTTCCATCCCTTAAAGCTAAGGAAAACTAGGGAAAACTATCTCAAAATGATCAAAAATTCTAAATAGTGTCCCTATATAATAAAAGATTGATAAAAGATTCTAAACTAATTGTTCAAAAATGTATTTATAGTCGCCATAAATGTGCTGCAAAGAATCAATTGGTGAAGTATGTCGGGCTTGCCGAACCACTCGGTGAGTTGCCCTTTGTTCTTTTCCCTCGCCCTTTTGCCTTGGTACTCAGCATCCTCAAGGTTTGTAACATTAGGCATCAATCTTGGCTTCGCGAAATCCTTCGACGATCCGCCGACTGCTCCTTTTCATCGGCAACTTGATTCTTTCCTTCAGGGCTTGGCACACAGGAACTTTACACGGTCTAATAAGCCACTCGGTGACTCACCGAGTGGTCTTGGCGATCCTCAGGCTCACCCATCTTCATTTCTTCAGCCTGTTTAGTTCCTTTTTTGCTTGTTAGCTTCCTTGTTTTGTTCCTCAATCCATATTCCTAAAAATCAAGGATTTAACATCAGTTGTTGGCACAAAATAAGCATTTGAGTACACTAAATCTATATAAGCAAAGCCGTAGATGAGTCCAAATCTAGGACTCATCAAATTCGCAGAAGTTCCAAGTTAAGGTAATAATCATTTTTTTTTGTCATTTAGTTGAAGATGGCTTGTTGTATTTACATGTTGCTTGTTGGGTGTTTGAGTTGGATCTTAGATGTTACACCCTTAGTCTACTAAGAGTAATCTTATTCGAGGATGAATGTTTTCAAGGAAGAGATATTGTAATACCCCGCTACTAGAAAGACTTAGAATTAGAAAGAAACCATTTTTGGATATAAGTTAAATATGGAAAATTGGCTAAGTTATTTTATGTATGAGTTCTTGGTCAACTTAAAATGACCATAACTCCTAGATCAGGATGAGTTAGGCGTTCCACTAGATATCGTACGAAATATCTCTGAATTATCTTTCCAACGCCACCATGGTTGCTTAATTCTGAGTTTGTATGATTGAGATATGTCCATTTGAAGTTGGGCTGTCCAGATAAGGAAAGTCAAAACCAGATTTTTGAAGGGTAATTTGGTCTTTCCTATACCCAATTAATAAATTTCATTTTTACAAGTTTAATTGGGTTATAATCAGAATTATATCAGTTTACGCTTTTACCAAAATATGCTAGGGCTTGGAGAAAACAGAAAGGATGAGAAAGGAGAAGAAAAGTTCAAGATTCGTAAAGTTCTTACGATTTTGGTTGAGGATTTTGCCAAGGATTCAATCCTATGAGGTATGTCAGTTAACACAGCGTTGGGTTCGTTCACCCACGTGCCAAACATTTTATTTTAGTATGATTTTTATCCTAAAATATTGAGACTTTGACGTTCTTGAGTTGGATTCTTGTATTACTTTCATTCTTGAATTTGGGATGAGATTGAGGAGTTCTTGAGAGTTTAAGGTCGATTGTTGGAGTTTTGTTGAGTTGGATTCTTGTGTACATGTGTTGGGTATTTGAATCTAAAGAGAGTTTGAGAAAAAAAAATTGGATTTTAGGCAAATTGGGGTTAGAAAATGAAGAAGGAAAAAGCTGGGCAAATCTGGTGCCCCAGTCCTCGTCGCGGACTTACTCCCCAGTTTCACAGAAATTTCATTCGCGTCACGGACCGTTCTACATCTAAATTTATTTCACGACCAAATATTTAAATGCATCTCTGTGTCACAGACTTTCTTTCATATAGTGGTTTCTTGTTCATTTCTCATGTTTAACTATCTAAAAACACTGTGAAACATCATGAGATCATTCCTAAGGGTTGTTTTATTTCGTACCTTAAGACAAGTAAGTTAGTTTCCAAGGGTTGTATCTATCACTTAGTCCGAATTAATGACTCTGGTATTGAGACACCATCTATTCAGTCAGCTCCAGTAGTGAGTGAGTTTCTAGAGATATTTATAGAGGATCTTCTCGGAGTCCCTCCTGCGAGAGAAATAGACTTCGGTATATATATTGTTCACAATGCTCGCCCTATCTCTATTCCTCCATATAGAATGTCTCCAGCTGAGCTGAAAGAATTAAAAGAGCAGTTAAAAGTCCTTCTTGAGAAAGGTTTCATTCGAACAAGTGTCTCGCCTTGGGGAGCTCCGATCTTTTTTGTGAGGAAAAAAGATGGTTCACTTAGGATGTGTATAGATTACCTTCGGTTGAACAAGGTTACTATCAAGAATAAGTATCCTCTTCCGAGAATTGATGATCTTTTCAGTCAACTTTAGGGTGCCACTTGTTTTTCTAGAATAGAACTTAGATTAGGCTATCATCAGTTGAGAGTAAGACAAAGTGACATCCCTAAGATAAATTTCATGACCCGCTATGGTCATTATGATTTTCTGGTTATGTCGTTTGGCCTAACTAATGCTCCGACAACGTTCATGGATCTTATGAACAGAGTATGTAAGCCTTATCTAGATATGTTTGTTATCGTTTACATTGATGACATTCTAATATGTTCAAAAAATGAGGAGGATCATGCTAGTCATCTTAGTATTGTTCTTCAAACTCTTAATGTTAGTGAGTTGTATGCTAAATTCACTAAGTGTGAGTTTTGGCTTGAGTCAGTGGTGCTTAAGCCATATTGTTTTCGGTGATGGGATTTGAGTTGACACTCAGAAGATTGAGGCAGTGCAGAACTGGCTTAGGCCCACATCTCCAATAGATATTAGGAGTTTTTTAGGATTGGCTAGCTATTATAGGAGGTTTGTCGAAGGGTTTTCCCCTATTTCATCCCCATTGACTAAGTTGACTCAGAGAATAGTTAAGTTTCAATGGTCAAAAACTTGTGAGAAGAGCTTTGAGGAATCGAAAACTATGTTGGCTACTGCCCTAGTATTGACCTTAACTGAAGGTACACAAGGTTTTGTGGTATATTGTCATGTGTCCATAGTTGGACTGGGTTGTGTATTGATGCAGAATAGTGAAGTTATAGCATATGCCTCCATACCTCTTAAGACTCACGAGAGGAATTACCCAACCCATGATCTAGAGTTGGTTGCGGTAGTTATTGATTTGAAATTATGGCGTCACTATATTTATGATATTCATGTGGATGTGTTCACCAATCACTAGAGTCTTCAGTATGTATTTAGTGAGAAAGAGCTTCTCAGACAGGGGAGCTGGTTGGAGTTATTTAAGGATTATGACATGTGTATTCTCTAACACCCAGGTAAGGCTAATGCTATTATTGATGCCTTGAGCAGATTGTCTATGGGTAGTACTTCCCATATTGAGGAAGGAAAGAAAGAGATAGCAAAACATGTGCAAAAACTTGCACAATTTGGAGTCCGATTAGTGGATTCAAATGAAGAAGGAGTAGTGGTGATGAATTGGGCTGAATCATCATTAGTGTCTGAAGTGAAAGAGAAACAAGATCAAGACAGTATTTTTCTTGAATCAAAGGTAAATTTTCATATGCAAAAAGTGATGGCTTTTGAACAAGGAGGAGATGGTGTATTGATGTATCAAGGGAGATTGTGTATACCCAAGGTGGATGAACTCCAAGAGAGGATTATAGAGGACGTTCATAGCTCCAGATATTCTATCCATCCTGGTTCTATAAAGATGTATCTGACTTGAGAGAAGTTTATTGGTGGATTAGTATGAAGAAGTGTATTGTAGAGTTCATTTATGGTTTACCACAGTCTAAAAGATGGCATAATTTGATTTGGGTAATTATAGATTGAATGACTAAATCAGCCCATTTCTGGCCGGTAAAAACTACTTTATCAGCAGAGGATTGTACTATGTTATATATTCAAGAGGTAGTCAGACTACATGGAGTTCTGATATCAATTATTTCATATAGAGGTGCGCAATTCACTGTACAATTTTGGAAGTCTTTCTAGAAGGGTTTGGATCCAAAGGTTAACCTTAGTACTACTTTTCATCCACATACAAATAGTTAAGTAGAGCGTATAATTCAGACTTTGGAGGATATGTTGAGGGCATGTGTGATGATTTCAATGGTAATTAGGATGATCAGTTATCTCTCATTGAATTTTCTTGCAACAACACTTACCACTCTAGCATCCAAATGGCTCCCTATGAGGCTCTTTATGGGAGAAGGTGTAGATCTCCTATTAGATGGTTTGAGGTTGGTGAAGCTGGGTTGATAGGACCAGACATAGTTCATCAATCTATGGAGAAAGTGAAGACTATTCAAGAAAGGTTGAAAACAGCGCGGAGTCGACAGAAATCCTATATAGATGTTAGGAGAAGTGACTTAGAGTTTGAGGTAGATGATTGATTTTACTTAAAGGTTTCACCCATGAAGGGTGTTATAAGGTTCGGAAAAAAGGGAAAGCTTAGTCCCCGGTATATTGGTCCTTACAGGACATCCAAGAGGATTGGTAATGCAGCTTATGAGTTGGAGCTACCATACGAGTTAGTTGTAGTCCATCCGGTATTCAACATTTCAATGTTGAAGAAGTGTATGGGCGATACTTTGCTTATTATACCGACTAAAAAAATTGGTATTAAGGACAACTTATCTTATGAGGAGATTCTCGTTCAGATTCTAGATTGTCATGTTTGCAAGTTGAGAACCGAGGAGGTAGCATCAATCAAGGTTTAATGGAGGAATCAGTTTTTTGAGGAAGCTACTTGGGAAGCTGAGGAGGATATGAAGAAGAGATACCCATATCTCTTTTGAGTCCGGAGAAATTCCAAATTAAAATACTAATCTTTTACTTGGCATTTATTTTAGTTGAAATGTTGTGTTACTTTGCATATTGAGTGTTTGAGCTAGGTGTTAGATGTTACCACCCTTAGTCTACTTAAAGTAATTTCATTCGATGAGTGTTCCCAAGGGGGAGATATTGTAACACCTCGGTAACTGAAAGAGCTAAATTTAGAATGAACAAATTTGGAAAGAGCCAAATCTAAAATTTTACAAGTTATGCTTGAATTATATGTTTAGGTCAACTCCAAATGGCCATAACTTTCGGTACATGATGAGTTAGGTTGCCCATAAGATATAAAATGAAAGGTCTTGAAATCCTCTTTCCAACACCACCGAGTTTGCTAATTTTCGAGCAAGTATCAGGGAGCTATGCCTGTTTGAAGTCGGGTTGTCCAGTTAAGGAAAGTTGCCCAAAAATATGAAGGGTATTTTGGTCTTTCCCTTACCCAATCTGATTAATTTGACTTTTAGTAATATTTTGGGGTCCAATCTGATATGGGTCAGATTTCATAAATCAAAATACGCTTAGGGTTTGAGACGAGTTCAAGAAGAGGAGAAAAGGGGAAAAGTTCAAGGTGTTCGTCATGATTCTTGAGTTTTGTTTTGGATTTCGCCAAGGGTTTAAACCCTAAGAGGTATGTGAGTTCTCATAGTGTTGGGTTCGTTCACCCATACACCAATCATATTATTTTCACCTTAAATTCGTTCTTAAAGTTGAAGGATCTGAGTTCTTGTTGAGTTTTCTTGGAATACCTTTCATAAACTTGATTATTGGGGTTTCAATGAGTTCTTGAGATAAGTGTTAGCGTTTTGAGGGTTGTGTCGAGTAGATTATCGTGTACATACGTTGAGTATTCGATTCTAAGTGATTGGGGAAGAAACCATTCGATTCTAGTCAAATTAAGGTTAGAAAATGAGTAGAAAACTTCATCGGAATTGCCTGGCGGAATGGTGCAATGCGCCACAGATGGGCCAGCAGGTCTGGCGTGGCGCGCATGCACTACACCAAAAATGGGTTTTTGAATTTAGGGGTTGGCTCCTGCGCCAGCAATGCGCTCAGGTCGTGTGCCCCACCCTTTTTCCGTCGTTTAGACTGTCTAAGTTCTCTTAAAGTATACCATCGCTCCCTATTTGATCTATCGAAACGAAAAATAATCAAATTTTACTCTTTATCGTAATTGTAGGGAAAGTATCAAAACTTTAATTTTTCCTCGTTAATGTCCGAAAAATATAAAAACCAAGAATATACATCTAAACACCTCAAAATAATTCTGAACTGCACCAGCACTCACGAATATTGAAACGAAAAAATATCAAAATTTCACTATTTTTCGTAACTGTCTGAAAAATATCCAAATCTTTAATTTTTCCCTCGTAAAGATTCAAAAATATAATAATCAAGAAAAATACATCAAAATAAGTCAATGAAATTTCAAACTGAACCAGTCACCTTGCAAATTTGAAACAAAAAAAATAACAAAATTTTACACTTTTTCGTAACTGTCTGAAAATTATCAAAAACTTTACTATTTCCTTGTTAACATTCGAGAAATATAAAAATCAAGAAAAATACATCAAAACACCTCAAAAAAATTACAACCTACACCAATCACCTTAGAATATCGAAACAAAAAAATATCAAAAATTTTAATTTTCCCTTGTAAATGTCCGAAAAATATAAAATCAAGAAAAATACATCAAAAAGCCTCAATAAAATTCCAATTTGCACCAGTCACCTTAGAATATCAAAACTAAACAAAAATCAAAATTTAAATCTTTTTCATAACAGTCCGAAAAATATCAAAAACTTTAACTTTCCCTTCCAAACGTCCAAGACTATAGAAATCAAGAAAAATACATCAAAAAACATTAAAAAATTCAAAATTGCACCTGTCACGTTAGAATAATAAAACGCAAAGATTATAAAAATTTTACTCTTTTTCGTAGCTATCCAAAAATATCAAAAACTTTAATTTTTCCTTGTAAACGTACGAAAATATAAAAATCAAGAAAATACATCAAAATACCTCAAAAAAATTCCAAAATGCAAAAGTCACCATAGAATATCAAAACAAAAAAGAAATATCAAAATTTTACTCTTTTTCCTAGCTGTTCGAAAAATAACAAAATCTTTAACTTTTTCACATAAAAGTTTGAAAAATATAAAAATCAAGAAAAATACATCAAAACACCTAAAAAAGTCAAAATTGTACCAGTCACTTTAGAGTATTGAAATGAAAAAAAAAATATCAACATTTTACTTTTATTCGTAAGTGTGCGAAAATTATCAATAACCATAATTTTCCCTTGTAATCTTCTGATAAATATAATAATCAAGAAAAATACATCAAAACACCTCAAAAAAATTCCAAACTACACCAATCACCTTAGAATATTGAAATGTAAAAATTATAAAAAATTTACTCTTTTTTGTATGTGTGTGAAAAATATCAAAAACTTTAATTTTCCCTTATAAACGTTCGAAAAGTATAAAAATCAAGAAAAATACATCAAAACACCTCAAAAAAAATTCAAACTGCACCAGGCACCTTAGAATATTAAAACGAAAAGGATATCAAAATTTTACTCTCTTTCGTTACTGTCTAAAAAACATCAAAAACTTTAATTTTTCCTCGTGAACGTACGAAAAATATAAAAATCAAGAAATATACATAAAAATGCCTTAAAAAAATTTCAAACTACATTTTTCACCTTAGAATATCGAACAAAAAAATATCAAAATTTTACCTTTTTCGTAACTCTCCGAAAAATACAAAAAAACCTTAATTTTTCCTCGTAAACATCTGAAAAATGTAAGAATCAAGCAAAATACATAAAAACACTTCAAAATAATCTAAACTCCACTAATCACCTTAAAATATCAAAACGAAAAAGTATCAAAACTTTACTCTTTTTCATAACTGTCAGAAAAATATAAAATCTTTAATTTTACCTCGTATATTTTTGAAAAATATAAAAATCAAGAAAAACACATTAAAACACCTCAAAAAATTTCAAACTGCACCAGGCACTTTAGAATATCAAAACAAAAAAAATATCAAAATTTTACTCTCTATCGATACTGTCCAAAAAATATGAAAAACTTTAATTTTTCCTCGTCAATGTCTAAAAAATATAAAATCAAGAAATATACATCAAAACATCTCAAAAAAATTCCAAACTACATTTGTCACCTTAGAATATCGAAACAAAAAAAATATCCAAATTTTACTCTTTTCTTAACTCTCCGAAAAATACCAAAAACTTTAATTTTTCCTAGTAAACTTTTGAAAAATGTAACAATTAGTAATAATACATCAAAACACCTCAAAAAAATTCCAAACTGTACCACTCATCATAAAATATCAAAACAAAAAAATATCATAATTTTACTCTTTTTCATAACTGTCCGAAAAATATAAAAGCTTTAATTTTCCTTCGTAAACGTCCAAAAAATATAAAAAACAATAAAAATACATCAAAATACCTCAAAAAGTCCAGAATCTACCAGTCACCTTAGAATATGGAAATGAAAAAAAATATCAAAATTTTACTCTTTTTCGTAACTAATCAAAAACTTTAATTTTCCCTTGTAAACATTTGAAAAATATATAAATCAAGAAAAGTATATCAAAACACCTCAAGAAAAATTCAAAATGCATGAATCACCTTAGAATACCGACACGAAAAAAATCAAAATTTTTCTCTTTTCCTCAATTGTCCGAAAAATTATTAAAAACTTTAATTTTCCCTCGTAAATTTCTGAAAAATACAAAAATAAAGAAAAATACATCAAATTTTTTTTTAAAAAAAAAATCATACAGCCCAGACATCTTAGAATATCAAAACGAAAAAGAAATATAAGTTTTCTTCTCTTTTTCGTAACTGTCCGAAAAATATAAAAAAAATTAATTTTCCCTCAAATACGTCTGAAAAATATATATATAAAAAAAAATACATCAAAAAACCTCCAAACTGCATTAGTCTATTGAAACAAAAAAATATCAAAATTTGACTCTTTTTCGTAACCATCCCAAAAATATCAAAAACATTAATTTTCCCTCGTAAATGTTTGAAAACTATATAAATCAAGAAAAATACATCAAAACACCCAAAAAAAAGTTCAAAACTACACCAATCACCTCTGAATATCAAAACGAAAAAAAAAAAATTTTACTCTTTTTCTCAATTGTCCCAGAAATATTAATAACTTGAATTTTCTCACGTAGACGTCTGAAAAATACAAAAATCAAGAAGAATACATCAAAACACCTAAAAAAAATTCCAAACTGCACCAGTAACATTAGAATAACGAAACGAAAAAAATATAATTTTTTCTCACTTTTTTGTAACTGTCCGAAAAATATTAAAAACTTTATTTTCCCTGGTAAACATTCAAAAAATATAAACATTAAGAAAAATGCATTAAAACACCTCAAAAAATTCCAAACTGCATTAGTCACCTTAGAATATCGAAACGGAAAAATATTAAAATTTTACTCCTTTTCGTAACAGTCAGAAAAATATAAAAAACTTTAATTTTCCCTCGTAAACGTCCAAAAAATATAAAAATAAATAAAAATACGTCAAAACATCTCATAAAAATTTCTAACTGCACCAGTCATCTAAGAATATCGTAACAAAAAGAACATCAAAATGTAACACTTTTTCGTTACTGTCCGTAACATATCAAAAACTTTAAATTTTCCTCGTCAACATCCAAAAAATATAAATATCAAGACCAATACATCAAAACAGCTCAAAAAAATTCCAAACTGCACTAGTCAACTTAGAATATTGAATCAAAAAATATATCAAACTTTTACACTTTTTCGTAACTGTCTAAAAAAATATCAAAAACTTAAATTTTTCCTCGTAAATGTCGTGAAAAAAAATAATAAAAATACATCAAAACACCTCAAATAAATTTAAAACTACACTAGTCACCTTAGAATAAAAAATGACAAAGATATCAAAATTTTACTCTTTTTCCTAGCTGTTCGAAAAATATCAAAAACTATAATTTTCCCTCATAAAGGACCGAAAAATATAAAAATAAAGAAAAAATACATCAAAACACCTCAAAAAAATTTCAAACTGAACCAGTCTCCATAGAATATCGAAACAAAAAATATATAAAAATTTTACACTTTTTCGTACCCTTTGAAAAATATCAGAAACTTTTATTTCTTCTCGTAAACGTCCGAAAAATATAAAAATCAAGAAAAATCATCTAAATTCCTCAAGAAAATTCCAAATTGCACAAGTCACCTTACAATATCGAAATGAAAAAAAAAATATCATAATTTTACTCTTTTTAGTAACTATTTGAAAAATATCAAAAACTTTAATTCTTCATTGTAAATGTCTGAAAAATACAAAAATCAATAAAAATACATCAAAACACCTTTATAAAAAATTTAAACTGTACCAATCACCTTAGAATATCAAAACGAAAAAACATCAAAATTTTACTCTTTTTAGTTTACTTTTTAAAAAAAAATTCATAATATTCACATATATTCTTCATTTTTCATAACTACTTTATTTAAACACAACACATATGCCATTACAAACAACTTACAAAAAAATTGTGGGTGTTCTAATCGAGCTTCGGTCAAGATATTGTGGTATTAAACTTTACCTTATCTCTTTAATTTCTTTATGAAATTTGATGTAATTTTATGACAAGTTTTATTATATTTTGTTTCATTCATAATTTACTTGAAATGAATAATTTGTTAGCTGTTATATCTCTTTTTAATGAATGAAGGCAGCTTTAATCGATGATTATTTTTTATTTACTTATTTTTATTCATTAGTTGTGATCTTAAAAATGAACGGGTCATGACATTGTTCTTATCTTGATTTAGATAATAATGATAAAGTAGGGATTGTTAGGCTAAAATAAGTAAATAAATTATTGTTATTTTATTTTATCAAACAAAAAATGATATTTATTTTTAAAAATTCGGCATTATTTTTTCTTATTAGAAAGTGTACTCTTAATTTTGACGTCAACTTTAAGAATAGTAAAAATAAAAATATGAAAATGATCCAAAATATTATTCTAGAAGTTTAGTGTTTTACTTTATCTGTGTTTTCTTTATAAGAAATAAATACTTTCTTTTAATGTTAAAACGAACATTTAAGCATGTTCAAAAATATTTGTTTCAATTTAGAATGTGGTTACATATATTTTTCTTGAGACATTGAAATAAACTCAAGGATGCGGTGATGCACCTTGTCCACTAATATAATTAACTTTTATTAATTTAAAGTAGAGAATTCAAAAAAGAAAGGTTATTAAGTGTGATGCAAAGATAGTTATGTCTCTAAATGTCAAGACCAAGAATGCAGTTAGATATCTAGGTCAAGACCAAATAAAAGTTCAACAAATAAAAAATGTGAGCAAATCATTGCCTATAAAAATATGTCCAAAAGATAGTTAAAATAAGTATAAGTTAATAAAAGCGACCATGCTAGAACCATGGGACTCGACGGATTCCTAATACCATTTCCTCAATCAACATAATTCTTTACTCGAATTTCTTGTTCGTAAACCAAATAAAAAGTCATTTCCTTATGATTAGGGATTAAAAAAAAAAAGTGACTTGGAACACCATAACTCAATTCCAAGTGGCGACTGTGAAAAATAAATAAAATAATCCCTATTCAATATTGTCACTTAAATTGGAAAAACCCTTCTGCCAGTCCGAAAAGGGGTGTGACACCGGCGAATGTTGTTTTTCTGAGGTAAGTTTCAGCAAGTTCTTATAAAGATGATGTGAAATAGTTCTGGTGAGAGATTGATTGTTGTGACTTGATGCATTTGATTCTTATGCATGACTTGGTTGTTAATTGTGATTCATGTACTTGTTGCGTGTGACTGAACTACTTGACAGTAAGATTGATTTGTCTAATTCATTTGATGTTGGAATTATGACTATTGCACTGTGGATATTGGGCCTTCTGAGCAGTGTATTGTAGAACTTTTAGGTTGGACTGATTTCTGTGCAGGTTTTAGTTTGAGTAGGTTCGGTTTGAGTCTAATAGGTATTGGACTTCTAGCTAGTTGCTTTGTTTATTAGGTTGCCTGTTGGGTACCATGTTGTTGGTAGTCACTCCTTGCTTCTACACTTGTTTAGTTACCGAGACGGTTTAGTGTGGTTGTTCTTCTTCTCACTTTCTGAGGCTCATTGGAGGACTTGAAAGGTAGTTGCTTGTCATCCCGGTGGGCCCTCTTTTCCCTTTTCCCAAAAGCTTAGTTCTATTAGAGAAACAAATATTGAGAGTTGTATTTATTTGTTTAATTCCACACTTTATGGAATGTAGTGGCTTGTATGCATGGCAATCAAATTTTGGGGGTTTTGATAGAAAGAATAACTTTTTCCGCTTTATCTTGTTCTTGCTTTATATTTTCACATTTCTTTCATATTTTTTGGGTTGAGGCTGACTTGTCTTGGTTGGAATAGACAAGTGCCATCACATCCATATTTGGGTCGTAACACCTTAAGAGTCTGGTGGTCATATTGGCAAACATCGCATACTCTTGATTATGTCTTTCTACTATTCTAGTATTGTAGACATTCAAAATTGTATTTCTTATGAATTCGTTGTATTACTTAGTTTCATGTACATGTGACACCAGGTTTTGGGGATAGTTTTTCTATGTTATGAGATTTGCATTATTATATTGTGTTTAGTTCTTAATTTCTTTCTTACTTCCACATTTATCCTTTATGAGCATTAATTACACTGATCTATCTTTGTGGAATAAGGCAAGTATCATCACACCCGGTTTTGGGTCGTGACATATATGGATTTTAAGGACACATATGGTTATTTTGGACCCTTCGTTATTTATCTATATTTCTAAAGTATTTATAAAAATAACTTCATAGAATTTTCTAATACACAATAAACTTAAAAGTATATTTTCAAAACCAAAAAGTTAATACGAGTAGAGAAAATATAATTTACAACAAACCAGAAAGAATATAGAAACGTAGAAAATTGAGTCCACTGAATGCGCAATGTGTCCTTAAGAAAACTATTCTCCTCAAGTTCCTCAAGTTAATGGAATATATCCTCCAAGGATATAATGATCTTACTCTTCTGTGTTTTGGTACCTAAAATCATGGTGAAAACGAACCACTCAATGGAAGTAAAGTAAACAAGTACCATTTGTTTGTTCAAAATAAGAAGTTCAAAAAATTCATTGTTAGTGTGAACATATGCTTACTATTCCTTATCAAAAAGGCCACAACCCTTTGGAAAAGTCACAATTTTTTGAAAAAGTCACAACAGTTCAGAAAAGTCACAAATCATAAGAAAAATCACTACTCTTCAAAAGAGTCACAACTCCTCAATTTATATTCATGCCTTTTAATACCCAACAGTCCCCCGCATGATTATAGAATGAATTTGACAAAAAATAAATGGACAAGTATGTTCTTTACAAGGAAGGATTAATTACGTCTAGATAAGAATGTTTCCTTTTAACTTTCCATAGTGAACATATGTCGAATGTACTTGATCAACAGGTAGATTTGATATCTTTGAATCGTTGAGTTTGGTGTATACCAAGACAACCACATGCAACACAATTAATCCTTTACCATATATGGTTCTTACTATTGTGTTCATTTAAACCATGAACACTTTCTCGTTTCATGAGTATATAGAGAATGTGCTTTTACAATCATTTGTTTTGAAGCGGCATATACATCACACTTACATAGGTGCTTTATAACTGTGTTATTGCGTAGATACACATTTTCGTCAAATCTGCTAAACATAGAAACATTAAAAAACTTAAAGTTTTATCAATGTGCTAAAATGTCTTAATGCTTTATCCTTGTCATGAGCATTGTCTTCATCACAAGAACGGATTGAGTTTATTGACATTGTCGAACCTTCAGTCACAAATTTGTTTTATCTTTTTTAACCAAGCTCTTGGGATCTCCGATCTGCTAGGTAGAGTTACTGTCATGATGATTTCTTTGATGATCTCTCAACTCCATCTCTAGTTAGGAATTTTGTATGTGGATCTGACACATTATCATTTGACTTCACATACTCAAATGATAAATTAGTAAAAGACTTGTTAAAAAAACTTGAATAAAAATCAATTGCATACCTTATTTTACCTTCACTTTTATCGTGTGTAATTTTGTAATTGACCAACCTTGTTTGATATGGAAATTTATTAATGTAAAGAAATACAATTTGTATAAAAATCAATTGCACACCTAATTTAGCCTTCACTTTTATTATGTGTAATTTTGAAATAGATTTACTTAGAAACTTATTAATGTAAAGAATTCTAATTTGAATAAAAATCAATATACTTGCATACCTTATTTTACCTCCACTTTTATTATGAGTAACTTTGTAATGACTTTCCTTGTTTCGATATGGAGATTGGTAAGGAAACACAACTTGAATAAAAATCATTTGCATACCTAATTTGACTTTCACTTTTTTCTAGTATAAATAGGAGTCTGGTTTTGGGCTATAAGCATACCCTTGCTTAATCTTCCTCTATATTTTTGGGCAATCTTTTGTGTTTTGGGATTTTAGTTTTAGAATTATTTTGGATCTTACCAAGCCAATACTTGAATTCATACTTAAATTAAGTTGTTTCTTTTCTTGATGCTTTAAATTTCTTTAATTTTATCTCTCTCATATCGCTTAATATTATTCCTTTTCATATGTTTAATGGTTTAGGACTCACCTCAGGCTATGGTCCGAAACAAAGTCAAGAATTTTAGTTTTAAACTTTGAATTATAAATCAAAGTTTATAAACTAAAATTCATGACTTTGTTTTTAACCTTTGCCTGATATGAGTCCTAAAAATGCAATTTAATCATATGAAACAAGTTGAAGGCAAACACAAGGAACAATATTAAGCGACATGAGAGAAACAAAAAGAAAGAACTTCAAAACATCAATAAAAGAACAACTTACTTTAAGTATGATTCAAATATTGGCTTCGTAAGATCCAAAATCTTTCTAAAACCAAAATCCCAAAACACAAAAGATTGCCCAAAAAAATATTAGAAGAAGATGAAACAAGGGTATGCGAATATCCCAATACCACACTCCTATATATACTAGAAAAAAGTGAAAGTGAAATTAGGTATGAAATTGATTTTTATTCAAATCGTGTTTCTTTACATCAAATTTTCATATGAAAACTAGGCAAGTCAATTACAAAGTGTTTTCTTTGGTGATTATATTATAACAACTAGTTATGTGTCAATACATTAGAATGGCAAAGCTTGCTGCTAGTTGTAACACCTCAGTCTTAGAAAGAGGTAAATTTATAAAGAACTAATTGGAAAGAGCTAAATTGAGACTTTTTCAAGTTAAGCTTAAGTTGTGAGTTTTGGGTGAACTTTAAATGACCATAACTTTAAGTACATGATGAGTTAAGTGGACCATAAGATATCAAATGAAAGTCTCTGAATTCTCTTTCCAACCACCATCGAGTTTGCTAAATTTTGTGTTCAGATGAGGGAGATGTGTCCGTTTGAAGTTAGTCTGTCTAGTTAAGGAAAGTTACCCAAAATTATGAGGGGTATTTTGGTCTTTTACTTACCCCATAAGCTCTAAACATTTTTAGTAATATTTTAGTGGTCTAAACTGATTTGGATCAGTTTTCACAAATCCTAAGTACGCTTAGGGTATTAGAGAGGAGTTCAAGAGAAGAGAAAGAAAGGAAAAGATTCAAGTGCTCAAGGGTTTCTTGCAATCTTCGAGGAGTTTTTGCCAAGTATTTGATCCGAACTAGGTATGTAAGCTCTCACAGTATTGGGTTTGTTCAACCATGTACCAATCAAGTGATTTTAAATCCATAATTTCATTCTTTAGGTTGAATGATTTTAGTTCTTGATGAGTTTCTTGAGTTCTTTTGATTAATGTTAGGAGTTTGATGGGTCTTTTAGTAGATTTTCATGTACTTATTTTGGGTATTCGAATCTTAGTGGGTGGGGAAGAAACCATTTGATTCTGGGTGAATTATGGCCAAAAATCAAAGAAGAAAATTCGTCAGAATGTTCTAGGGAGAGGCTCGGGCAGCACGCCCCAGATGCACCAAGGGGGCTGGGCGGCGCTCTAATGCTGTGCCACATTTGGGTCTTAGAAGCTTAGGGGCTGCCGCCCCTATACCCGAAGTGTGCTAGGGTCTCCTGCCCCCACCCATTTTCCTTCGTTTACTCCGTCTAAGTTCTTTTAAAGTGTACCTTTACTCCCTTTTGATTCTAACTACTCTAAAATACATCTAAACATCGAGAGGTCATTCATAACATGAAACATAACCCTTGAATTCATAATTCAAATTCAAGGTAGAATTAAAAGTAAATTTTTGAGAGTTCTTTCGAGGTATTTTGAGAATTCTTTTACAATCTTTTAAAACTTGTTTTAAGACTTGAGTACTTAAGTTTGAGGATAAGTAGAGTCGAGTTTCATTTTTTCAAAATGAATATATGAGAATTAAATATTCCTAAGAGTAAATGTTTTTACATATAAAATGAGAGGAAACATCACTTTCCAAATGAGTTCATGAGGAGCTTTTGAGTATGATCTCTTTTAAGAGAACATTTTCAGTAATAATCTCAAAGCTTGAGGATGAAGAAATGATTTTAAATATATGATATGAGTTATATTTTTGGAGTAGTATTGAGAAATGATATGGGGATGAGTTCATACTACTCAAAGTCCTCGTAAACCATGTACCAAACATGGGTAGAAAGGACCATACTTTTTTGATGATTGATTTTCAGCATAGCTTAGTGGATCAACTTAGTTGAGGATGTCTTATACTCCAGAAAGGTATAGGACAGTTCTGGCAGTGTGGGCGAGACACGATATCATCACATAGCTCATAGTGAAGGTTATCGGCTAGAGAATCTCCCAATTTAGTTATTTTGTATGTTTATATACAAAATGAGTTATTATTGTATTTTTAAATGCATTGAGTTGCGATCTACTATTATTAATGCTTTATATAAACTGCTTATTTATTTTTGTTTTTATATTGCATTGAGTTGAGTATCCATGAGTTGCTGTTTAGCTAAGTCAAGTTGAGGTGAGTATGTTTTCGTATTTCCAAGTTCAAGTTATTATGTTATGTTCAGTTTTCCCTTACATGCTTGCACATTCAATGTCCTGAGATCATTTGGCCTGCATTGTTTCTTGATGCAGATACAAGAGATCAGGGTCATCAACAGACGCTTCGTTGATACCACTTGTAGTTCCAGAGTTATTTGGTCAGCCTGTTTGCTTCCGGAGGGTCCCTTATTTATTTCCATTATATCAGTTTTGTTAGGATGATTAGGGGTCTTGTCCCGACAAACCTCATAGTACTAGAGGTTTCATAGATAGAAAATAGTATTTGAGGAGTCTTTCTTCCATTTCCATTGTTAATGTTCTAAAAATCGTGAGTTGAACACTTATGTTCATTTGAGTATTTTAAGTTAACTACTTTATTTATGAGTTGAGTTGTTTGTGTGATTCTATTTCACTTGAGTAAGTCTTCCGCTGAGAGGTTAGTTAGTCCAACAGTTCAGTTAGGGCCATCAATGGTTCTCAAGTGCCAGCCACGTCCAGGGTGTAGGCTCAGGGCATGACACTAGTAATATTTTTAAAGGGGAAAGGGGGTTAATATAATATATGTTATTTCCATCTATTGATGATGATGGCCTTATGTGCCGCACAAAAGAGGTTTCTTTCTTGTTTGCTTTTAATTCCATTAATACAAACAAAGGAGTAATTATCCAAGAAACATAGGAGTTAGTCCCTTTTAACGTAGAACCTTCTTTCCCCAAAACATCTACAACCTTGTTCTCCTTATTGAATAGATGGTGTATTGGGGGTAGCAGATACATTAAGTCAGTCAAAATATTTGAAAGAGAAGGATTATCGTTAGTAAGAAAGTGTATCACTCTGCAGTCGATAGGCCTTTTTTAAGGCATATAGTTTTGTCGTAATAGTGGTTGCCATGGTACATATTGCCCATGAATCCTATTACCAAGTTACCTATATTATTCCTAATTACCCCACCTATTTATATTCCCTGATTTTTTCAAAGGAATAGTCGTTTGTTGTTGGGGGTTTCCAACTAACATACAAAATACTAGGTTGTTTGTTGCACAGCTTGGGTTTGGTAGGCCTATGAATTCCATGGTGTGAGAGTATGACATTTTTAGGATTAATTGTTTTTATGATAGTTGTTGTTTCTTTTAAGCCAAATGCTCTATAGATATAAGGGTAAAGCATCCTCCCAGGGGATGGTTTCCTGACCCTTGGATTCAGTTAATTTTTTGGTGATTCTGATTGGGAGTTTTATCTATTGCATAATGTGTTGAAATGCTATTAAGACTTGCCTTTGCTAGAGTTGTTCTTTCCCCAAATAGGTTTAGGAATTTAGTTTTCCATCCAGCTAGCTTTTGTTCGTGATTGTCTATTATAAATTTTAAGCCGTTAATGTGATATATACTATTAACCACGTGCTTTGATATAGTATTTATTATAGAATAATTATTTATTGATTTTTAATACATCATATGTTCGTTTACAGTGTTTGTTTACTTATATAGTGGATGATTTAGTGTATATAATTTTAGCTTATACATAGAGGATTAAATCATCGGTTCTTATAAGTATAAAGTTTTTTGTTCACAATCTAAGATGGGAATCGAACGTGCTATCAGTACGATTGTAGCACAATATTATATGTAGTTTATCTTGATTATGGGAATAGTATTGTTCAAACTTCTTGTGCTAGTGCATTTTGGTAAGATCCCATACTTTTTTCTCTATTCTTGCATAATATATATGGCTTAGTATGACATGAGTATATGATCTATATATGCCTTTGTATCGTACATTAGAGATTATGATTACAAATGGGTGGAAATATCAAGGAACTAAACTAAATTTTTAGCTCAAATGGATCCCTAAAAAAAAGTTCAGGATTAAAATGGCTCGGGTAGAACTTTGCTCGTTTGGAAGGCTTAAATTATCCCATACCACGGATAAGCCTATGAATGTCTAACATGCTAAGAATAGTGTGTTACAAGGTATTATAATAGCACATGGTCATATGTTAAGTTTTGAAGTCAAGATAATTAGTGAAACTAAGGTCGGCAAAAGTTATCGAAGTTTCTCTAATAATAGTTTCTTCACTTTCGGTCGAATGTCTTGGGTGTTTTCTCCCAGTATATAAAGAGTTAGAAAGCCCATGAACTATTAGATCGAAGTCCTACAAGTCTAGTTTGTAACGCACAAAACCCTGTATCCAACCAACATCTGAGTAAAAAGTTATGAGGGTTTTATTGCAGACTGACGGGGCAAAATCTAGGTCGCGATCCAAGTCGGGTAAAAAATATGGTATGCCGGCTTACTCGACATTTTATACCATAAAAAACATTTCTTTTCAATCCCTAACCAGAAAGAAAGCTAAAGAGAGGGTTTTATCGGAGTTCTTGCATGATAAAGGTTAGTTTTTGACTATTTCTACCATTAAAGGTTGCCCTCGTGCCTAGAAACATGATCCTTACACGTGGCAATCGTTTTGCTCTTCTATTAGCTTTGTTTGGAGCGAGTTTTTAAAGATATAAATTGGTAGTTATTGGTGATTCTTCAAGGTTTGCACATGGTTTGCTTGGATAATCATCTCGGGACTTTTTTATGATTGTTTTTATGAATTTCTCTAGCCTTTTCGTCAAGTTGGGGCCATACAGCTAATCTGCCAAATTAGGATCAATTATAAATTATTTATAGGTGCGTACTAGCTGTGTATATATACTGTTTGCAAAAGTTAGGACTTAAGGAACAAGTTTCGTGAAGAAACTATGGGTATTCGAGCGTTCATTGGACATGTATGTTAAGGCTAAGCTCCTTCCTTAATTTTAGCACCACTCTTGGGAAATTCCTAAAACCCCGAATGTGATATGTTGTTAATCTCTTGATAGAAAGACCTTTTGTGAAAGGCATTGGGATCTCAGCTGAATTATTTTCATGATTCTATTATTTTGATATTCCACTCGTTCGGATAAATAGCGTTTTTGACATCTACATGTCATTTTATCAGTTTCCTTGATTGTATGTCCGCATGTATGAATTTTTATTCTTCTTTGGGTGATGTGGTTTAAAATAGCATGGGAGACCCTTATTATTTGTAACCAACACTCTTTCCCCACTAAAGTTATTATGAAAAAACTTTAAAGTAACTCACGATCTTCAAAACACTCAAATATAACTTAAATGTTTAAACTATTAGAACATTTGATTTTTGAAATACTTCTTTTTATAAATTATCTAGGAACCAAGTATAGGAACTAAGTAAATCACCTTAAAATGGTTATTAATATCCGCAAGGTTAGGTTATCTTTCAAAATTTGAGTTTACTTCCCGAGCTTATTTGGAAGAATATATGAGGTTACATGAGATGATTACATGCCATACGAAAGTGATTGCGGGGTTATGAGAACAAGATTACAAGCGCGCCAAGATTTGGAACATGAGAACGGTAACATATATGTGTTATAGATCCATGACATGACATGCTATGTATTCTACTCTCGACATATAATCAGGAGGTATGGGGCTTATTACTTATATTTATACGTATGAGACACCGATGACCATAGGTTGACAAATATGATACCGGTTAGCTACCGGGAAGTACCACCATTGCCAGAATTTCGTTGTGTATGTCATGCATTTGCATCTATATATATGTATTCATGACATACGATTATACGAGCATACCATGCATATTTAAATAGTAGGAGGCCAAATGTAAGTCATGGAGATTATTTGAGTTTCAATTTCAGGTGGTATCTCTATTACCCTTTTACAATAGCTATTTATGATTCTACTTTCCGTTTTACATACTAGGAATGCTTATTCGTACTGACGTCCCATTGCCTGGGGATGCTGCTTTTTGTTTCATGCGAGCAGGTTTAGGCAGAATCAACCTAACCACTTGGATTTGGGTTCATTTGTGAGTTTGTAAGCTCCATCTTATCCTTGGGCTACCAAATGATATTTACTTTTGTTGTATAGTTTAGGTATAGCCTGGGCCTTGTCCCGACAACGCTTATGTCACTCATAGAGGCTATTGTGGACATAATATTCTGGGTTTTCTTTTGTAAGTTTCAATCTCCAGCCCATAGACTTGGAATATATATATATGTGTGTAAGTAGGTATGCCTTCACTTGTGGCCTCGTCGGCTAGCTAGTACATCTTTATATTTTTGTCTTGTATACCATTGTTTGTATGGTTTATTCTCATCAGTTCATGACCTTCATGGTCCATAATTTACTTTTCAGAGGTTGTGGTGCCCAGTCATTTCGTGGCACAGTTTGGTTTGCTAATATGTTTTAGTGAGTAACTCGATCGAATAGGATATCGAGTGAGTGCCAGTTATGCCTCCCTATTTTTGAGGCATACAAGTTTTATTGCTATTGTTAATCATTTGTCTTGTTAGCTATAATTTTTTATGGTCCATTGAAATTATTAGTTTTTGTCTAATTGCCTATTATGATGCACCTGTTAGAGCTAATTGAAATTGACTTGATTTTATTTTGCAACTTTAATTACTTGAGCACTTAAGTGATTTATTTTTTCTCACGGTTTTTTGATGTATAAAGTAAAAATTAATGATCAATAAATAAATACTATAAAAGTGGATTATTTATGTGGAATCATTGGAAATTTTAATATGGCTTTATACATGTGAGAATATATATATATATATTATATTATATGAATTGAGAATTATGATAAATAAATAGGATTTATGAAAGTAATCCATTATTTGAGTCATTACAATATACTCATTGTATCATATATAAATTGTCTAGCATAAACGTATACTAATAAAGATTTGTTTACTCGAAAGGAAAGTTACCTTTAGATACTAGCACCACTTTATTAATTCATGAGAATAGATATTAAAAATTTTGATTGGTCTGAAAGAGAGAAATGTAATATCTTGAATTCTCAGATGTATTAATAGAAAGAGAATTTGATATAAGAAGTTTTTATGTGTCAAAGACAAAGATAAGACACAATATACCTTATGCTCATGAGATAATTATTAGAAGAGAGTGGAAATCTGAATGAAGTTATTTTAATCTTTAACTATAAAAAACGATTATTTTTCAAATTTGGCCATAGTTTAGGTGGTCATCAATTTTTTTTAAATCTCCGTTTGACATGAAATTTGATGGGTTAATCGAAAATTATTTAGATGATTTTAGGTAGTTTGTCGGATTAAAATTTCATCTGAATATAATAAAGTCATGTTGATTTAATTCCTAAAGTTACTTAAATCCCTTAAATTTGAATTTGGTCATAGATTTGGAGTTATTTTTTATAAGACTCCAATTAACCTAAAATTTTTTAAGTTCATTGGTGACAGACTAGTAAGAAATACTCATTGCTATGTGGTTACAGTTTTGAGGTCCATAAAATGAGTTTTAAGTTGTTTAGAATTAAAATGTGATTTAGTATGAATATAATCCTTCATATCCATTTTATTTATGTTAAATCTGGTACATGATTACACTTGATGGGTTAACATGAATTAATATATGACAAGGATATGGATCTAATTATTTTTCTTAAATCATTTGAATCTGAATTTGATCATAGCTCTGGAGATGAATAAAAAAATTATTTTTGAACTCTTATTGATCTAAAATTTAGTAGGTTCATCACAAACAATCAAATTAAGAATACTTATTGTTATACAGTGGTTTGTAATTTGAGGTCGTTTAGATGATGTTTTTTGTTCATATTTTTGTATCTTGAAAACTAATTTTAATGAAAATTACTCACCTATGATACAATGGTGATACATAGTGTTCTCTATGGTCTTCATAATTAAATTTTAGTGAAGTATGAAGTTCATGTGTTGGCTTAGACCTTCCTCCATATCAGATGAAATTAATATAACTCATTAAAATATAATCTCTAGTTTTGATGATTTGTATTGACTCTCTCTATTTGAGTATATTTGGTTGGATCAATGATCTAGGGATAATCATATTTACTTGGCATAAATCAACAGTTGTATGTTGCATGAGTAGTTATTTTTCATCAATATATATCGTTCAAGATGCATGGATATGTCTGAGATGTGTTTAGAATTTTAATGTTCAATGTATACATAAACATGTTGATTTTTTTAAAAAAAGTATTCAAATAATGTAAATAGTTCTAGAATTTTGTTCCTTTTTCTTGATTCGTGTATCAATTTCACAAATGTTGATATGTGATAAGAATTTTCGAATGAAAAAAATTATATTCTATCTTTGACCAAATAACATTTTCAAGAAAATTAATCATAGTTTATGAATTTGAAAAAAGGACTCTGATTGATTTGAAATTTCGTAGATTCTTAAGAACGAATTAGTAAGAAATATGTTTTTTCAATTGTTATATGAGCTTTTGGTCATATATGGTTATAGCGGTCCCTCCCTTGATTACCAAGATTAAATAATAGTGACGTATTAGTTTCATGTGCTGGCTTAGACCTTCCTCCATATCGGATTAAATTAATCCAAGTCACTATGCATTTAATCTCTAGTTCTGATAATCTGTATTAACTCTTCTAAGATGAGTAATATATGATTGGATCAATATAACTAGGGTGATTTTCACGTGACTTAAACTAACAGTGTACTCTCCATCTGAGTTAATTTATATAAGTTTATGGATTGAATATCGTTCATTATATATGAGTATTGCATGTGTAGTTCTCCAATCCCATTAATTGTCTATTCGAGATGCATGTGTAGTTCTCCAATCCCATTATATATGAGTATTGCATGTGTAGTTCTCCAATCCCATTATTTGACATATTATGATCTATTTAATGTATTATATCTCAAATTCTGAGTAGACTTTATGGACTCACGTAGTACTACTTAAGTATTTCTTTTGATAAGAAAATACACTAATTCAAAAAAAAAAAAAATGCATTGTATATGATTATGTTAGATGACTTTATTTTTAATTTCTAGCTAAATAAGAGATGGATACTTAATGTATTTTTCTTGTAACTCTTCTTTTATTGAGTTTGATAAATATGTTATCTCTTATGGTATATTGATGTAGTGATTTTTTATTAGTATTATCTCTCATGAATTGAACTATATTAATCTATCTCATAAGAGAAAATATCTTTTAAATTGAATAAAACTTATTTGTACACTAGTGTCTATGTCATTTATTCTGGATAGAATTTATCTTATGGTATATGTTTAAAGAATAAACATAACGGTTCATTGAAAGTGAAGTCACTACCAACATGAGAGTCATGTTTAGAGAAAAAATGACTATGAGACTTTCCTCTTAAAAACAAATAAATCTAGTGATAAGTTAAAATTAATCTATTCTGATATGTGCGGTAAATGATCATTCAGGAAAGAGGTGAATTTGAATATTCAGAGATTTCCACAAAGTTACTCATGATATGAATATATTTTTTTGATGTTTTGTAAGTCAGAATGTCTTGATAAACTCAAAATATTTTATGAAAAATGAAAATAGCATCATTTAAAATATATAAAGTCACTGCAATCTGATTGTAGTGATGTATACCTATCTGCAGAGCTGATGAGTCAGTTATCTGATAGAATAATTGCATTTCAATTGTCTACACCACACTTTTTAATAGATTGGTGTAAAAGAGAAAATAAATTGACTCTAATGAAGATGATAAGAATAATGATTGGCTTATTTCTTTGTTGTTTTATTTCTTTTGGGATATGTTCTATGAACTACATATCACATTTGAATTCAATTCGTTTCAAATTAGGAGTGAAATATGTCTGTGTTAATTAGATATCCATAAATAATGAAAGAAGGTTTATTTTACTGTCCTAAAGAAAATAAGATAATTGTTAAGACAACTGTTAGCTTTCTAGAAAAGGACTATTTAGTAATCCATGTTCCTAAAAGTAAACTAGTTTTACAGGAACTGAACAAAGAATTAACAAATGAGTCAATTGTAAATTCAAATGCTCAAGAACATCTAATCGGTATGTCATAATTGATGTTTCACTGCATTTAAGTAGTGGGAGAAATGTTACTAGACATAAGAAAACTACTGCCATAAGTAGTGGGAGTGATGCTGGGTAAATTAAAGTACACTACATGAAAAAGTTGTTAATATTTCAATAACAAAATGTTTTGAGGAAAATATTAAGGCTCAAGAACATGAAAGTGTGACTATTGTAATAGTACTTAGTCGTAGTGAGAGAATCATAACAAAGATTGACTGGTTTTATATTTTTAAGAGGACTTTCATGATAGAATTCTTGAAAAGAAGTAAAATTTTGAAGGGTTTCATGATAGGGCCTCTGAAATCGATAAGTTACGACGAAGCACTACTAGACGAATATGCATAATAAAACAACTTAGTAAGATCCTTTTGATAAGAAATATAAAAGGAATATATGTGAAAGTTATAAATGCATTCTTAACAGTCTAAGTGGGCGATTGTTAGGGTTTATACTATTAATCATGAATTTAGAAATAGTATTCTAACAATTTTCAAGATGAAATATCTTAGTAGGAGATTGTTAGGGTATATAATAGTATTAACTATGAATTTAGATATAGTACATTATAACAATCATGATGGTTAAAAGTCTAAGTGGGAGATTGTTGGGATATATACTATTAACCACGTATTTAGATATAGTATTTATTATAGAGTAATTATTAATTAATTGTTAATAGATCATATATTCATTTATGGTGTGTGTTTACTTATGTAGTAGATGATTTAGTGTATAGAGTTTTAGCTTGTACACAGAGGATTAAATCATTGGTTCTTATTAAGTATAAAGTTTTTTGTTCAGAATCTAAGAGGGGAATTGGACATGTCACGGTACGATTGTAACAAAAGATTATATGTAGTTTATCTTGATGATGGGAATGGCATTGTTCCAACTTCTTTTGCTAGTGCATTTTGTATATATTGAATGAGACCGAGTAGAGATAGTTGTCTTAGACTGACTGACAAAAGCATTTTCTCTAAACTATTAAATTTACTTATATTCTTAATCCTGATATAACTATTATGATCTGTATGTGTTAATTATCATTTTGATTTATTAAAAGGTGAGATTCTACGATGGGTCAATATGCTTGGTAGATAGTTGACGGAATCCATGTCTCAATATATATTTTGATCATATGTCTTTTAAGAAGCTTGTAAGTTTTCTTCGTGTCAAACTTTGCAAGTGGATTTATGAACCGACAAATGAAACAAGTTAAGTAGTGCTCTAAAGAAAATTGATCATTGAATTAAATTCATCAGTTTTTTTAATTTATTGATTAGTATTTAATCTTAACATAGGAGATTACATATGTGTTTAATGGAGGATTTCGAAATATAAATAGAGGAGTGCAATTATGAATTTCTAATGGAATGATTCGTAATTTATTATGGTAAGAATAATTCAAATTAATTATTTAAAATTATTTCTGTAATAGGAAGTCTCAGTAATTACTTATGTGGTTCCTACCGTGCCATATTTAACTAGAACTCATAATCAATTATAAGGGGAAAAGAGAGAAGTATGTGTCTCTCTCTATTATAAGGAAAGGGAGAAGTGTGCATCTTTATCTATTCTAAGAAAAGGGAGAAGAACTTGTATTTTTCTATTGTAAGGAACGACTGTGTGTTCCCTCTCCTTGGACTAGAATTAAATCTCTATAATTAGAGATTCTTCTAACCCTTGAAGGAGAATAAGTTTTTTATACGATACATGCCCACCCAAGTATTGACAAAGTTCAGAAGTAAACTTGGGATCACTTCAGAAGACCATAGAACTGCCATCAAATATGTGGACTAGATTGTGGATTTGTTTAAGATTCTAGCTTGTGAATTTGAAGGTATATGCTCACGCTTCAAGAGCAAATCCTTGAATTAAATTTCAGAAAGTTTATGTGATCTAGAATGATTCTACGTAACACCCTATATCCAAAAAAGGGAATTGAAGCAATTTTGGGAAATTGAAGGTGCCAGCTACGAGGGCCACCCACGACTCGTGGATGGGACCATTGACTATAGGTGTAGTCCATGGGTGGGCACCCAGTTAATAGTTCAAAGAGTTGGAACCACGACCCAAACTAATAGACCGTTGGTGGGACCATGGCCTGTGGTCGAGGGCATGTGGTCCAAACTCTCAAAAGTGGCTGTCTAACTACCATTGACACCTGTGCATGATGGTCCGTAGTCCTGAACATGTTCCGTCGACATTGGCCACGGGTCACAGCTGGCAGTTCTTTTTTCTAGGGCAGTTGGGTCTTTTCATAATTAATTAACTCATATACTATGTCATTTTTCCCTTCACTAAGACCCCAATATAAGTGTTTTCAACTCCCAAATTAGCCAATTTAAGTCATTCTTCCAAAATCACAAAAGAAGATCACATCTACTCTCTAAAATATTTCTCTCAGAAAACTTGAAGAAGAAGAAGGGTTCAACCTAGGGTTTCCATTGAAGTCTTAATTCCTCCATTGAAGATAAGCATTTGGCTTTGTGGTATGATAATTTTCATCCATGGATTCCTTCCATTCATGGAGTTCCAAAATTTCTCTATTTTCAAAGTTAGAAATAGCCCCAATTGAGTTAGGGTTTTCTTCAATTATCATGGGTTATTTTGATTACTGATTTAAATGATTGAATTATGATCTCTTATGCATGAATTGATGAAATACTATGACTTTATGAAGATTCCCCTATGTACCCATGTTTTCCCTCATGTTTCAAGTTATAAATCATATGATGTGGGATTTTGACTATGAAGGAAGAGTTTTATCAACTTAAGAATGTGTTGATAGCTTTACATGATATTATGATGAAATTAATATTAACCCTTATTTTCTAAATGTTGATGATTGAAAGTGAGTTTTGAACCTTGAAAGATAAATTATGGAATTATGCATATTCTTATGAAATCTATGCAAATGTGTTAAGTATGCTTTGAGAATAAAGTATCACTGATGATGACGTAGATGTGTTGTCGAAAGGATTTTCTCATATCCTCATAAAATCATGATGTGAAAGGTTTTCTCACATAATAAAGGGTTCTAAGGATGAAAGGTCTTCTCACCTAATTGAATTAAAGATTAAGAGCTATCCTAATGAAACTTAGCTTAGATTGGTTATTGAAAGATACCCTTCCATGGATGATGACTTAGCTTGGATTGACAAGATGAAGTGCCCTTCATGGATAATAAGAACAAGTAAGAAATGAAAATTCTATGGGATTTATGCTTAGCACCAATAGGATAATTAGATGGAAGCTCTCTCATTAGTAGATGCATGGTTTCTTGTAGCAATCTCCTTATCACTTACATATGTGCCCCTATTGTATGTAGGTCCAGATAGACCTTAGCTAGTGGATCCACCTATGCTAGAAGTTATGGTCCTTACCTTGGCAAGTAGGACAACCCTTTTCGGTGTGGGAGACATCGGGGAATCATGTTATAGCTTACATGGTCTCTATGTCAGTTAGGGCTAATCCCCCATTTTAATAATGAACTAAGGTTACTTCAAGAATTATCTTATATGTGTTCAAAGGCTTTAAATGAATTTATCTTGCATTGACCATGGTTTTATTACTTATGTTTTCTAACCCTTTTATATCATGTTTTAGCTTGGTCAGTTGCATGTCATGAATGTCAATTTTTAGCATGATTTAAATGTTTTATGCATAGCTATCATACTTGGTACGTTGTTTTGTACTAATTCATGCTCTTGACTACACTTCCCCAAATGTCCCTCCGATAGTCTGGTTTCTCAGTTTCGTGGCTACTGGTTGATTTTTAGGCTTTAATGAGTCCTCATGCTTCGAAGAAGGATTCTATTGTTTCACTTTCTTTCATGTATTTCACTTTGGACATAATGTATGGGCTAGGCCCAATTTCATTCTATTGTACAAGATGGCTATTGAGACAAGTGTTTTAGACTTCAGCTTTAGTTTTATAAAACTATTAGACTTGGACTATTCTTTTACTCTTATTGTACTATTTCTTATGTTATGAAAGCTATGTGACTTGTATGGGGTCCTATATGCCATGTTACATCTAGGGGGTACCCCTGTGTTGTGATAAGCTTGGTAATCAAAGCACAAGGTTTAGAATTGTCCTAGGATGTCTCATAAGCCACGTCAAGTAGAGTCTTGTTCATGAGTGTGAAGCGAGCCACATTTATGAATGAGAGGCTACAAGATGTTTAGAAAACTCCACTTCTTTTATTACTCTAATGTTATGCGATAGAGTTTTGATATAATCTCAAATACACCTCATCCAATACTAGGTGTAGGCAATTGTCATTTAGTATAAAACCTAACAAAGAGTTGGGGTCAAACCCACATGGAGCGGTACAAGCTTGAATTCAATTACGAAGTTACAAATGTTGTCTAACCAATTATAGGAATAGTAATTATTGCAAACATTTATTTAAATCAAAAGGGTTGACAATGAAAGTCAGATGGATGGATTGGTTTTCCAATTAACAACTAAAACAATTATCAAAATAGTGGAATCAACAAGTAGAGAGGAATTCCTTTATAGGCTAATTTCGCTACATGGTTATTGAAATTCTCTAACAATTGCTAAATCTCAGTGGGTAGGCTAGACTACAGATTCAATAATTTTCTCTCGAACAACTACTACGACTCAAGCGATTTCTCTCGAACCTTGACAAGCTTAATAATGTAAAAAACCCAAACCCTTAATTTATCTACTCTTTCGAGCTAGATAGGTAGAACCTAGTTTAGGATTCACTCTCTTGAGCTGAACCCACATCAACCCAATAACTACAATCATTAATCGAAAACCTTGGTTCTAAAACCTCTTTCTCAAGCAAGCCTAGAACACTAAGCTAGAATTGCATTTACAACTATAATTCATAGATTGACACATAACTATTGATTAAATCCACTTCAATTAAGCATTAAAATCAGTAAACAACTATACCCATAAGCTAAATAAGCCAATAATCACATGATTACACCCCAAGATCATAGATTAGGGATTTAAGAACACTTAAACTATGAAAACAAAGCCCTAAATGATCGAAATCATAGACTCATCAACACTTCAAACTTAAATTTATACTTGTCCTCAACTAAAGTTCAAGATCAATTAGTTCAATAAGGATGTTTAAAAACAGTGCTACTAAAGACTCAACACAAATGCACACAAAAGGTTCAAACTACATATATAATGTTCAATTATGCACTCTAAGTTTCAAATTGTAACTCAGCAATATCAAAGTATACTCAAGCTCACAATATTTGCTTTAAATGGAAGTTCAAGCTCAACAAAAGCATTCAAATGACCTCACAACAAGGATATTCCATGCTCACACAAAATTTTTCTGCTTGAGTGAAAGTGGGAATTTGGTGGGATTAGAGAATGCCCGCTTCCAGTTCTTAGGCAAGGAAAACAATCCAATTTCTCAACAATTTAGGATACCAGAATCGAAGATAACTCTCACACTCACAAAGATGAACACATGCATGATTCCACCCGTAGATTTGTCTTTATTTTCCAATCAACATTCGTTAAAGCTCACTCCAGATCACAAATGCCTTTTCAAGGCTTGTAATGGGACTGAGTGAAAAGGTATGGTCATTTTGGCTTAGAATCTTCTACCTTCATGAAGTATGGCCTGAAAATCTCTTTTTCTCCTTTTCTTTCACATTCAAACAAGTTCACAATCCACCCCATTATTTCACTACACATGACTCATCGGATACCCCATTGCTTTTGCTTCATTTACACACTTTATTTTACAATTTTTTTCATTTTTTTAGTCTTTTCACCATTTCTTTTCTTTCTTTTTATTAACATGAAGGGGTTCCATCTTTTTCAAACTATACTTCAAAAGGGGGATTTTTCACAATTCTTGACATTTCTTCTTTTTCACCACATCCCCAACTTAGGATTTTGGCCTAAGTTGGCTATTCAACAAACCAATACTTCATGAAGGCTAAAGGTGATGGAACAAAGAGGTCAAAGTTTCTCAAGTTTCTTCCAAAGAAAATGATAGGCTCAAAAGGTGCCAAGCAAGGTTCACACTTCTCACAAGGTAGCCACAAAGAGGCATGTTATCAACTTGGTTCACTCTTCAAAACTTTTGCATAAGATCATTTCAATCGCTTGCTTCACTCAATCAATCAAACTAACAGGGAAAATTCTAGGTGTCATCAAGCACAATATTCAAGACAACCTTACCTAACAAGGCATTTGATACCATTATCAAATAAGACTCCACACTTTCTAGCTAGCATGCAATGTTCATCACAAGAGACTTGATCGACAACCGGCTAGTGACAACGAGATGCTCAGAGTTCACATATGACCTATGTAACTCAGTTTGCCTCATCATAGCTGCACATTTGTATCGTTCAATTGAGAGCACTATTCAAGTCATCCATATTGACCGCATTCGACAATCAAAATTGCATTTAAACCACCACAATCAAACACAAAAGAGGTGGAAATTATTTTTAAAATTAGTTCAAAACCATTTGCACAATAAAACTATGGACCAACATGGATCAACAACCAAGATATATATAGATAATAAGCACCATAAGCTCCAATATTCCCAAAACCAAAACCAACAACAAATAATGTTCACAAAATAGGTATTTCCAATAGAGGTATGTATGGAAATACCCCACCCTGCCAACAAAATAAGAAGTTGTCCTCAAATGTAAAGAAATAATAGGAAGTCTAAAAAGCAACAGAAAGGGAGGCAAGAGAGTCATCCTGCCAGAGAATGTTGTGAAGCGGCTTACATTCACACTCACAAAGGTGCTTTCT
This sequence comes from Solanum bulbocastanum, assembly GCA_037074985.1. Classification (NCBI taxonomy): domain Eukaryota; kingdom Viridiplantae; phylum Streptophyta; class Magnoliopsida; order Solanales; family Solanaceae; genus Solanum; species Solanum bulbocastanum. The sequence continues at coordinate 21,599,890 of CM073607.1, read as the reverse complement.
TACTGTGTTAGTTTCTAGATGCACTATTTCATCAAATCTGCCAAACATATAAACCATTAAAAAACTTTACGTTTTATCAACTCGTTAAAATGTCTTATTGTTTTATCCTTGTTCATGAACAATGTCTTCATCACAAGAATGGATTGAGTCTTTTGAGAATGTCGAACCTTCAGTCACAAATTTTTTTGATCTTCTTGAACCAAGCTCTTGGGATCTCTGATTTGCTTGGTAGAGTTACCGTCAAAATGATTTCTTTGATAATCTCTCAACTCCATCTGTAGTTAGGACTTCTGTATGTGAATCTGACACATTATCATTTGACTTCACATAGTCAAATGATAAATTATTAAAATACATGTTCAAAAAAACATGAATAAAAATCAATTGCATACCTTAGTTTACCTTCACTTTTATCGTGTATAATTTTGTAAGTCACCAACCTTGTTTGATATGGAAATTTATTAATTAAAGAAATCCAATTTGAATAAAAATCAGTTGCATACCTAATTTATCCTTCACTTTTATTATGTGTAATTTTGTAATTGACTCACTTGGAAACTTATTAATATGACGAATTGTAATTTGAATAAAAATCAATATAATTACATACCTTATTTTACCTCTAATTTTATTATGAGTAACTTTGTAATGACTTGTCTTGTTTCAATATGGAAATAGGATGTAAAGAAACACAATTTGAATAAAAATCATTTGCATACCTAGTTTGACTTTCACCTTTTTCTAGTATAAGTTATAGTCTGGTTTTGGGCAATAAGCATACCCTTGTTCCATCTTCCTCTAATATTTTTGGGCAATTTTTTGTGCTTTGGGACATGGGTTTTAGATTTATTTTGGATGTTATGAAGCCAATAATTGTATTCATACTTAAAGTAAGTTATTTCTTTTCTTGATGATTTAAATTTCTTTCATTTTATCTCTCTCATATAGCTTAATATTATTCCTTTTGTTTGCCTACAACTTGTTTCATATGTTTAAATGGCTTTTTGGGAATCACCTCAGGCTAAGGTCTGAAACAAAGTCAAGAGTTTTAGTTTGTAAACTTTGATTTATAGAGAATGTGCTTTTACAATCATCTGTTTTGAAGTAGCTTACACTTCACACTCACATAGGTGCTTCCTAACTGTGTTATTGCGTAGATGTACTTTTTCGTCAAATCTTCCAAACATAGAAACCATTAAAAAACATTAAATTTTATCCACTCGTTAATATTTCTTAATGCTTTATCCTGGTTCATGAACATCGTTATCATCACAAGAATGGATTAAGTTTAATTACAATATTGAACCATCAGTCAGAAATTTGTTTGATCTTCTTGAACCAAGATCTTGGGATCTCCAATCTGCTGGGTAGAGTTACCATCATGATGATTTCTTTGATGATATCTCAACTCCATCTCTAGTTAGGACTTTTGTATATGGATTTGACACATTATAATTGACTTCACATAGTCAAATGATAAATTAGTAAAACACATGTTCAAAAAAACTAGAATAAAAATCAATTGCATACCTTATTTTACCTTCACTTTTATCGTCTGTAAATTTATAATTGACCAAACTTGTTTTATATGGAAATTTATTAATGTAAACATATCCACTTTGAATAAAAATCAATTACAAATCTAATTTAGCCTTCACTTTTGATATGTGTAATTTTGAAATTGACTTACTGGGAAACTTATTAATGTAAAGAATTGTAATTTGAATAAAAATCAATATAATTGCATACCTTATTTTACCTCCACTTTTATTATGAGTAACTTTGTAATGACTTACCTTGTTTTGATATGGAGACATCATGTAAAGAAACACAATTTGAATAAAAATCATTTGTATACCTAATTTGAATTTCACTTTTTTCTAGTATAAATAGGAGTCTGGTTTTGGGCTATAAGCATGCCCTTGTTCGAACTTCCTCTATATTTTTGGGCAATCTTTTGTGATTTGGAATTTTTGTTTTAGAATTATTTTGGATCTTACGAAGCCAATACTTGAATTCATACTTAATGTAATTTGTTTATTTTCTAGATGTTTTAAATTTCTTTAATTATATCTTTCTCATATCGCTTAATATTATTATTTTTGTTTCCCTTCAACTTGTTCCATATGTTTAAATGGCTTTTTGGGACTCACCTCAGGCTAAGGTTCGAAACAAATTCAAGAATTTCAGTTTGTAAACTTTTTTTTAAACATCAAAGTATATAAACTAAAATTTTTGAATTTAGTTTTTAATTTAGCCTGATATGAGTCCGAAAAAAACAATTTAAACAAGTGAAACAAGTTGTAGGCAAACACAAGGAACAAAATTAAGCGACATGAGAGAAATAAAATGAATGAACTTCAAAACATCAATTAAAGAAAAACTTACTTTAAGTATTATTCAAGTATTGGCTTCGTAAGTGTCACACCCCAACCCTAGGTGAGGCAGACAAGTACCATATGAACGCATGCTTTACAAATCACCTATGATGAGAAAGTAAACTACTACTATGCATATATATTTACTTATGAGAAGTTTCATATACAACACATGTTGACTAGCTGAACCGATACATGTCACAAGTGAAACTATTAATTCAGATGATAGCTTTACAATGTCTACAAAGCCTCTACTTGAATCCATAACTGTACCACTATGAAATACGCATAGTAAAGACTCGACAAAGCCCCGAATCAACTTGGAGGTCACCAACAACCGCTGAGTATCATGTGCTTCTATTAGGGCGATCTACTAGTTGAGTACTTGTACTGCAACATGAGATGCAGCGTCCCCAATAAGGGATGTCAGTATGAAAGAATGTACTGAATATGTAAGACATAATACAAGGCTCAAGTGAAACCAAATAACAATAGATAAGGATTAGAGACCACCTTTGCTTATACTTGTGGAATCATGTATGTTGCATTCTTTTCTTTGCATTATAATATTTATAAGGCATGCTACAAATGACCAGCTGATCAGCGGTAGAAAAGGATCACCCATGCTAGGCATTTTAACCCCTGGGATGCTATCCTCATAATTCCACAAATCGGGATCGGCCCATGCTAGGCTTTTGCCCCCTGAGCTGCCACCCTCTTATATCAATTGGGATTGGCACATGCTAGGCTTTTGCCCCTGAGCTTCCACCCTTCTATACCAATTGGGATCGACCCATGCTAGGCATTTTCCTTTGGGCTGCCACCCATAATTATACAGATTGCTTCACCTAGATTCTTTAATCTTTGAGATTGTTGTTTTGATGTTCATAACTCTTTTGAGATTGTTCTTTCATAACTATTTTGAGATTGTTGTTTTGGTGGTCATAGTCATTGTTGAGATTTGGAACTATGGACTAGTAGTAGAAGACATACGAATATGGATTTACGATAATAACAATGACATGGGAAGCAAATGTGACACCAACGTAATACTTAGGAGCTTATATGACACAATAAGCATTTTGAACGTGGAATCAAATTGAAGCACATATCAAGTGAAGACATTTAACATTCAGCCAAGAGATTTAAACTCTATATGATAAGCCCAATACTTACTAACTAATATCAAATACAAGGTATACATGAACGTGGAACCAAGGGAGAATGTGGGCAGATTCAACTTTAGGACGGCTACATATTCCAAGTATGTACATATAAAATGTCAATAGAGCAAGTAGGGATCTTGTGAGGTTACATTATAGTCTAATACAATAGGAGTAATAACCAATAAAGGGAAAATATGAACATGTGAAAAGATGACATATATATAGATAATTGAGGCAAGTTGGCATGATATGGGCATATTGTATATCCAACATATAAACATATGTACCATGTGTAATCTAGGATCATTTTGAATTATATAAGGGAAATACGTACCAAGGGTAGTTTGACAATAAAACAAGTTTAAACCTTGCATGCTAATACTTGGTAGAGTAAGCACGTACATTTAGTAACAAACTCATATTAGAGTACTCACTTTACTGCTCTAGGGAGTAGGAACTACAACTATGGATCAGTCACTACCAAGGGCACTTAGAAAGCTTACTTTTTGTAATTCAAGTGTAGGATTCATGCCAATGAAATAGGAAATCGAATAGCCTTACATACCTTGCTATACAATTCCAAACGTATGACTTAAGCTCCTTCTCTTCAGATTACTAATGTAGAATAAAATAATTTGTAAGACTAGTGTTAGTAGCTAATCAATCAATTTGAGCTACTTGATCTCACCCAAATAGTAACCAAGCAGTAAGCATACAATTTATCTAGCTAGTTTTTTCTTTCCTTCCCTTTCCCTTTAATCACGTCTATATATTGTACAACCTTTGTATTAGGTCCTCCCCAAAACTCCTTGCAATATTTAAGTCCTTTAACGTCTCCATAACTTTCCTGCACATCCAGTCACATCCCTTATCATAACATACATAAAATAATCCTTAAACATAACAATATAACAAAAGCAATATAAATCATGGTTTCTAATCACCAACACTTGAAGAGCTAACATTACTTTTAAATTGCTCAAACCATCTCATAACTAAATTTAAAGAGGACTCCCCTCCATGGCTGTCCCTACATGCACTAATCACCAGAACATCCTCCTCAATATTACACCACGTAAAAGTAAAAATTTCCAACTCACTAACACATACCAAGTGTCCTAATTTACTAAAGCACAAGAGGGAGAAAACTGTAGTAGTTTACCTTGCTGGATAGAACTACCACTTCCTAAGACTTGGATTCTTCAAGGTAAAGGTTATCCTCCTTAACTGGTCTTAAATTATACCTTCCAATAGCTTGAACTCCATAATATTCAAGACCCCTAATGGTATTTAATGGATGTTGTATAAAGCTAAGACAGAGAAGAGAGAAGAGAGAAAGCTCTAGAAATCAAATATTTTGTTAAAGTAAAAATGGTTGGAAAAAGCTGATATCAATCCCTTTTAAAGGGACCTGCTTTGACCGACTTTATCAGTCATTTTGGGCCATAATTTTTCAATTAGGTGGCCCAACTAGTTGGACTTTTTGCTTGGGCCTTTTTGGACTTAAGAACATTGGGCCTTTTGCCACCTTTCTTGAACTTCATTTGCAGCTAACATGTGTCTTTAATTTAGGCCACACTTTTAAGTAGGTGATGCACCTACTTTTCCATTCAAATTATTTTTTTTGTGGACTTGGAAAGATTGGGCCTTGGCTGTCTATTTCCCATTATTCTTCTAATCAACTTGGGCTAGATTGATGCAATTACGTGGTAGTGCACTTGGTCCAATAACATGATCAAAAGAGTCTTAGTAGGTGACGCACCTACTTGGTCCTTTGGGCTAGGGAATAAGTCAAAGTAGGTGATGCACCTACTTGTCACCTACTAGCTTAGTATAATCAATCAAGCACCTCAATATCTTATTCCATTTCTAGACCTTCATACCTTTAATTTAACTTAAAATGTATATACACTATGTCAATTTAAACTTCAGACCCAAATACCACCTTATGATCTCAAGTTTAAATACTTCCATAGACGTCAACTTAATCGGGTCACATTAAAATCTATGGGCAGTTCACTTTAAACTTATTCTATTTTCACTAGTCGCATAGGAAACCAAGTCCATAACTATACCACACGGCAATTTATAAGCGTCATATAAATAAAAGTAGTACACGTAGAATACGGGGTGTTACAATAAGATCCAAAATCATTCTAAAATAAAAATCCCAAAACACAAAATATTGCCCAAACAATATTAGAGGGGGATGAAACACGGGTATGCCAATATCCCAAAACCAAACTCCTATATATACTAGAAAAAAGTGAAAGTGAAATTAGTCATGCAATTGATTTTTATTCAAATCGTGTTTCTTTACATCAAAATTTCATATCAAAACTAGGCAAGCCAATTACAAACTTATTTTGTTTGGTAATTATATTATAAAAACAAGTTATATGTCAATACATTAGAATGGCAAAGCTTGCTGCTAGTTGTAACACCTCAGTCTTAGAAAGAGCTAAATTTAGAAACAACTAATTTGGAAAGAGCTGATTTGAGATTTGTTCAAGTTAAGCTTAAGTTGTGTGTTTTGGGTCAACTTTAAATGATCATAACTTTCAATACACGATGAGTTAGGTGGACCATCAAAAATCAAATGAAAGTTTTTCTATCCTCAACGCCATCGAGTTTGCTAAGTTTCGTGTTCGAATGAGGGAGATATGTCCGTTTGAAGTTAGCCTGTCTAGTTAAGAAAAGTTACCCAAAATTGTGAGGGCTATTTTGGTCTTTTACTTACCCCATCAACTTTAAATGTTCTTAATAATATTTTAGTGGTCTAAACTGATTTGGATTAGTTTTCAAAATTCCTAAGTACGCTTAGGGTTTTTGAAAGGAGTTTAAGAGAAGAGAAGAAAGTGAAATGATTCAAGTGCTCAAGGGTTTTTTGCAAATTTTGAGGGGTTTTAGCCAATGATTTAATCTGAATGAGGTATGTAAGCTCTCATAGTGTTGGGTTCGTTCACCTACGTGCCAATCATATGATTTTAAATCTATAATTTTGTTCTTGAGGTTGAATGATTTGAAATCTTGATGAGTTTCTTGAAGTTCCATTCTTAAATCGTTAATGATGAGTTTGATGTGTTATTTAAATGAATCTTAGGAGTTTGAGGGTTTTTTCATATATTTTTGTGTACTTATGTTGGGTATTTGAATCTATGTGAGTTGGGAAGTAGCCATTCGATTCCTAGCAAATTAGGGTCAAAAATCAAAGAAGCAAGGGTAAGGGGGATAGGGCAATCCCCCATTAGTGCACCACATTTGGGTCTCTGAACTTTAGGGGCTGGCGCCCCGCGCCTGAAGTATGATAGGGTTGGCTACCCCTATCCTTTTTCCGTCGTTTGCTCAGTCTAATTTTTTTTTAAAGTGTGCCTTTACTCCCTTTTGATTCAAACTACTTTAAAATACAGCTAAACATTGAGAGTTCATTCGTAACATGAAACATAACCCTTGAATTCATAATTCAAATTCAAGGTAGAGTTAAAAGTAAAGTTTTTAGAGTTCTTTTGAGTCATTTTGAGAAGTATTTTACAATCTTTTAAAACTTGTTTTAAGACTTGAGTACTTTTGTTTGAGGATGATGAGAGTTGAGTTGACTTTTCTCAAAATGAATATATGGGAACTAAATATTCCCAAGGGTAAATGTTTTTACATTTAAAATGAGAGGAAACATTGATTTCCAAAGGAGTTCATAAGGAGTTTTTGAGTATGATATCTTTTAAGCGAACCTTTTGAGTAATAATCTCAAAGCTTGAGGATGAGGAGATGTTGTTAAATATATTAGCTGTGTTATATTTTTTGAGTATTATTGAGAACCAATATGGGGACAAGTTTATACAACTCAAAGTCCTCATAAACTATATAACCAATGTGGGTAGAGGGCCACACTTTGTAGATGATTCCCTTTTGGTTTTAAGCATAGCTTAGTAGATCCACTTAGTTGAGGATGTCTTATACTTCGTCAAGGTATAGGATAGGTCAAACAGCGTGGGCGAGGCGCTGACAGCATGGGCGAGACACTATATCATCACATAGCTCATAATGATGATTGTCAGTTAGAGAATCTCCCAATTAATTTATTTTTTATCTTTGTATATAAACTTAGTTATTATTATATTTTAAAATTCATTGAGTTTTTATCTACTATTTTAAATGTTTTATATAGACTGCATAATTATTGTTGTTTTTATACTGCATTGAGTTGAGTATCCATGAGTTGCGGTTGACTTAAGTCGAGTTGAGGTTAGTATGTTTCCATCTTTCCAACTTCAAGTTGCTATGTTATGTTAAATTTCCCCTTAGATTCTCGTACATTCAATGTGCTGACACCATTTGCTCGGCATCATTTCATGATGTAGATATAGGAGATTAGGATCATCAACATGCGCTTCGTTGATACCACTTGCAGTTCCAGAGTTGTTTGGTGAGCCTCCTTGCTTCTGAAGGGTCTTCTAATTTATTTACATTATTTCAGTTTTGTAAGGATGATTGGGGTCTTGTGCGGACATCCCTCATTGTTTTAGAGGATTCATAGATAGACAACAGTATTTGATGAGTCTTTCTTTCATTTCCATTGTTAATGTTTTAAAGACTGTGAGTTGAACACTCATGTTCATTTGATTATTTTGAGTAAACTACTTTATTTATGAGTTGAGTTGTTTCTGTGATTCTATTTCACTTGAGTAAGTCATCCGCTGAGAGTTGAGCCAGGCCAATGGTTCTTTTGGGGCCATCAATAGCTTTCGAGTGTCGGCCACGTCCAAGGTTTAGGCTCGGGGCATGACATTTGTAATATTTTTAAAAGGGAATAGGGGATTAATATAATATATATTATTTCAATCTGATGATGATGATGATGGCCTTTTGTGCCTCACAAAAGAGGTTCCTTTCTTGTCCTCTTTTATATGCGTTAATACAAAGAAAGGAGTAATTGTCCAAGAAACATAGCAGTTAGTCCCTTTTAACTTAGACCCTTCTTTTGCCAAATCATCTCCCACCTTGTTCTCCTCACTGAAATAATGGTGTATTCTTGGGGGTTCCCCAGCTTGTGTAGCAGATATTTGTAGTTGATTTCATTAACGTTATCAAACACACTTCATCCAATACTAAGCGTCAACGATAGATATGAAGTAATATAATCCAACTAAGTGAGTTGGGGTCGAGTCCCAAGGGAGTGGTACGCATTCGAGAATCAATAGAAAAGCGTGAATATACTAAACTCAATCATATCTAAAAACATTTACGAATAAAATTATCATTCAAGTTTGGGGTGACACAAGTGTCAAATATCAAAGGGGTTTGGTTTTAACTATCGGCTACAACAACAAATAACACAAAAAATAGCAACTATAGAGACATGTTTTTGGGATGTGTTTGGATTATGGACTAATTTATACAATTGGGTCATTGAAATTTCTAGTAAATAACTATAAATTGGTGAATAAGGTAGACTTTAGTGGGGATAAACTTTCTCTCAAACAGTTTACCCCAAATAAAATTAGTTTATCTCGATCACAAATAAGCAGCAATTATGTACAACCTACGCTTTAGTCCATTCACTCTCTCAAATTGAATGTGTGCAAGAGGGTTTAGGATTCACTCTCTCGAACTGAACTCATGACAACCCAATACCCTCAAACCATTGATTCAGTAATTTTTATTTTAAAACCTCTCTCTCGAGCAAGCAAAAAACATGGAGTTAGGATCGTATTTGCAACTATAACCCATTAATTTCAACCACAATTACTGAATGAAATCACCTTTAAACAATAATTAAACTATCAATTAGCAATACCCAACAGTTAAATCAACCCATAATCACATAATCACACCTCAAAAATTGGGGTTTTAGCTAGACATCATAAAATTGTAATAAGCGCTAACAAATTGTGTTTCCATCCACTGGGTAAGATTGATAAAGTCTTTACAAAGGTCTAAGATGAAGAATCTTCAACACCCACTTCCAATTTCTTAGAAATGGAAATCTTCAAATCCTCAAAGCTAAGGAGAAAATGTCTCTAAATTTAGTTCTAAACCCTAAAACTTGGAAACTTAATAATAATGAAACTTAGAAAAAAAATCTAATGAAAAACGATATTAAGCTAAAAATTCAAACAAGTATTTATAGTCGCCAAAAATATGCTATGAAGGACCATTTGGCACAATAAGTTGGGATCGACGATCCACTCGGTGATCCACCCTTTGGTCAGTTCCATTGCCTTTTTGCTTTGGCCTTCAGCAACTTCAAGTTCTGTAACTTTGGGTGATATAACATTATATCGCAGAACCATTCGACGACTCACTGACTGCTCTTTCCTATATATGACTGCTCCTTTCTATCGCCAACTTGATTTTCTCCTTCAGGATATGGCACACTAGAACATTAGGCGAGATCATGGCCGTTCGGCGACTTACCCAATGGATTAGGTGATCCTCATTCCATCTTTTCTTCGTTCTTTTAGCTGCCTTGTTCCTTTTTGCTCAATAGTGTCCATGCTTTGTTCCTTAACCCAAATACCACAAATTCAAGGATTTACATCAATTATTGGCACAAAATATGCATTTGAGGACACAAAATCTATTAAAATGCAGATCTAAATGAGTCCAAACCGTGGACTCATCAACACCCCCACCTTAACTTTTGCTTGTCCTCAAGTAAAACTCAAGTTCAACAATTCAAAAAGGAGGCCTCAAATAGTGCTAAACAAGACTCAGTCATGAATGCACACAAAAGGACTCAACTTACTCATGAAAGGATCAATTGTGCACTCAAAGATTCAAGTTACGACTCACCATTACCAAATAATCTCAAGCTCACAATATTTCCTTCAAATGCAAGTTCAAGCTCAACAAAGGTACTAAAATGCCCTAACACAAAGAATGATTCCATCTTCACACACAATGGTTAACAATTTAAAGCTCCCCGAATCAAATGCAATGCTCACACTCACAAAGATGAACACAATGCATAATTTTACCCATATGTTTGCCCTTATTTTCCAATCAACACTTGTTTCAGCTCACTCAAGATCAAAAAGGTCTTTTCAAGGCTTGTAGCCGGGGTGAGTGCAAAGGTATGGTCATTTAGGCTCAATGGTTGTAATCCACATGAAATGTGGTGTGAATAACACTTTCTTTCCTTTTCTTCATCATTTTCATTCATACTCACAAGTCACCCCATTATTCACTTTCCATGGACTGTTGGAGACCCCATTTTTTCTTGCATTTTCACAACTTTATTTCGCAACCTTTTCATTGTTCTTCTTTTACATTCTTTTCTTCTTTTTCTCTCTCTTTTTTTATGAAGGCGTTCCATTTTTCTCAAAACCATGGGTCAAAAGGGACATTCTTGCACTTCTTGATTTACCTTCTCTTTTCACCACACCCCCAACTTAGGCTTTTGGTCTAAGTTGGCTATTCACACAAACCATGAATCATGAGGATTATGGGCAATGGATCAATAAAGGTCACAATTTCATCAATTTTCTTCCAAGAAAAGGTTAAGGCTCAAAGAGTGTTCGAACGGATTACACACACTCACAAGGTAGGCCATAAAAGAGGTATAATGTCAAATTGTTTCACACTCTTCAAAGTTGTCTAAGATCATATCAAGAGATTGCATCATTTAGTCAACCGGACCAACGGGGCAAATTCTAGGTGTCATAAAAAATGGTTCACGGTATAGAAACAATTGTCAAACAAGACTCCACACTTTTGCTAGTGTTCAATGTTCATCACAAGAGACTCAATTCAATACTTGGCTAGTCACAACGAGATACAAAAAGTTCACATATTGTCTATAAACAAAACAAGAGTGTCATAAATGTGGTCCTTACCCCACTACAAATAAAAATCATTTGTCCTCAAATGCAAACAAAAATATCCAAAAGTTAAAAATAAAGTAAGGCAGAGAGAGAGGTAAATAAGGGGTCATGTCTACCTAGTCAATCCATTTGTTGGGGCATCAATGTCCGGTGCATCAATCTGGACTTGGGCATCAGTGTTCGGAGTCACCTCAAAAGGAACAAAAGCTGCACTAGGATCAGCCAAGGGTGTATCCGCCAAAGAAGCTTGCACAACTGCATCTACCATGGCCTCCTCAATCTCAGTAAGGCCATCATATGAGGCTTCCTCAGCCAACTCAAGCATCTCCTCTTCTGTCTCCTCCTCACACTCAGGATGAGTTTCCTCCTCAACTCTAACCTCATCTTCGGTGGTAGTCGGAGACATGTATGGTATATCTAGGATTTTCACCGTCCCAAAAATCATGGACATGTTGGTAGACTTCAGTTGATCGACATCGCTCCTCAACACAGTAATAATGACCTTTAAAGCCATCACTTTCTTGGTGGCCCCTTGTCCATGCTCACACACTGGTATCCTAGCCATAAGGATATCAATGGTAGCACTTAATGGTGTCAAAGAATCAGTCAGGGCAGTCTGAATGATGCCTAGAATGGAGGCCTCAAGTCTCGCAGCCCGACGATCGGCAGAATGGGCAAGCTATCCCATCTAGAGTAATGAAGCCTGAGTGAGCAGAGTCAAGGAAACAACAACTGCATAAGGTCTAGGAGGCAGTGCAGCAACAAAAAAACCAGAAGTGTTAGAAGGAACAAAAGAAGAGGTACCTGAAGGCCCAGGGACTAGAGTAGGCAAAACTGCCTCTGCAGGTAGTGAGTCTGTGTCCACAACCGGGGAAGAGACCACTGGGCTGCCTTCTTCTTTTTGTCTTCCTGATCCTTTAGATACTCTACCTCGATCCTACGGATATCAGTAGAGGATATGGGAATCACTTCCACATCCTTCTTTGTATCACTAGGAACTCAAGCCCGTCTTCATAGGTCGGTGATCAACACCGAGAAGGGAAGTGAGGTATGGCGCTGCTAGGCCCTTATGACCATCTCCTATGCTATAATCATCCCCAGATTGATCCTCATCCCATCAATGATGCAGCCTAGACAGGCAATCTTGGGAAGGAAGAGAATAAACTCATTTTGGGATGCATGATTGTGCTGCTGATGAAGCCAAACCAATATCTCGCTACTACATTCACGTCTTTTTTTTCTATTAGAGCTCCTACTTCCAACCACTTCAGAGTGCCATTAGATATCAACGAAACTAGCCACTTCTTCATGCTGTCCATCGTCTTTGTCCTAATCTTATGCAGGCAGTCATCTTCAAGTCTCGTAGTGCACTCTAGGACAACATTAATGGCATAAAAACCGCACTGTACCCTCTTCCCCAGACAGCTACATAGTCAACCGATTTAAATGTTGTTGTCCACTTCTTCCATTGTGGTATCAAGACACTGTACGCCTTGTAGGACTCCCTAACATAGCTTGGATACAGGGCTTTGTGAAGAGGTGAAATTTATGAGACTTCAGGCAGCTCATAGTATCGGGGTACCTATCAATCACCCCATTAATGGGCAAACGCTTCTCCTTAATGATTGCCCTTAACCCCTCAGTCTTTATTTTATTCATAGACTTGGGGAGAGGACCCTGAACTGGTGGTGCAAACACCACTACCTATGCTAGAACTAGAGGAGAAGAAGTGGTGGGTTGAGGAGTCCTGATCCTAGATTGATCATTCATCCTTTTTGACTGCAGCTCTACCCTCTGTGCTGTTACAAGTTCATCAACATTATAAACTACAGTCGGAGACTCCTGGTGCTCATTCTCACTCTCAAAATTGGTGAGGTGAGTGGCATAGATTCCTTCACTATCGGAGCTGACCTCCGGTGATGCAAGTGCCTTCTCTTTTCCTTTAAATTCCCCACCACTTGTGGGGAGTTTGGTGGCCTTGCCCTTGGATGCAGCTGCATCCTCATAGATTGTAATCCCCTTTTCTTTCTTTTGGGGTGGCATGTTTCTTCAATCAACTTTCTGTCCAGCCATTTCTGCAAAATATCAGAAAGAAGTTAGAATTAATTTAGTAACTAAATAGAAGAGAACAGTTGCAAATAGACTCGCCCAACCGGTTAGCGAGTCGCCAAATCACTTTGGCAAGCTAAATTAGGCTTGTCGAAAGTATTGGCTCATAATTCTCAAAAAAATTTGGCATGTCGGCGATGGCAAGGCCTTTCAACAAATCACTGACAATATTTGGCGAGCGAGGATTAGCCTGCCAAAAGTTATAGTGCAATTTAAGTTACACGACTGCAGACAAAGAGAGATAAAGAAGACTTTTGGCGATTCGCCAAGTGCCTTCGGTGACCTCAAGGTTTTCGCCAAAAGTTACAAAGTCAAAACAACAAATATAGCATGAATTAAAGGCGAGATGGGGAACTTTGGTGAACCGTCGAGTGGTTCGGCGAGCTCAACCCAGTTCGTCAAACAACCCAACGTGCGTACTTTCAACCCAACTTCTCTAATTCAACCCCGCAACCCCCAACAATAAAATCAAAGGATGCACTAATCAAATTAAAGTAAGACCCATAACACCCATAACACCCATTACCCCGGGATACTCACACTTCTCCCGGTTTTGCCAAATTTTGCCATTTGACGACTTTTACCCTTAAGAATAACGTCACTCTATCATTGGGAAAATTACATCATTTGGCACAACGACAGATTAGTTAGACTTCACCGAACTAGACCCAACAACATGCAAGCACAACCCCATAAATTCTAACAAATTTTAAGGCATACAATTATGGGAATTCACATTAAAAACAATACGAGCAAGGATATCGAATTAAAACAGGCATTCAAACATACTAATAGTATCAGAAAGGCCCAGCACACTTCAATAAAGATAAAATCATTTGCATAAGAGTAAAATCGGGTTTCGAAAAATAAACATTTGATGTCGATTAATAAAGACTAAAATGCCTGGTAGCAAAGTAATCCACTCCAAACACGAATCCAACGACTAAAACACTCTAAAATGTAAAAAGTATGGTAAACTAAAGTGCGGGTGTGAGTTTTGGAAGTTTAAAAGTAAGGGAAAGTGAAAGAGTTGGAAGTTTAAACCTTTGGCCTTTTAAAAACTGTCCAGTTCTCCCCCATTTGGCGACAATAGTCATGCTCACTGACCCACTTGGTGACATGACGAGTGGTCACTTACCTTGCCAAGTTTTACAGGACCACCAGTTAATGTGGGGATCACCAAGTTGCTCCAGGGCTCGCCGAGTTTTACAGAATCCAATTTAAAATTGTCTTGAGTCTAACGGTGGTCTAGGTCGGGATCGCCGACCTCATTGGCGGTGCGCCGACGGGAACTTTAGCTTTCTAATCTACACTTTTTAAACACTTTGACCTACACTTTCAACACACCATTATTACAAAATTAAAATAAAGCGATAAACACTTGGGTTGCCTCTCAAGGAGTACCTTAGTTAACGTCGTGGAAAGACTTCCCCCACTTAATATTAATTTGTGGGGTAGAGACGAGACAACATATGAGCCATTTAGGCCTCCAGCAGGTGAAAAAAATATGGAATGGGAAGCAGTCATTTCATTCAGCAGTGAGACATTCTCTTTTATCTCATTTAAAACTTTGTCGTGACTTTTGACTTTGTCGAGAATGAGTGAGAGTGTCTCCTCTATTTGTTCGCCATTGTACACCTTCAATTTTATATGCTCGTGAGTGGGAATGTACTAGTTTTTATTTTTGTTCGGTGCTTCCAATTCCATGATCTTCTTGGCCACTAGATCCAATTAAGTTAAAAGTGTGGCCAAAATCTGGCCTTCTCAGTCTCCTTGTTGTTCTTTGCCATGTGATGAAGGAGTTGGGCAGCTATTTCATAGGGCAGTTGTGATAGACCTCCCGGAGTCATTTGATCAGCCACTCTTCTATTTTCCTGACCAATACCTCTATAGAAGTAGTCCAATAGCATATTTTCTGAGATTCCATGAGCTGGGCACTAGAACAAGAGTGACTTAAATTTCAGCCACAACTCATGGATTGACTCACCCTCCAATTGTTTAAATCTTAGGATGTTATCCCTAAGACACATCATCCTCAAAGGAGAGAGGTCCGTTTTGTTACCATTGCTACTAGACATGCTCCACTTTCCTACTAAAAACAGCAACACAAAAACCAAAGCTAAAAATTAAGTAAGTTTACTAAAAATTCTCATGTAAACCACTTCTTCGCAGCGGCGCTATTTTGATTTGAATAATGTTATCAAAGACACTTTATCCAATACTAAGCGTCAACGATTGTTAGGTAGTAGTATAACCTAACTAAGTGAGTTGGGGTCGAGTCCCAAGGGAGTGGTACGTCTTCAAGAATCAATAGAAAAACATGAATATGCTTAAGTCAATCATAGCTAAAAACATTTATGAATAAAGACATGGTTTAAGTTTGGGGCGGAACAAGTGTCAAATATAAAGGGGGTTTGGTTTCAACTATCAGCTACAACAACAGATAACACAAATATATCAAGTATAGAGAGGGGTTCTTGGGATGTGATTGAATTATGGACTACATTAGACAATTGGATAATTGCAATTTCTAGTAAATCACTGTAAATTAGTGAATAAGCTATACTTTAGTGGGGATAAACTTTCTCTCGAACAGTTTACCCTGAATCAAATTGGTTTCTCTCGAAGACCAATAATCAACAATTAAGTACAGCCTACACTTTAGTCCATTGACTCTCTCGAGTTGAATGTGTGGAAGAGGGTTTAGGATTCACTCTCTCAAGATGAACCCATGACAACCCAATATCCACAGACCATCGGTTCAATAATTTTGCTTTTAAAACCTCTCTCTTGAGCAAGCCAAAACATGAAGTTAGGATCGTATTTGCAACAACAATCCATTAATTTCAACCATAATTACTAAATCAAATCACCCTTAAACAACAATTAAACTATCAATTAGCAATACCCATCAGTTAAATCAACCAATAATCACATAATCACACCCCAAGAATTGGTGTTTTAGCTAGACATTATATAAAGGTGAAAATCGTTACCAAATTGTGTTTCCATCAACTGGGTAGGACTGATATAGTCTTTACAAAGGTTTAATATGAAGAATCTTCAACACCCTATTCTAGTTTCTTAGAAATGGAAATCTTCAAGTCCTCAAAGCTAAGAAGAAAATGTCTCTAAAATCAGTTCTAACCTCTAAAACTTGAAAACTGAATAATATTGAAACTTAGACAAAAATCTAATGAAAAATGATATTAATCTAAAAATTCGAAAAAGTAGTTATAGTTCCCAAAAATGTGTTGTGAAGGACCATTCGGCGCAATAAGTCAGGATCGCCGATCCACTCGGCGATCAACCCTTTGGTCAGTTTCATTACCCTTTTGTTTTTACCTTCAACAACTTCAAGTTTTGTAACTTTGGGTGATATAGCACTGCATCGCGAAACCATTGGCGACTCGCCTGCTGCTCTTTTCTATCACCGACTTGATTTTCTCCTTCAAGGCTTGCCACACTGGAACATTAGGTGAGATCATGGCCTTTCGGCGACTCGCCTAATGGGTTAGGTGATCCTCAGGCATTTTTTTGTTTGTTCTTTCAGCTTCCCTGTTCCTTTTTGCTCAATAGTGTCCATGCATTGTTCCTCAATCGATATACCTGAAATTGAAGGATTTACATCAGTTATTGGCACAAAATATGCATTTGAGGGCACTTAATATATTAAAATGAAGCCCTAAATGAGTCTAAATCATGGACTGATCAGCAGTCAGTCAGGACATTTGAAAGAGAAGAATTATCGTTAGTAAGAAAATGTATAATACTTCAGTAGTTAAGCCTTATAGTTCTGTCATAATGGTGGTTTCCATGGTACATATTGCCCATGAATCCTATTACCCTGTCCCCTATATTATTCCTAATTAGCCCACCTATTCATATTCAGTAGTTTTTTTGTCTAAGGAAGAGTCGTCTGTTATTGGGGGTTTCTAATGAACATACTCAATGCTAGGTTATTCGTGGCATGGCTTTAGTTTGGGTAGGGCTATGTATTCTATGGTGTGAGAGTATGACATTCTAGGATTAAGTGTTTTTATGATAGTTGTTGTTTCTTTTAAGCAAAATGCTCTATAAATATAAGGGATAAACATCTTTCCAGGTGATGGTTTCCCAACCCTTTGTACTTATTTGTTAAATGAGAGGCCCTGGTGGAGTTGGGTGTATTTAAATCTCTCAAAGCTACTTTGAAATTCCTTTAGATTTGGTCAATTTTTTGGTGATTCCGACTGGGAGTTTTATGTATTGCATAATGTATTGGAATGTTATTAAGACTAGCCTTTGCTAGAGTTGTTCTTTCAATAGTTAGGTTTAGGAATTTAGTCTTCCATATAGTTAGCTTTTGTTGGAGATTATCTATTATAAATTTTAAGTAGTTAATGTTGGGATATATAATATTAACCACGTGTTTAGATATATTATTTATTATAGAATAATTATTTTTTAATTTTTAATACATCATATGTTCATTTACGGTGTCTGTTTACCTATATAATAGATGACTTAGATAAAGAGAAGACACACAATAAGCCTTATGCTTATGAGATAATTATTAGAAGTTACACTATTCTTTAACTATGTATAAAATGATTATTTTGCAAATTTGATCATAGTTTAGGTGGTCATGGTTTTATCTTTGATTGACAAGAAATTTGATGGTTCAATCGAAAATTATTTAGATGGGTTTTAGGTAGTTTGTCGAATTTAAATTTTATCTAAATATAATAAAGTCATATTGTTTTAATTCCTGAAGATACTTAAATAACTTGAATTTGGATTTGGTCATAGCTTTAAAAATATTTTTTATAGACTCCAATTAACCTTGAAATTTTGTAAGTTCATTAGTGACAGACTAGTAAGAAATACTCATTGCTATGTGGTTATACTTTTTAGGTCCTTCAAATAGTTTTTAAGTTGTTCTTTAGAATTAAAATGTGATTTAGTATGAAAATATTCCTTTTTGTCAGTTTTATTTATGTTAAATGTGGTACATGATTACACGTGATTGGTTAACATGAATTGACATATGATAAGGATATGGATCTAATTATTTTTCTTAAATCATTTGAATATGAATTTGATCATATCTTTAGAGATAAATAAAATATTATTTTTGAACTATGATTGATTTGAAATTTAGTAGGTTCATCACAAACAAACAAATTAAGAATACTCATTGTTATATAGTGGTTTCTAATTTGAGGTCGTTCTGATGATGTTTTTGGATAAGTGTTTTTGTATCTTGAAAATTAATTTTAATGAAAATTACTCACATATGATACAATTGTGATACATATTGTTCTCTATGGCCTTCATAATTAAATTTTAGTGAAGTATTAAGTTATGTATTGGCTTAGACCTTCCTCCATATCGGATAAAATTAATACAAGTCATTAAAATTTAATGTCTAGTTTTGATGATCTATATTGACTCTCCATATCTGAGTATATTTGATGGATCAATGATCTAGGGATAATGATATTATCTTGGCATAAATCAACATATGTATGTTGCATGAGTATTTATTTTTCATCAAAATTTATCGTTGAAGATGCATGGATATCCCTGAGATGGGTTTTGAATTTTAATGTTCAATGTATACATAAACATGTTGACTTTTGAAAAAATAGTATTCAAATAATGTATATAGTTCTAGAATTTTGTTCTTTGTTCTTGATTCGTGTATCAATTTCACAAATGCTGACATGTGATAACAATTTTGGAACGAAAAAAAATTATATTCTATCTTTGACGAAATAACATTTTCAA
Organism: Solanum bulbocastanum; assembly: GCA_037074985.1. Classification (NCBI taxonomy): domain Eukaryota; kingdom Viridiplantae; phylum Streptophyta; class Magnoliopsida; order Solanales; family Solanaceae; genus Solanum; species Solanum bulbocastanum. The sequence goes on along the minus strand of CM073607.1, from coordinate 21,580,642 downwards.
GCAAATTAATCATAGTTTTGGAATTAAAAAAAAAGGACTCTGATTGATTTGAAATTTCGTAGATTCTTAAGAACGAACTTCTAAAAATATATTTTTTTTGATCGTTATATGAGTTTTGGTCATTTATATATGGTTCTAGGGGTCCCTCCCTTGATTACCAAGATTAAATATATTAGTTTCATGTGCTGGCTTAGACCTTCTGCCATATCAAATTAAATTAATACAAGTCACTATATATTTAATCGCTAGTTCTGATAATCTGTACTAACTCTTCTAAGATGAGTAATATAAGATTTGATAAGTATAACTTGGGTGACTTTCACGTGATTTAAACTAACAATAGACTCTCCATCTGAGTTAGTTCTATAAAAGTTTATGGAGTGAATATCAGTCATTGTACATGTGTGTTGCATGAGTAATTCTCCAATCACATCAATTGGCTATTTGAGATGCATATATATATATATATAAATGAGTCCTGAATTTTATCATTTAGGATTATTCGACATATTATGATCTATTTAATGTATTAGGTCTCAAATTCTGAGTAGACTTTATGGACTGACGTAGTACTACTTAAGTATTTCTTTTGATAGAGGAAAGATACTAATTCAAAAAAAATAATACATTGTATATGTTTATGTTACAAGAAATTATTTTTGGTTTCTAGCTAAATAAGAGATGGATACTTAATGTATTTTTCTTCTAACTTTTCTTTTATTGAGTTTGATAAATATGTTATCCCTTATGGTATATTGATGTATTGATTTTCTTTTTTAGTATTATGTCTCATGAATTGAACTATACTAATTTTTCTCATAAGAGAAAATATCTTTTAAATTGAATGAAACGTATCTGTACACTAGTGTCTACGTCATTTATTTCTAATAGAAATTTGACGTTCATTAAAGAATGGACATAATGGTTAATTGAAAGTGAAATCACTACCAACATGTGAGTCATGTTTAGAAAAAAAATGACTAAGAGACTTTCCTCTTAAAAAACAAATAAATGTAGTGATAAGTTAAAATTAATCTACTCTGATATATGCAGTAAATGATCATTCAGGCAAGAAGTGAATTTTAGTATTTTGAGATTTTCAGAAAGTTACTCATGACATAAATATTTTTTTTTTTATGTTTTTTAAGTCAGAATATCTTGATAAACTCAAAATATTTTATGAAAAATGAAAATAGGATCATGTAAAATATATAAAGTCACTGTAATCTGATTGTAGTGATGTATACCTATCTACAGAGCTGATGAGTCACTTATCTTATAGAATAATTGCATTTCAATAGTCTACACAAAACTTTATAATAGATTGGTGTAAAAGAGAAAATAAATAGACTCTTATGAAGGTGATTAGAATAACAATTGTCTTATTTCCTTGTTGTTTCATTTCTTTTGGGATATGTTCTAAGAACTACATATCACATTTGAATTCAATTCCTTTCAAATTAGGAGTTAAATGTGTATGTGTTAATTAGTTATCCAAAAAGAATGAAAGAAGGTTTATTTTAATGTCCTAAAGAAAAGAAGGTAATTGTTAAAACAACTGTCAGATTTCTAGTAAAGGACTATTTAGTAATCCATGCTCCTAAAAGTAAACTAGTTTTACAGGAACTAAACAATGAAATAACAAATGAGTAAGTTGTAAATTTAGACGCTCAAGAACATTTAATCGGTATGTCAGAATTGGCGTTTCATTGCATTTAAGTAGTGGGAGAAATTTTACTAGACATAAGGAAACTACTACCTTAAGTAGTGGTAGTGATGCTTGGCAAATTTAAGAACACAACATGAAAAAGTTGTTAATATTCAATACCAAAAAGTTTTGAGGAAACTTTTAAGACTCAAGAACATGAAAGTGTGACTGTTGTAGTTGTACTTACTCGTAGTGGGAGAATCATAACGAAGATTGATTGGTTTTATATTTTTAAGTGGAATTTCATGATAGAATTCCCGAAAAGAAGTAAACTTTTGAAGGGTTTCATAATAGGGCCTTTGAAAATATAATACAAAATTGATAAGTTACGACGAAGCACTACTAGATGAAGTTGCATAAGAAAACAACTTAGTAAGATCCTTTTGATAAGAAATATAAAAGGAATATCTGTGAAAATTGTAAATGCATTGTTAACAGTCTAAGTGGGAGATTGTTAGGATTTATACTACAAATCAAGAGTTAAAATATAGTATTCTAACAATTTTCAAGATTTAATATCTTAGTAGGAGATTGTTAAGATATATACAATTAACTATGCATTTCAATATAGTACATTATAACAATCGTGATGGTTAAAAATCTATGTGGGAGATTGTTGGGATATATACTATTAACCACTTGTTTATATATAGTATTTTTTATGGAATAATTATTTATTAATTTTTAATAGATCATATATTTGTTTACAGTGTGTGTTTACTTATATAGTAGATGAGACTGTATAGAGTTTTAGCTTGTACACAGAGGATTAAATCATCGCTTCTTATAAGTATAAAACTTCTTGTTCACAATCTAAGATGGGAATTGGATATGCCATAGTACGATTGTAGCACAATATTATATGTAGTTTATCTTGATTATGGGAATGACATTGTTCCAACCTCTTGTGCTAGTGCATTTAGTATGTATTGAATGAGACTGAGTAGAGATAGTTGCTTTAGACTGACTGACAAAAGCATATTCTCTAAACTATTAAATGTGCTTAAATTCTTAATCGTGATATAATTATTATGATATGTATGTGTTAATTATTGTTTTGATTTATTTAAAGGTGAGATTCTAAGTGGGTCAATATGCTTGATAGATTGAATGATAATAATATATATTGATGTCGTTGTGAGAAGCTTGTAAGTTCTCATCGTGTCAAACCTTTCAAGTGGATTTATGAATTTGACAAATGAAATAAGTTAAGCAGTGCTCTAAAGGAAATTGATCATTGAATTAAATTCATCACTAATTTAATTTACTAATTAGTATTTTAATCTTAACATAGGGAATTACAGATGTGTTTAATGGAGGATTTCGAAATATAAATAAAGGAGTGCAATTATGAATTTCTAATGGAATGATTTGTAATTTATCATGGTAAGAATAATTCAAGTTAATCATTTAGAATTATTTCCATGATAGGAAGCCTTAGTAATTAAATTTTTGGTCCCTACCGTGCCCATATTTAACTAGAACTCAGAATAAATTTTAAGGGAAAAAGAGAGAAGTATGTATGTTTCTCTATTATTAGGAAAGAGAGAAGTATGCGCCTTTATCTATTCTAAGGAAAGGGAGAATAACATGACTTTTTCTATACTAAGGACAAACTATTTCTTCCTTCTCGTTGGACTAGAATTAAATCTCTATAAATAGGGATTCTTCTAACCCTTGAAGGAAAATAAGTTTTATATATAATACTTTTCCACCGAAGTGTTGACAGAGTTCAGAAGTGAACTTGGGATCACTATAGAAGATCATAAAACTTCCATCCAATTTGTGGACTAGCTTTTGGATTTGTTTAAGGTTCTAGCTTGTGAATTTGCTAGAAGGTATATGCTCAAGCTTCAAGAGGTAATCCTTGAATTAAATTTCAAAAAGTTTATGTTATCTAGAATGATTCTATGTAACACCCCATATCCGAAAAAGGGAACTAAAGCAATTTTGTAAAATTGCAGGTGCTAGCTACAAGGGCCACCCACGGCTCGTGGATGGGACCATGGACCGTAGGTGTGGTTCGTGGGTGGGCACCCTATAATGGATTCAAAGAGTTGGAACCATAGCCCAAACCAATGGACCGTTGATGGGACCACGATCTGTGGTCTAGACCCTCAGAAATGGATGTCTGAACACTATCACCGACTGTGCAGGATGGTCCGTCATCCTGATCACGGTCTGTCGACAGTGTCCGTGGTCACAACTGGCATTTATTTTTCAAGGGTAGTTGGGTATTTTCCTAATTAATTAACTCCTATACTACATCACTTTACCCTTCACTAAAACCCCTATATACGTGTTTTCAATCCCCAAATTAGCCCATTCACGTCATTCTTCAAAAATCACAAAAGAAGATCAATTCTCCTCTACAAAATATTTCTCCCCAGAAACTTGAAGAAGAAGAAGGGTTCAACCTAGGGTTTCCATTCATTTCTCTATTCCCCTATTGAAGATAAGAATTTGGCTTTGTGGTATGATAGTTTTCATCCATAGATTCCTTTCATTTACTGAGTTCCAAAATTCCTCTTTTTTCAAAGTTAGAAACTCCCAATTTAGTTAGGGTTTTCTTCATTTGTCAAGGATTATTTTGATTATTTATTTAAATGATTGAATTATGATCTCTTATGCATGAATTGATGAAATACTATGATGTTATGATGATTCCCCTATAAACACATGTTCTCCCCCATGTTTCAAGTTAGGAATCATATGATGTGGGATTTTGACTATAAAGGAAGAATTTTCTGAAATTAAGAATGTATTGATAGTTTTACATGAAATTATGATGAAATCCATAGTTAACCCTTGTTGTCTGAATATTGATGATTGAAAGTGAGTTTCGAACCTTGAAAGATAAATTATGGAATTATGCATGTTCTTATGAATCTATGCAAATGTTTTAAGGATGCTTTGAGAATTAAGTATCAATGATGATGACGTAGATGTGTTGTTGAAAGCATTTTCTCATATCCACATAATAGCATGATATGAAAGGTTTTCTCACATAATAAAGGATTCTAAGGTTGAAAGATCTTCTCACCTAATTTAATAAAAGATTAAGAGATATCCTAATGAAACTTAGCTTAGATTGGTTATTGAAAGATACCCTTCCATGGATGATGACTTAGATTGGATTGGCAAGATGACGTGCCCTTCCATGGATAATAAGAACAAGAAAGAAATGACTATTCCCTAGGATTTATGTTTAGCATTGAAAGGTTATTGAGATGGAAGCTTTCCTATTAATAGAGGTCGGGTTTCTAGTAGCAATCTCCTTATCCCTTACCTATGTGCCCCCATAGTATGTTGGTCTAGATACACCTTTGCTAGTGGATCCTACTAAGCTAGAAGTTATGGTCCTTATCTTGGGAAGTAGGACAACTATTTTAGGTATGGGAGACATTGGGGGATCATGTTATAGCTTACATGGTCTCTATGTCGGTTAAGGTTAATCCCCCACATTAATAATGAACTAAGGTTACTTCAAGAAGTATCTCATATGTGTTAAAAGGCTTTAAATGATGTTGGCTTTCATTACCATGGTTTTATTACTTATATTTTCTAACCCTTTTATATCATGTTTTAGCTTGGTCAGTTGCATGTAATGAATGTCCTTTTTTAGCATGATTTAAATTTTTTATGCATAGCTGTCATATTTGGTACATTGTTTTGTACTAACGAATACACTTGACTATATTTCCCCAAATGCAGGGTCCGACAGTCAAGTTTCTCAATTTTGTGGCTACTGGTTGATTTTTGAGCTTTGGTGAGTCCTCATGCTTCGAGGACACATTCTATTGTTTCACTTTCTTTCATGCATTTAAAATTTGGACATGATGTATGGGCTAGACCCAATTTCATCTATTATACGAGATGGCTATTGAGAAAAGTGTTTTAGACTTCTGTTTTGCTTTTATAAAACTATTGGACTTGGACTATTGTTTACTCCGATTGCTCTATTTCTTATGTTATGAAAGCTAAGTGGCTTGTATGGGGTCCTTCGGGGTCCTATATTAACTATTACATCTAGGGGGTACCCTTGGGTCGTGACAAACTTGTTAATCAAAGCACAAGGTTTAGAATGGTCCTAGAATGTCTCATAAGCCACGTCAGTAAGAGTCTTGTTCATGAGTGTGAAGCGCGCTCCATTTATGAATGAGAGGCTACAAGATATTTAGGAAACTCCACTTCTTTCATTACTCAAAAGTCATGCGATAGAGTTTAGATAAATACTCAAATACACCTCATCAATGCTAGGTATAAGCGATCATAATCTAGTATAAAACCCAACAAAGAGTTGGGGTCGAACACACAGGGAGCGGTATGAGTTCGAATTCAATTACAAAGTTACAAATGTAGTCTAATCGATTATAGGAATAGAAATTGCTGCAAAAAATTATTTAAACCAAAAGGGTTGACAATAAATGTCAGATGGGGGATTGGTTTATCAATTAACAACGAAAACAATTATCAAAATAGGGGAATCAACAAGTAGAGAGGAATTCTTGGGGATGTGATCGATTACAGGCTAATTTCGATATATGGGTATTTGAAATTCACTAACAATTGCTAAATCCTAGTAGGTAGGCTAGACTATAGATGCAATAGCTTTTTCTTGAACAACTATTAATATTCAAGCGAGTTCTCTCGAACCTCGACAAACTTAATAATGTAAACAACCCAAAACCTTAATTTATGTACTCTCTCGAGAAAGATAGGTAGAATCGACTTTAGGATTTATACTATCGAGATTAACCCACATCAACCCTGTAACTCCGCGAAAATCATTACTTGCTCCAAGCGAACCCTTGACCTGACTTAACTCTTAGCAGAAGACTTACTCAACAAAAAATGTACTTAAAATACAATATTAAATAAATTGTCTAAATAGATAAACTAAGAATGTTTAGAAATAACATTCAACTTAGCCAAAGTGGCAACACAAGTCTCAACATACCTAAACGGAAAAGACTTAAAAACTAACACAAACTAACTATCTATGAAGCCTCTTAGAACTGAGAAGGACTTTGGGACAAGACCCATCTAATGAACTAAACTAATAAAACAATAAAAAGGGATCCTGCGGAAGCACGGAGGCACAGTAACAACTCTAAAGCTCAACTAGATCTACAATGCACTGGAACGCGCTATAAAATCAGTTTTGTTGTAATTTATGAATCAGAATGAAGATAAAACACAAGCTATTGTAATAAATGTAAATATAGGATGAATCATAAAACTATAGAAAAAATGGGTAGGACAAGACATTTGGGTAACCATTTTTGGCCATGTTATAAAAATGAATTTTTGCATGCTAAAGTTGTAGCCAAAGCTAAAAAGAATGGTACCACCCTTCTTGAAAATGTAGGGGTAGAGGGCTCTAATATTGTCCAAACATAATTAAATCCTTATAATATTTTTGGCTCTAGTATACAACGGTCATATAGTTGAAAAAAAAATCTTGAAAAATTAGCTAAAATGATTGTTGTTATGGGTTTGCCATTTAGTTTTGCTGAAAGTCCCAGTTTTATTAATTATATTCAAATTGTGTATAATCCACATTTTAAGGTTTTACTAGGAATACAATGAAAAAGGCTATCTTTGATTATCAAGCTCAACATTTCCAATATCTTCGTTGTTTATTTTATAATAATAATTGTAAAATAGCTATTCCTTCTGATATGGGCAGTAGTGTAAATGGTAATGACTATTTCACTATTACTGTACATTGGGTTGATGAAAATTGGACTTTGCAAAAAAGAATTTTAGGTTATAAATGTTGTGAAATGCATAAAACGGTACTTATATAGCTCAAAACTATGGAATTTGTGAAAAAATAAGTAGTGTCACCTTAGATAATGCTTCTAATAATAAGCTACTGTTGAAATACTAAAACCGTCTCTTTGCCTTATGTATGGAAATGCATGGGCCTAACTTTGTGGAAAAAAGACATATTGGATATTTCATTAATGGATATCGATTTCATACGAAGACGCGGGATGCATCTTGCAAAACTCAAAATAGTGGAGTGACTTTGTCAGTAACAACGAATTGTTTTGCTAGTGCTAGGTAAAGAAACAAGATAACCTGCAGAAGAACCTTTTCTTCTTATTGCTGGAATAGAAATAAATATACACGATGGTCTAACTATATCCTAAGCTAACTCCCCAAAATGGGGAGATAATCCTAAGCATAAACGCTGTTAGAGACCTAGTCAAAATAGCAGAGCAGCAGTAAACTAATAGTAAAACTCAACAGTAACTCATGACTAATAAAACAATAGTTAACTAATTCTATCTAACAGCTGTATAAAGCAACTTATGCACTGATACGCCCCCCTCAAGGTAGGTAGTGTGCAACAACACCTAGTTTGAACATGTGTCTGTCGAAGGCTGATTTGGAAAGGGCCTTGGTTAGAGTATCTGTAAGTTGGTCTGTTGATTGTATATGGACAACTTGAACTTGCTTGAGCTGAACCTTATTGCGCACAAAATGGAAATCCACCACAATGTGTTTCATGCGATTGTGAAAAACAGGATTGGCACATAAATATGTCGCACCAACATTGTCACAGTAGATAGTTGGGACTTTTTAAAATTTAAGTCGCAGTTCTGCTAGAAGATTTGTGACCCAGTTTGTTTCGCAAAAGCACTTGCAACTACCCGGTATTCAACTTCAGTGGAAGAATGAGCAATCGTTCTTTTCTTTTTGAAGGACCAACTCACAGGATTTTGGCCAATAAGCAAAAGGTATCCAGTAGTAGAAGCTCAATCATTGATGTCTCCAGCCCAATCCGCATTAGAGTATATACGTAAAGAGAAATCATTATGGCGTATCAACCGTTAGCCAAGATGAGCAGTCCCTTGAAGATACCTTAGTACCCGTTTGACAGCTTTCTAGTGGATCTTGGAGGGAGTTTGCATAAATCGTGATAGTTTGTTTACTGTAAAACAATTGTCTGGACGAGTGAAAGAAAAATATTGGAGCTTCCCTATCACCCTCCTGTACTTCAGTAGTACTCATTGGAGTTTTAGCAGGTTTGCAATCAACCATGTTCTCCTCACGCAATATATCACGTGTATAGGTAGTTTGAGTCATAATAATACCATCAACACTTCGAATGACTTCAATACCTAAAAACTAGGTGAGAACTACAAGATCTTGAACAAAAAATCTAGCTACAAGTGAAGAAATAACTTGATTAACAACTGAAGTATTGCTGCAAGTAACAATAATGTCATCCACATATACCAGTAGGTACACTGTGGCATGAGAATGATGACGAACAAAGAGGGAGCTGTCAGACTCAGATTTTATGAAGCCTAATAGGAGCAAATGATTTTTGAGTTCATTGTACCATGCTCGAGGAGCTTGTTTGAGTCCATAAATAGCTTTATGAAGACGAAAAATATGGGTTGGACAAGTCTTGTCTTCAAATCCCCGAGGTTGTTGATAAACCTCTTCATCCAAACATCCTTGAATAAATGCATTATTGACGTCAAGTTGATGCAGAGGCCAATAAAATTTGATTGCAATGGAGAGAACCACACGAATAGTAGTTGGTTTGACTACTGGGCTAAACGTGTCATGAAAATCAACACTGGGACATTGGGTAAATCCCTTTACGACCAATCTGGCTTTATAACGATCGATAGAACTATCAACCTTTCGCTTAATTTTGTACAACCATTTACAAGCAATGACATTTTTAGATGGATCAGGAGGTATTAATTCCCATGTGTGATTATTACGCAGTGCATCAAATTCAGCTTGCATAGCATTCTACAACTTTATGTGTTTGCTTGCTTGGTTAAAGGTGTTGGGACTAAATATAGGTGGGAGGTTAGCCATGTAATCAGAAATTGGTTTTGGTTTATAGATATTGTTTTGTGAGTGGGTAACGACTAGATTTGGAGGCAAGGGGGAAGGGTGTGGTTCGGTCAAGGTTGGGGCAGAGGTGTTCATTGGTGCTGCTTGAGTGGAGCGATTAGAGTACACGAACTGAATAAGAGGTTTTGGCGATGGTGGATGGGATGTTGATGTTAGGTGGGGTGATGGAAAGGCTATTGGAATGGAACTTCTCTCGACAAGGATGGAGGATGGTAGAGGAGAAGATTGGGCATCAAGAATGGAAGAAAGTGGAGGAGAAAAATTAGGAAAAGTACCTGGTATCGCAACTCTATTGGAGCCCAGCCGGAGGAGACAGTATCATGCGTGTGCTAGATGGTATTTGCATTGGTTAGAATAATTGGAGGCTGTAAATTTGTACAAGGCACAGGAGAAATCATAGGAAAGATGGCCTGGTTAGTTGTAGCCAAGTCTTCCTAGGCAAGTTTTCTGAAACATGAGGAAAGCTGTGAAAACATATTCTAGAAAGGAAAAATACTTTCAAAAAATTTTACATCCCAAGACAAGTATATTTTTGATGATTTTGGATCAAAACATTGATAACAATGATAATTTGATGAAAAACCCAAATAAATACAAGGCGTCGATCGTGGCTCTAATTTATTCTTCGAGTATGGTTTGAGCCATGGTTAACATAAGCACCCAAAAATTTTTAAGTGAGCATAATCTAGATGGGTACCAAATAACATTTGAAAGGGTGATTGATTTTGCAAAAGGGAGGTAGGTAAGTGATTGATCAGGTAAACTGCATATTGACAAGCAAAGGACCAAAGGGTCGGGGGAAGTGAGACTTCATGAATTAGTGTTCTTGTTGTTTCAATGACATGTCTATGTCGGCGTTCGACAAGAGCAACTTGTTGAGGGGTGTATGTAGGAGCTAAAAGATGTTTAATACCTTGAGAGTTTAGGTATGGATCAAGACTTGTATATTCTCCACCACCATCAGTATATAAAGAAAGAATTTTTGTATTGAAATGATGTTCCATCAAAACGTGAAAGTGTTTGAAAAGTTCTTTTACCTCACTTTTATATTTCAAGGTATAAAGTCAAATGTATTTGGTAAATTAGTCAACAAAAATGCAACAGTACTATTTTTTATCAATTGATAACACTAGAGAAGGGCCCCACAAATCACTAAAAATTGTTTGAAACAGTTTGGTATTTGACGATGTAAGTTGTTGAAAGGGATGCCGATGAGCTTTATTTGATGAACAAGAATTACAAATTGAAATTTTTTCTCGTGTACAAGGCAACGAGAATTTATTTAAAACAAAACTCAAAATGCTGGCATGTGGATAATGGAGGACGAATTAGAGGAAGCAGCATGTGCTACTGGGGAAGGCACCGAAGGTGAAGTTGGCCACTCATAAAGACTGTCTCTATTCTGACCATGGACCAACGGAGTCCCTGTGTACAAGTCCTTTACACAAAAATGTAAAGGAAAAAATTCTATAGAGGTTAGATTATCTTGACAAAATTTAGAAACTAAAAGTAAGTTATGCTTAATGGTAGGTGCATATAGAGTATTAGAAAGCTTGAATGCATTATTGGATGCATGTAATTGAGTAGAACTAGTGTGAGTTATGGGAATTTTGTTACCATTACCCATAGAGACATGCTCCATGCCATTGTATGCCTACAAGTTGTCAGATTTAGCAGTGATATGATGAGATGCTCTAGAGTCGACAATCTAAGAATCTGCTAGAGCTTGCAATCCAGAAACATAGTTGACCTTTGCATCAAAATGATTGTGAGATTTTGATCTACACACACTTGCAACATGACTTGGTTTATTGCACAATTGGCAGTGAACATCATCATAAGAGTTGGTGGTGGTGGAAGAGCGACACTAATTAGGTGGAGTAGAGCGAGTGTTGGACAGCCATTGTTGGTTGCTGCCATTGTTTGGGTTGACGAGTGTTCCGATAATTTGAATGACCAGACCTATTAGATGTAGTAGCGGCAGCAGTAATCTGGGGAAAAGCTCATGATCCAATAGCTTTTCGTAGAGTTCTTCATAAGAAATAGAGGAGTCACGAGCATGAATCGCAGCAAAGATCTCACAAAACTCTATACCCAAATCACTCAGGATCTTAACAATAAGTTCTGAGTTGGTAATTGGGGCACCAGTTGTAGAGAGTTTGTCAGAAATAGAGCGAATATGTTGCAAATATTCTGTGACTGGTTAGGAGTCTTTCGTCAGGGGCGTAAGGCAATCACACAAACTAAAAATGCGAGTTTGGGAATTATTTGCATAGGCTATGTGCAATGCATTCCTGGTAGTTTTTGTTGTATTAGATGTTGCAACAATGGTGGAAATTGTTGGATCAACATATGCCATAAGGACATTTTGAATTAGTTGGTCTTGGCGAAACCAAAGAGAAAACACAGGATTGGCACTATAGACTGTGCCAGTTGTGATAATGCGAGAAGGGGAGGGAGCAGACCCATCGAGACAGCCATATAGATTATGACCATGCATAAGCATTGAGAATTGTGCCTTCCACGTTGAAAAGTTTTGGCCGCCAAGTAATTTGATAGGTAATTGGGATGTCAGATTAAGTTGAACGATTGTCACTCTGATGTGTCTATCTGCGGTGACAACTTGAGAAGTGTTGCCCATTTGTGGAGGGTGGGAGAGAAAAAAATATAGGATCTTACTTGTTAGTGTTTATTGTGGCTCTTGATACCATAAATAAACAAGAAAAGTTGCAAAACAACCTTTCCTTCTTATTGCTGGAATGGAAATAAATATACATGATGGTCTAACTATATCCTAATCTACCACCACAAAATGGGGAGATAATCCTAGGCCTAAACACTGTTAGAGACCTAGTCAAAATAAAAGAGCAGCAGTAAACTAATAGTAAAACTCAATAGTAACTCATGACTACTAAAACAGTAATTAACTAATTCTATCTAACAGCTGTACAAAGCAACTTATGCGCTGATACTAGGGACCAAAATCCTCTCATGGAATGGTTATCTATTATGGAATTATTCAGGATAAAATTGATATTGATTATTGGGGTTGCTTTAGTGTTGTACTTTTTAAATGTGATTGGTTTCATAATAAAGTCGATGAATATGGATTGACTCGGGTATATTTCAACAAAAAATGTAGTACATATGATCCTTTTGTACTAGCATCTCAAGTGCATCAAGTTATTTATGTGGAAGACCTAATTGAGAAAAATGTTTGTTATGCAAGAAACAAAGTCCCAGTGGATTTGTATGATTTGGAGGAAGAGAGTTGTCCTAATATAGAAGAAACATTTTTGAGAGAGCCTAATGATGATATTGGTTCATCAGAAATATTACTTGATGTAGATGTTAGATGGTCTAGAGAAGATCTCCCTATTGATATCATCGATGTTCCTTCCATTGCACAACATTCACAAGATATAGCTATGGAAACATTGGAAGAGGAGGATGACTTTGTTGATACTAATTGGGATTGGATGGAAGTTGATGATTGACAAAAGATATTGTGAACTTGTTCAAATACATTCTCTTCTTGGTTTTTTTGTTGTTAGTTATGAATATCCTTTTGAGTTGCATCATATAAACTATGAATGTTGATTGGACTCTATTGCTATCTCTTCTTTTTATTTCTGTTAATGTGTTTCTTTTTCAAGTTACCTCTAAACTACTGCAACTTTAATAATCGCATGTGCTAAAAATTGTTGGATACGTTATGAAATCTTTCTTTCTAGTCCTTCTTTTCTTGTTTTGGGATTAGTACTTTTGCTAAGTTTTTTTTCTCTCTTATTTATTTTCATTATTCTTCTTTCTACAGTTTCTCTAAGTAATCTTCAACATCACAGTGGACCAGCAAAGCACCAGGTTCTTATCTCTTTATTATGATTCTTTGAATATTTCTTTGCTAATATTTCTCTTTACATCTTCTGTCATTTCTTTGAAATCCCATTGAGGTCATTAAGTAGCAGGCTTTCAAAAGTTAGATTTCAAACTAGTTCAAACTAGTTTTATATTTATTTTCTTCTAAGCTCTTGATAATATGGTGCTGCTAATGCTGCTACTTAAGGGTACATTTTGTTTTCAGCTCTTTGTTTCATAAAACTGATATGATTATTAAATAGAGTGAAATATTTTGTTTCAAATTTTATTGATAAAAAATGTTATTTGTAAGACCTTGGTGAATAGCAACTTCTGTAACTTCTGTAGTCCTATTTTTACACATGTTTGAATAGTCACGAGTCAACAAGAACCTTCAAAAAGAAATAAAAAAGCAAAAAATAAGACATTCGCTAAACCATGATGGTTGTCATTCTTGGCAAATAAGAAATGACTATTATTGACAACAAATGAAATTGTTCAATCTATAGAGTGCGATAAAGGACATTTGCTTAAATTACTTGAAGTACGACAACCAGTAGCACCACAATCTTAAGCAAATAGACAATTTGTAGAGGAGTAGCCTGTCGAGGAGTAGCCTGTTGGAGAGCTGCCTTCCGTAGATCAAGTGCAAATGAATTATGTCACTCCTCAAACAGATGATCAACCTGAATAATAAGGTAACATATATGCTTAGAAACTTATTAAATTTATCCATGATTTCTAATTATATTTCTCGTATTTTCTTATAGCTGAAAAATAGGTTTGATGCTTTTCACACTAGAGGTGAACAAGAAGATTCTCCTAATGTGGTTACCGGTATGTTGAAAATTTTTCAACTAGATGTATATGATTTACTTGATCCTGGTGCTACTTTGTCTTTTGTGTCACCATATGTGGCTTTGATATTTGAAGTGCTTCCCCAGGTGTTGTTAGAAAACCTTTTTCTGTCTATACTCCTATTGGTGATTCTGGTTTGGCTAAGAGGGTATTTACAAAATTTCCCATCTTATCCCGTAGAGCTATTATTATTGACTTGGTAGAGCTTGACATTCTATATTTTGATGTCATCCTTGGGATGTATAGATTGCACTCTTGTTATGCTTTTATTGATAGTAGTACTAGGGTAGCCAAGTTCTAGTTCCTGAGTGAGCCTATCCTAGATTTAAAAGGGGGAGATAGGGTACTTAGATAGGAAGGTCAATTATGTGTTCCAAATGTTGATGATTTAAGGAAGCAAATCTTGACAAAAGCCTATAGTTCTTGATAATCTATTCACCCGGGAGTCACCAAGATGTACCGTTCTTTGCAAGAGATCTATTGGTGGAATGGGAAGATGAAGGATATTGAGGGATTTGTGGCAACGTGTCCAAATTGCCAACAAGTGAAAGTTGAGCATCAGTAACTGGGAGGTTTCTCCCAAGACATTAGCATTCATACTTGGAAGTTGGAAGACTCGAATATGGACTTTATAGTGGGGTTTCCACGTAGTCGACGACAATATGATTTGATTTGGATCATAGTTGATTGAATGAAGAAATCGGCCAATTTATATTTGAGGGAAATGGTAAGGTTTCATGGTGTGCCCTTGTCCATTATCTCAGATAGAGGTACTCAGTTTTGGAAGTCTTTCTAAAGGGTCTTGGCACTAAAGTAAAGCTAAGCATGGATTTTCACCCAAAAACTAATTGGCAAGCAGAGCGAACGATCCAAACTTTAGAGGATATGTTGAGAGAATTCGTCATTGATTACAAGGGAAATTGGGATGATCACTTGCCATTGATAGAGTTCTCTTATAATAATAGCTACCATTCTAGTATCGGTATGGCCCCCTTTGAAGTTGTTTATGGTAGAAGGTGTAGATCTCCTATAGGGTGATTTTAGGTGGGTGAAGTTTCCTTTAGGACCAGAATTAGTTCATGAGGCTATGGAGAAAGTCCTGCTTATTAGAGAGAGGTTGAGAAAAACCCAAAGTCGACAAAAGTCCTATACCAATGTTAGAAAAAGAGACATTGAGTTTGAGGTTAGTGATTGGATCTACTTAAAAGTCTCACCCATGAATGGTGTGATGAGATTCGGGAAGAATGGGAAACTTAGTCCCTGATACGTAGGACCATATCCTAATTTGAGACGTGCCGGTAAGATTCTTATGAACTTGATTTGCCGAATGATTTGGAAATGGATTATCTGGTGTTCCATGTCTCTATGCTTATGAAGTGTGTTGGAGATGCGACATCCATTGTTCCCCTAGAAGGCTTGGTTGTTGATAGAAGTCTCTCTTTTGAAGAGGTACCCATTGAGATCTTAAATGTAACACCTTAGAAACTACTAGGCTAAACTAGAGCTAAAACATGAGGGTTAATGTCAAAGGAGAAGGTCAAGAGCCAAGGAAAATGTGCAAGGGCCAAGGCAAAGGGAAAGGCAACACATTTTGACCAAGGCACTGCCCACTAAGACCACGAGGATCTTCATGACTTGTAGTGGACACCAGGAGTTGTGGTGCCACTCCTTAGGAAGCCTCAAAAATTCCCCCTCCATATAAGCCACTGCACGGCTCGTGAAACCTTAGACAACTTGTGGGAGTGGTCTTAAAATTGTCTTAGTGGATTGTTCAAAGCTTGGCCTCGCCACTACCTCAAGGCCCACGAGAGGGACCACGGCTCATGGCTAGCTCCACGGCTCATGGAGCTCTTCATGTGGTTACCTTGGGTGTGTGGGCTAAAAGGCATATAATGCCTAGCCAGTGCCTCAAGACCATGGATGGGACCATGGCTCGTGGTCATGATCACGGCTCGTAGATCCTCCTATTGCCCCTGGTAACTCACTTAATGTGAGTGTGTTTTGGGTATTTCCTTTTTAAGTCCTATCAAAGTGAAGTAGTTTTGCCTTACTTTTATGCACCTATATAAGTCCTTTTAAGTCAAAATACACCCACTCACCCCATTATTTCCCAAAACCCAAATCAAATCCCAAAGAGTTCATCTTCTCCCACATATTCTCTCTCTAGAACTTCAAGGAAGAAGAAGAAGGAAGTTGGAGCCATGGTTCAAGAAGTTAGGGTTTCTACTCAAATTCCTTGGGTTTCATTACTAAGGTATTGTAGTCTGTCATCCATGGATAGTTTTCATCCATGGAGTCCCACTAAACTAAATTTCAAAACTTGTAATTTCCCCAAAAGCTAGTGTTTTACTCAAAGTCATGGATTCCTTTTCAAAAACAATTCTAATGATTTAATTACTTTGTATTAGGATGGAATTGATGATTTATTATTGTTTTTATGTTGAATTCCCCAAGAATCCATGAAATCCCCATATTTCCAATTTATGACCTTATGATGTGGGTGAATTGATGAAATAAGTATATTATGAGATTTTTCTTGTAGCAATTGATCTATTTGAATTATGTTATTATCCATGTCTAATGTAATAATTCTAGATGTGTTGATTGAGATGAGATTTGACCTTTGAAAAGGCAAGATTTGATATAATGCACGAATTATAAATGTTATGTATATGCTTTAGGAACACTTTGAGAGTGTCGTGTCCATGATTATGATAATGTTGTTGTATTGATTGAAAGGCTATTCTCATGAACACATAATGAACATGATGTGAAAGGTTTTCTCACAAGATGATGAATCTAAGGTTGAAAGGCAATTCTCACCTAATTCAATGTAATTTATACAGACATGGATGGTGAAAGGTCATTCTCACGCATGATCTAATGAGCTATTCTAATGAAACAAGTTATGTCATAATAAGTACTCTGTGGGATAGATTCTTAGCACCGAGTTGATATTATTATGAAATGGAAGGTACTCCATCAGGAAGGATAGATTTCAAGAAGCAATCTTATGAGATGGCAACTCCTCTGTCAGAAATGGCGGGTTTCTAATAGCAATCTCCTTATCCCATAAACTATGTGCCCCATAGGTCTTTAGCTAGTTGATCCACCTATATGTTAAGAAACCATGGTCTTACCTTTGGCAAGTAGGACAACCATTTTTAGTATGGGTAACACCGAATTCCATATTTAGGTCACATGGTCTATGTCGGTTAAGACTTATTCCCACCTATGACAAAAACATGAATTATGAACTATGGTTACTCACGAAGCTATACATAGAGTGGGTAGGATTATAGGGATCTTATTCATGCATTGCACAAGTAGACTTTGAGGGTACTTATGGTATGCTTCTCCTATGATATGATTATGTATGTAATGAGCATGCTTATGACTTATGCTTTTCCATTCTCTTGAAATGATGCTATAATTTACTAAATTGCATGCATTAAACAAAACTGTCCCTTGTTGCATATTTTCAAGGATTTTATGCATGACTATCATACTTAGTGTGTTTTTGTACCAACCTGTATTTTCCTATATTTTCCTAAGTGTAGAGTCCAGTTCTTAAGGCAGTCATCGTTTGCTTCAAGCTTAGATTTGACTATTCTCGTTGCTTGTGGTGACTCCTCATAATTCAAGAATGGGAGTTTCACTTTCAGTTTCATTTATAGTATTTCCATTCTGAACTATGATGTATGGGTTGTGTCCCTTTTCATTTGAACTATTGTTATAGATGGCTTAGTTGAGACAAGTCTAAACTTCTATTTTCCTTTATAAAGACTTTTTGGACTTGAAATGCGTCATAGATGGTTCTAGGATTATGTCTTGTAAGCTACATATAGTAGTCTTGTTCATAAGTGTGAAATGTACCACATTTATGAATGAGAGGCTATAAGATGATTAGGAAACTACACTTCTTTCATTACTCTTAAGGCGTACTGTAGAGTTTAACTCTATAAAGTCCCTCTCCTAATCATTATCTTGTGTCTTCAAGATATGAATGCTCGAAGGGCATTTGCAAGAAGGGGTTTGGAAGACAATATGAATGAAGGAGCTCATCCTCAAGTTCGTCCAACTCTGTTTATTCCTTCAACTATGTCAGATGTGGAGATTAGGTCGGCTTCCCAAATGTTGGCCCAAGACATGACGGCTTAAGCTCAAGCCATGACAACTCAAACCCAAGCTATAAGGACCAAAGCCAACAGATAGGTTGTAGCTTCGGTGAACCCTAATATGAATTTTGCAGCTTCTAGAGTGAGGAATTTTTCTAGAATGAGCCCCCCCTGCCCCCCCCCCCCCCCCCCCGAGTTTCATGGCTCAAAAGTGGGAAAGGATCCTCAAGAATTTGTGGAAGAGGTGTATAAAATACTTGATATCATAGGGGTGACTTCGGTTGAGAAGGCAGAGCTAGACGCTTACCAACTGAAAGGTGTTACCCAAATATGGTTTAATTAATGGAAGAGCAGTATGCCAGTAGAAATGGGCCCAATAGTGTAGGAAGCATTTAAATTGGCATTTCTTAGTAGGTTCTTTCCCCGATAGTTCAGGGAAGCTAAGGTGGAAGAGTTCGTTAATCTTCGTCAAGGAGGTACATGTGTTCAAGAGTATTCTCTAAAGTTTACTCAATTGTCCAAGTATGCTTCGGCTTTGGTGGTGGATTCAAAGGATATAATGAATAGGTATTTGACGGGTGTGTCCAAATTTGTAAGAAAAGAATATCATTCTGCAAGGCTTCATGATAATATGAATCTCTCATGTCTTATGGTGTATTCCCAACAAATGAAGGATAATAAACTCCAAGACAACAATAGGGAGGTGAAAAGAGCAAGGACCAGTGATGGGAACTTCTCCAAGGCCAAGTTTGATGGACAAGGTCGACCAAGGTTCAAGCAAAGCTTCTCCAACCTAGGTTCCTCAAATGCTTCCCCAATGGTCAACAAGGATAGGGTGTGTAATCCAAATCCTCAAGGAAGAAATGGTGGTGGATCTTCTATGTCTAGGTCTACTTCTAATAAATGCGGTCAAAACATGTTGGTAAGTGCCTAGATGACTCGTATATTTCTTTTGGTTGTGATAAGGGTGGTCATCAATTGAACAATAGCCTAACACATTCAGGTAAGAGAAAAGAGGATAAGCAATCTCCTCCTAGTGGTTCAAACTCAAATGCCCAAAATCAAACCCGATTTTATGCTCATCAATCCCCAAGTGACCAGAAGAGCTCCTTGGATGTGGTGGCTGGTATGTTAAAAGTATTTTCTATTGATTTACATGCCTTGTTAGAACTCGGTGCTACTTTGTCCTTTGTAATACCTTATGTGTCCATGAAGTTTGATATGCTCCCAGAAGTGTTATTATAACCTTTTTCGGTTCTACTCCGATTGGTGATTCTATGGTGGCTAAGAGGGTTTATAGAAGATGTCCCGTTTCCTTGTCTCATAGAGTTACTCTTGTTGATTTGATAGAACTTGACATGTTAGATTTTTATATGATTCTTGGTATGGATTGGTTGCATGCATTTTATGCCTCTATTGATTGTAGGACTTAGGTGGTTAGATTCTAGTTTTTGGATGAGCCTATCTTAGAGTGGAAAAGAGGAAATTCTATGCCTAGAGGTAAATTTGTGTCATACCTTAAAGCTAGAAAGATGATCACGAAAGATAGCTTTTACCATGTGGTTAAGGTGTGGGATATAGATTTTGAAAGCCCTTCTCTTGAGTCGGTTCCGGTAGTTAATGAGTTTTTGGATGATTTCCCCAATGATTTCCCAGTATTCCTTTCGAGCGGGAAATAGATTTTGGTTTTGACCTTCTTCCGAATACATAACCGATCTCTATTTCTCCTTATAGGGTGGCTCTGGTGGAGTTAAAGGAGTTGAAAGAGAAACTAAAGGATTCACTAGAAAAGGGTTTTATTCAACTAAGTATCTCTCTATGGGGTGCTCCGGTATTGTTTGTTAATAAGAAGGATGGGTGTCTTAGAATGTGCATTAATTATGGTAAATTGAATAAAGTGACAATCAAGAATAAATATCCTCTTCAGAGAATTGATGACTTGTTTGACCAACTTCAAGGGGCTAGTTATTTCTCCAAGATTGATCTTCGTTTAGGTCATCACCAATTGAGGGTGAGAGGGGTTGATATTCCCAAGATAGCTTTCTTAACAAGATATGGTCACTATGAGTGCCTAGTAATGTCCTTTAGTTTGACTAACGCTCCAACATCGTTCATAGATTTAATGAATAGTGTGTTCCGACAATATCTTGACATGTTTGTGACCATGTTTACCAATGATATTTTGATTTATTCAAGGAGTGAGAATGAGCATGTGTACCATTTGAGAGTTATATTGCAAGGTCTTAATGACCATCAACCTTTTCCAATGTTTAGCAAGTGTGAATTTTAGTTAAGGTCTGTAGCATTCCTTGGTCATAGAAGTCAAGTAAAGGTACTGAGGTAGATCCTAAGAAGGCGGATGTGGTTAATAGTTGGCCTGGACCTCTATCACCGACATACATTAGAAGTTTCTTGGGTTTGGCCAGTTATTATAGGAGATTAGTTGAGTGATTTTATTCCATTTCCTCTCCTTTGACATCCTTGACTCAAAAGAATGCTAAGTTTGTATGGTCAGAAGTTTGTAAGAAGAATTTCCAAGAGTTGAAAGATAGACTTACTTCCGCTTCGGTGTTGAACTTATCGGAGGGTATGAATGGTTTTGTGGTATATTGTGATGCCCCTAGAGTTGAGTTTGGTTGTGTGCTTATGCAAAATTGTAAGGTGATTGCCTGTTTTTCAAGGAAAATTAAAGTCCATGAGAAGAATTATCCTACCCATGACCTTGAGTTAGCGGGAACTGTTTTTGTCTTAAAAATATGGAGGCATTATCTATATGGAGTGCATGTTGATGTGTTTACCAATCACAAGAGCTTACTATATGTGTTTAGTTAAAAAGACTTGAATCTTCGTCAACAAAGGTTTTTAGAATTATTGAAGGACTATGACATGACTTTCTTTTATCACCCCGGCAGAGTGAATGTGGTAGCGGATGCTCTTAGTAGATTGTTCATGGGTAGTGGTACTCATGTAGAGGATGAAAAGAAAGAATTGGTTCGTGATGTGCATTGGTTGGCTCAACTAGGTCTTCAACTAGTGGATTCCACCAAGGGTGGTGTCATGGTCCATAGTGGTTACGAAATGTCCATTGTGATTGATGTGAAATCTAAGCAACACTTGATCCTATATTACTTGACTTGAAAGAGTCAGTACTCAAAAAGTCGTCTTAGGCTTTCTCCCAAGAGGGAGATGGGGTGCTTAGGTACCAAGGTCGATTATGTGCTCCGTATGTTGATGGTTTGAGGGAACAAATTCCAGAGGAAGCTCATAGTTCTCGCTATTCTATTCATCCGGGAGCAACCAAGATGTACCGTGATCTACGGTAAGTCTATTGGTGGAACAGAATAAAGAAAGATATTGCGGGATTTGTGGCAAATGACCAAATTGTCAACAAGTTAAGGTAGAGCATCAAAGGCCGGGATACTTATCCGAAGATATAAAAATTCCCACTTGGAAGTGGGAAGAGGTGAATATGGATTTTATTGTGGGTTTGCCTTGCACCCGAAGTCCACATGATTCTATTTGGGTGATTATAGATCGGATGACAAAATCAGCCCAATTTATCCCCGTCAAGGTTTCTCATTAGGTGGAAGACTATGCCAAGTTGTATATAAGTAAGGTAGTGAAGTTGCATGGGGTTCCTTTATCTATTATTTTAGGTTGGAGTACTCAATTTACTTCACACTCTTGGAAGTCATTCCAAGAAGGGCTTGGTACCAAGGTTAAACTTAGCACGACTTTTCATCCCCAAACAGATGAGCAAGAGGAGAGTACCATCCAAACATTAGAGGAAAAGTTATGGGGATGTGTTATAGACTTCAAGGGTAAATGGGATGACCACTTGCCTTTAATAGAGTTTGCCTACAATAATAGCTACCACTCAAGTATTGGTATAACTCCTTTTGAAGCCTTCTATGGTAAGAGATAAGCATGATACTATACTAATAATACTGAATATGAACTAACTGAATGCAATGACCAAGTTTATAATATGCTGAGACTGAATATTGATATGCAACTAATAACATGGTCAATGCACTAGAATATGACTGTGGGAGCTACTAATAACCGACATAAAACTACATGAGCTAAATGTGGAGTCTGATGTATACGTCCAATTGAGAGGACCTAATATACGCTCGATAAGTATAGAGGCATAATGGGCATGATCACTTAAATGTAATGCCCAT
Source organism: Solanum bulbocastanum (assembly GCA_037074985.1). NCBI lineage: Eukaryota > Viridiplantae > Streptophyta > Magnoliopsida > Solanales > Solanaceae > Solanum > Solanum bulbocastanum. Next base: position 21,558,020 of record CM073607.1, on the reverse strand, counting down.
AGAGGTGACTTATAAACCTACGGGGGCATGTAGTTCTTGGACTACTCGGGTACGCTGAACGCTTCCCAATTATAATATATAAGTAATATTATGATTGAAATGCTGAAGTACTAGATAACTCAATTACTAACATGCAAACTCTAAAAATGCAACTAGTATAACAGATAATGTGACATTCGTAAAGTGAAGCATGTATATCGGTTTAGACTGACCTAGCATGTGTAATTCATGAACTAAATGAACTACTTGTCTAGGGTTCTAAATTTATGAACGAAACTAAGTTGTAACATGATAATCTGATTTGAATCATTATAACTGCTAAAACCCAACAACTTCTAACATTCAAGAAACCGTAGGTCTAGATAATATTAAGTGAATCAATATTCTGACAGAAATCTAGGGACATAATGGGTGAAAGGAACTCACTAGTGAAATCCCACATGCCTGGTGACAAAATTCACCGAGAAATATTTCGATTTTAGGGTTGCAACTGATGAAAACTCATTGCATTCTTGAACTAGGGCTCCTCGACTTTCTCCTCTATTTTGCTCTAAGTTTGATGAATTTGGAAAATACCTAACCACTCCGAATTCAAAATCTGCTAAAGCCACCTACAGACTGATCGACAGTTCATAGACTGATCCATGATTCATCCTGTTAGTTGGTTGATCGTCTTCAGAGGATGGGTTCTGGGGGATCCTAAGGGTCTCGACCTACTGACTAATCGATGAACCATGGACAGATTCACGATCCATCTTGTCAGTCCATCGATCCACTTTAGTGGATGTGTTTTGGGGGGTCCTAAGGGTTTTGACCAACAGAGTAATCAAGGTCCTGTGAACTGATCCATGATCTGTCTTGTTAGTCCGTCAATCGACATTAGAGGATGGGTTCTAGGGGGCTGCAGGTGGCCATCCACGGACCACTAGGATGAACCGTGCGTCACCCTACAGTCCATAGGTGGAAACCATAGGTTGCACCTTCAACTTCTGGAAATCTGCTTGTTCGGTCTATTTTTTGATACGGGGTGTTACATAATCAAATCACTGCACGCGTAATCTCATAATGCTCTTTTTTTTCATCAACAAACCCATATCTCAAAATCATAATTTTGAAATTGGGGAATTCACCATAAAACCATAGAAAATCATCATATTATACATAGTATAAAAAAAGTCGATCCATATAAACGATTTTGAAAGGAATCCATGAGTATTTAATCAAACCCTAACTTTTGGGGATTTCTTACTTTGAAATTGGGGTTTTGAAGGTACTCCATGGATGAAGGCTATCCATGGATAAAGGACAACCATACCTTACAATGAAACCCATGAATTTGAGTAGAAAACCTTAATCATTGAACCCTAGCTCCAACTTTTTTTCTTCTTTCTTCCTTGTAATTCTAGGGAGAGAATGTTTGTAGAGGATGAAGTTTTGGGAATAGTTTTGTATTTTAGAAATAATTAGGTGAATGAATTAATTTAAGGGTCTAAAATCCTTAAATAGGTGGTCTAAATTAGGCTAAAACGACAACAATTAACATTAATTAAGACCAGATGACCCCAAAGTGCCCCTAAACTAAACAATCAAAAATTCTCTAAGGCCTAAACCACGGACCCATGTCCTATGGACCGTGTATGGAACAACGACACGTCATGGTTGGGCATGGTTCATGTTCAGAGAGTATGGCTCCATCCACAAGATCCATACCCATGAGGCGTGGACCCATCCATGAGGCGTGGGTCTTGCCGTGGTTACTATATTTTGGCAGTTTCCTAGGGTCCTCCTCAAGGGCTCATGGTTGGGCCTTGAGTGGTGATACCTTTACGTTTTAACACGACAACCTCTATTTTAAGTACGGAGAGTTACATTCATGACTCTATCCTCCTCGTTAATCTCTATTTTAGCCTACTAATTTCTCGGGTGTTGTAGTAAAGGACTTCGCAAGGATTTATGCTCTAAAATTTTAAGGCTCTAAGGTTGAGGAAGATCCTCAAGAGTTTATTGACGAGATTTATAAAGTGTTGGCTATCATGGGAGTGACTTTGGTGGAGAAGGTGGAATTGGCCCTTATAAACTTAAGGGAGTTGCTCAAATTTTGTTCCACCAAAAGAAGGAGGCAAGACCGGTAGATGTGTGCCCCTTGGAATGTGAAAGGTTTAAGTCTACTTTTCTTGATAGGTTCTGTCTCCTTGAAATTGGGGAAGCTAAGGTGCTTGACTTCATTAATCTTCGACAAGGAATTATGAGTGTGAACGAATACACCTTGATATTCACAAAATTGTCTAAGTATGCACCTTTTATAGTTGTTGACTCTTGGGCAAGGATGAGAAAGTTTGTTTTGTATGTTTCCGAACTGGTTGTAAAAGAGTGTTGTAAATCTTGGCTTGTCTATGACATGGATATTTCTCGACTGATGATCCATGTCCAACAAATTGATGAGGAGAAACTCAAATAATGATCTAGAGAAGCCAAGAGGGCAAGAACAAATGATGGTAACTATTCATACTTTAGGTCTGGTGGAGTGGTCGTTCAAGGTTTCAAAAAAGGTTTTCCCGGAAAGGTTTTTCTAAGGCTTCCCCAAGGTCCAACAATGAGAGGGTGTCTAACCACAAACCTCAAGGAGGTGGTAATGTATTTTCTTTCCCTAATTGTACTAAGTGTGGAAGAAAGCATGAGGGAAAATGTCTAGCAGGTTCCAATGCTTGTTTTGGTTGTGGTAAGATGGATCACAATATTAGGGATTGTCCTTCGCTTGCTAAGAATGAAGGAGATAATCCATTGAGCTCAATCCTATCCTTCATCCGGTCCAATTGGTTTAGGTGCTAATGCTCCCACGCAAAACAGGTTTGATGCTCTTCACACTAGAGGTGAACAAGAGGATTCTCCTAATGTGGTTACCAGTATGTTGAAATTTTTCCAACTATGTGTATATGATTTACTTGATGCATATTCTACTTCGTATTTTGTGACGCCATATGTGGATATGAGAGTTTATGTGCTTTCCCATGTATTGTTAGAAAACCTTTTTTTGTCTCTACTCCTGTTAGTGATTTTGTGTTGGATGAGAGGGTATTTAGAAAGTGTCCCATCTGCTTATCCCGTAGAGTTACTTTTGTTGACATGGTTGAGCTTGATATGCTAGATTTTGATGTCATCCTTAGGATGGATTGGTTGCACTCTTTTTATGCTTTTATTCATTGTAGAACTCAGGTAGCTAAGTTCCAGTTCCTGAGTGAATATGTCCTAGAGTTGAAGGGGGAGATGGGGTACTGATATACCAAGGTCGATTGTGTGTTCCAAATGTTGTTGACTAAAGGAAGAAAATCTTGATAGAAGCCCATAGTTCTCAGTATTCTATTCACCCAGGTGACACCAAGATGGATGGTGATTTGCAAGATATCTATTGGTGGAATGGGAAGATATAGGATATCGCGAGATTTGTGGCTAAGTGTCCAAATTGCTAACAAGTGAAAGTTGAGCATCAGAAGTGGAAGGTTTATCCCAATACATTATCATCTCTACTTGGTAGTGGGAAGACTCATATATGACCGTTATAGTAGGGTTGGCACGTACTCGGCGATAATATCATTCGATTTGGGTCATAGTAGTCCAAATGACAAAATGGGTCCATTTTATTCCCGTCAAAGTATTTTATGCGGCGGAAGACTGTGCTAAGTTATATTTGAGGGAAATGGTAAGGTTGCATGGTGTTTCATTGTCCATTATCTCAGATAAGGTACTCAGTTTACTTCTCAACTTTGGAAGTCTTTCCAAAAGGGTTTTGGTACTAAAGTTAAGCTAAGCATGGATTTTCACCCATTAACTGATGGGCAAGATGAGCAAACGATCAAAACTTTAGAAAGAATTTGTCAATGATTTCAAGGTAAATTGGGAAGATCACTTGTCATTGATAGAGTTCGCTTATAATAATACCTATCATTCTAGTATTAGTATGGCCCCCTTTGAAGCTCTTTAAGGTAGGAGGTTTAGATCTCCTATAGGGTGGTTCTAGGTGGGTGAAGTTTCCTTGATAGGACCCAAATTAGTTCATGAGGCTATGAAGAAAGTTTGGCTTATAAGAAAGAGGTTGAAAATCGCCCAAAGTCGATAAATGTTGTATGCCGATGTTAGAAAAAAAGACCTTGAGTCTGAGGTAAATGATTGGGTCTACTTAGAAGTATCACCCATAAATGGTGTGATGAGATTCGGGAAGAAAGGGAAACTTGGTCACCGATACATAGGCCCATATCATTATTTGAGACATAGTGGTAGGCTGCTTATGAACTTGATTTGCCGAATGATTTGGAAATGAATTATCCGGTGTTCCATGTATCTATGCTTAAGAAGTGTGTTGGAGATGCGACCTCCATGGTTCCCCAAGGAGGGTTGGTGGTTGCTAAAAGTCTCTCTCTTGAATATGTACCTATTAAGATCTTAGATGCAACACCTCAGAAACTAGTAGGCTAAACTAAAGCTAAAACATGATGGTTAACGTCAAGGGAGAAGGTCAAGAGCTAAGGAAAATTGGCAAGGGCCAAGACAAGGGGCCAAAGATGCCCATTTTTACCAGGGAACTGTCCACCAAGACCACGAGGGTCTTCATGACCTATAGTGGACACCACGAGTTGTGGTGTCACTCGTGCGGGTGAAGGCAGTAGCCTCCTTAGGCTGCCTCAAAAATGGCCCCTCCACACAAGCCACTTCACGGATCGTGAAGCCTTAGACAGCTCATGGGAGTGGTCTTGAACTTTTCTCAGAGGATTGTCCAAGGAGGCCACTGCCTCAAGGCCCATGAGAGGAACCACGACCCATGGCTAACTTCTGGCTAGTGGAGCTTCTCATAAGGTTGCCTTAGGCATATAGGTTAAAAGGCATGGAATTCGTAACCCCTACCTCAAGACTGCGAATGGGACCATGGATCATGGTCAAGACCACGGCTCGTGGAGCCACACGTAGTCCCTGGCAACTCACTTAAAGTGAAGGTTGTTTTGGGTATTTCCTTTTTAAGTCCTATCAAAGTGAAGTACTTTTGCCTTACTTTTATACACCTATATAAGTCCTTTATGTCAAAATACACCCATTTACCCCATTATTTCCCAAAACCCAAATCAAATCCCAAAGAGTTCATTTTCTTCAACTATTCTCTCTCTAGAACTTCAAGGAAGAAGAAGAAGGCAGTTCGTGCTATGGTTCAAGAAGCTAGGGTTTCTAATCAAATTCCTTGGGTCTCATCACTAAGGTACAATAGTCCTTCATCCATGGATTCCCTCCAAACTCAATTTCAAAACTTATAATATCTCCAAAAGTTATAATTTTACTCCAAGTCATGATTCCTTTTCAAAAACGATTCTAATGATTAAATTACTTTATATTAGGCATGAATTGATTAGTTATTATTGTTTTTATGTTGAAATCCCCAAGAATCCATGAAATCCCCGTATTTCCAATTTATAAACTTGTGATGTCGGTGAATTGATCAAAGAAGGATACTATGAGATTTTGGTTGTAGTAATTTAGCTATTTGAATTATGTATTATCCATGTCTAATGTAGTAATTCTAGATGAGTAGATTGAAATGAGGTTTGGCCTTTGAAAAGGAAAGATGTGATATAATGCATGAATTATAAAGGTTGCATACTTTAAGAACACTTTGATAGTGAACTGTCCATGACTGTGATAATGTTGTTGTGTTGATTGAAAGGCTATTCTCATGAATACGTAATGAACATGATGTGAAAGGCTGTTTCGCAATATGATGATTATAAGGTTGAAAGACAATTCTCACCTAATTGAATCTAATGTACATGCAGACATAGACGGTGAAATGTTATTCTCATGTATGATCTAATAAGCTATTCTTATGAAACAAGTTGACATAAGAAGTACTCCGTGGGATAGATGCTTAGCACCAAGTGGATATTGTTATGAGATGGAAGCTCCTCCATCAGGAAGGGTGGGTTTCTAGAAGCAAAATCTTGAGATTGAACCTCCTTCATCAGAAAGGGCAGCTATCTAGTAGCAATCTCCTTATCCCATGCCCCCATAGGTCTTTAGCTAGTGGATCCAGCTAAAAGCTACAAACCATTGTCTTACCTTAGGGAAGTAGGACAACCCTTTTTGTTGTGGGTAACACCGGATTCCATGTTTAGCTCACATGGTCTATGTCGGTTAATGCTTATTCCCACCTATCAAATGAACATAAATTATGAACTATGGTTACTGAAGAAACTTTAATTAGCATGGGTATGATTATGGGATCTTATTCATGCATTGCACTAGTAGACTTTGAAGGTACTTATGGTATGCTTCTCCTATTATATGATGATATATGTAATGATCATGCTTATGACTTATGCTTTTCCATTGTCTTGAAATTATGCTCTAACTTACTAAACTGCATGCATTCAACAAAAATGTTCATTTTTGCATGTTTTCAAGGTTTTTATGCATGACTATCATATTTTGTGCATTCTTGTACTAACCCATATTTTCCTATATTTTTCCCAAATGTAGGGTCTGGTTCTTAAGGCGGTCATCATTTGGTTCAAGCTTGGTTTTGACTATTCTTCTTGCTTTTTGTGAGTCCTCGTGATTTGAGGACGGGAGTTTCACTTTGAGTTTCATTTCTACTATTTTCATTCCGAACTGTGATGTATGGATTGTGTACCTTTTAATTTGAACTATTGTAATAGATTGCTATGTTGAGACAAGTCTAGACTTCTTCTTTCCTTTATAAAGACTTTTTGGACTTGAAATGCATTTTCATCTCTTTATTGTTCTATCCTTATGTTAGGATATGCTAAAGGGCTTATATGGTGCCATTCAGGGTTCTATGTGCCTTGTTACCTCTAAGGGGTACCCATGGGTCCTAACATTAGACCGGAAAGTTAAAAAGTTGAGAAATAAGGAACATGGTTCCGTGAAAGTATTGTGGAAGAATCTCTTAGTTGAAGGTGATACTTGGGAGGCCGAAGCCGATATATAGCCCTGATATCCTCATCTTTTTCCTTCTACTCTAGCTTAAGGTAATGAGTTTCCTCAAGATTTACTCCTTGTTTGAAGTAATGTGTGTTTATATGTTCCCATGACTTTCCTATATTATGCATGCTCATGAAAGAAATGAGTTTATATGATTGATTTTCCTCATGTTGTAGCTCATTTATTATGAGTTGCTGATAGACTTAATGAGATGAATTGATGAACATGATTTTTGTGATTGAATTGCATATGAGCCCCATGAGATTGTGTTGAGAATGTTGTTAGCTTAGAGAAGGTAGTTCCTCCTTTGTAAATTAGTAATGTTGAAAATTCATGCATGTTGGGTTGCTAGATGTAGTTCCTACTTCCTTGAGAAGCATTTGAGTATTATTAGCTTGGAGTTGGTGTTTCCTCCTTATTAATGTGCATTGCATGCATGATGGGCTAATAGAGTAGTTTCACCCCTCCTTTGATGTCCTGAGAATATTTATCTTGGAGCCAATAGTTCCTCCTTGGTTGTATGCATTGCATTGTAGGTTGGGTTGTTAGTTCTTTGATCTTAGGCATATAAATATGCCTAAGTTGTCAATAATTTCCTATGTAGTGCTTGAATTAAGGAATGATCTTGAGTCTACTAGCTTGATTTTTGTTATACTTATGATGATTGTGTACTTACACACATGATTAGTTGTTTTAGGAACTCTCAAAGGAATTGGAGTTGGAACGAAGAAAGAAGGAGAAAAGACGTGCAAGAAATTGACTAAGTGTGAAGACCCCAAGGCTTGGCGTACTGAGAGACGCATCGCGCTAGCCAACAAAGTTTTGCAAGACTTCTAGTGTGTACTGCTTGGTGCGATGTGCCAGCCCCAGAAGTACTTAGCGTACATAAAAGGCATGTTGAGAGGCGCTTCGCACCAGCAACCAAAGTTCTGCGCCAATTTTCTGGCGCACTGCTTGGTGCACCATGCCACAAGTGGAACTTCTGCGCATGCAGCTTGGCGTGTTGGAGGTGCAACACGTCCCACTTTTTTCGACTTTTCCAACTTTTAAACATTAAATATGATTTCTAATTTGAGTAGGATTTGTTCCCAACTTTTCTTACTATTATTAATAGATCCTTAGAGCTCCATAATTAGGGTTAGACGTTTGATTTAGTGTGCAAGAGCAAGAATTCAAGTTTGTAATAGATTTTAATCTTTAACGATTCTATTTTCTGGAAATTACATGAACTATTATATTTTCTTGTTTTCTAATAGCATGAGCAGCTAAACGCCCTAGTTTTTAGGCTGTCGCTACGAATTGATTGTTGATTATTTGAGGTTATTGAATTAATTTTTAGTTGTCAATACAAGTTACTTCTATATTGTTGTTTTAATATTTTATGCCTAAACACCATAAGATAAATCTATTGTATAATATTAAAATCGGGAGAGGAGAGGTTAGATAGACTAGAGAATATAGAGAGCTCGGTCCACCCATTAAAATGAGGTGATTAGTGTTTAGGAGTGATACCGAGATGAACACCTTGCTTGGTTACGAAATAGGATGAAATATAAATGCTCGCCACTTAATCTATTTATCTCTACTCAACGATGTCGTTAGATAGCTAACTGGGGTAGGTGACAAGAGACGTATAACCCGAATCATATCATCAACTGTATGAACCAGTAACTTGATAACTGAAGTTAGTTCTAAGCCAATAATATGATACATGATATTCATAATATGTTGTAGCCCTGGAATTGCTTTTAACCTGCTTGAAACATATATCAAAGTCGTTTACAATTAGTTACTTTCAATTAGTGGATAATTATTAGTAGATAAACAATAAATCATCAACTCTTGAAAAGGTTACTTTCTACTTTTATTTGTAGAATTAAGTGAATATAAATTGATCATAAGTACCTTGGGTACAATAGCTCTTTTCTTAAAGAATGTATAATCAAAAACTGGTTGCTCCCAATTGCACACGCAAGTGTATGTGGTCGCACATGTAATATAGTGGCTCTTAAAAGAACCAAATTATCGAACCCAAAGGTCTTATCAATTAACTATTTTTTACTAAATTATACTTGTCTAATTATTTATTTAAGAGTACCAAAAGGAAAGAGTCCAAGAACAAAATAATAAAATTACTTACAATAGTTAGAAAATTCTAGGGTTACAGCATGCTATGAATCTCATGTATCATATTATTTGATTAGAACAAATTTAGTTGCAGAATTAAGTGAATCCCTTGGGAACGATAACTCATTTCTTAAAGAATCTATATTATTTGCGCGACCACATACACTTGCGTGTATATTGGGGAGCAACATGTTTTTGGCGCTGCTGCCGGGGACTTAGAAATTGATTTATATTTGATCTTATTTAGTATACAATTAAAACTTTCAGATATTAATTAATTGATCTTAGCTTGTTATTACAGGCACTTGACTTTCAGGTCAGCTAGGAAAGGAGAACTTGTTGAACCATACAACAAACCTGAATGAGTTCTACGAGAGCATAGAAAAATGAATTGTATGGATCAAGGAGAAGGATAAATGGGTTTAGGTCTTCCGGGGAACATCAGGGATGATAATCAAGACAACGTAAATAACCCAAAAAATATGAACAACCAAGGAAACCCAAATAATTGAGGGAATAGGAATAGCCAAGGCATACCCCCTATCATTCTTGTCATCCCAGCAAGGCTTGTACGTGATGTGGTAGTCCCACTCACTTCCAATTTGGCATCTAGTATTAGGAAACCTCCACCGGAGGGGTAGATTTGAACTGAAGTAGAGCATGGTATAGATCCTCCATTCAAATGGGCAATTCACTGGTCTCCCCCATGAGGAACCTCAAATTCATCTTCGAAACATCGTAGATATAATGATACATACATACCAATTGGAGTCTCATCAGACTATGTGAAGCTGACATTGCTCCCGTACTCATTATTAGGAGCTGCAAGGCGTTGGTTAGATTCTGAACCACCAAAATCCATCACTACATGGGATTGTCTAGCAAAGAAGTTCCTGAGTTGATTCTTCCCATCAAGAAAACCTCTAAGTTGAGAGGTGAGAAAATAAACTTTATTCAAAAGCAATGGGAGGGCATGTACTAAGCATGGATACGTTTCAAAAAAATGTTGAATGCTTGCCCACAACACGTGCAAACTAATGAGGTACTTGATCACACATTCTTTAAGGGTCTAAATTATAATGCTCATGCACTTTTTAATAGTGCAGCTGGTGGACAAACCTTATCTAGAACAAGTGAATAGTTCTTCGACTTACTCGATAAACTTTCTGAAGGGAACCAAGGATATGAGGGGGAAATGTTTAGAACCACAACCCAAAAGGGCTGCAGGGATTTTAGATGTAGACCAAGCTACTGCTATAAATGCCAAATTAGATGCAATGCAATATAACATGGCCCTAAATTTTAAATAGATGGCTCTAAATCAGGCACCGATAAACGTTGTACCACAGGAAGTTAATTGGTGTGATATATGTGGTAGTGGAACTTATGAAACTGAGCAATGTGAGGAAAATCTGGATTTCGTAAATTATGTGGGAAATACATAAAGGGGTGGAGTTCAAAAAAAATATGGCAATACTTATAACCCTAGTTGGAGGAACCATCCTAACTTCTCATGGGGTGGGAACCAAAACCAAAATAAGGCACAAGGGGCTAACCAATACCGTGCTCAAGAGACTGGGCAACAATACCAAAATCCTAACCAAGGCGTAAATCCTAGTGCACTAAAGGGGAGGATGACCAATGAAGAGCCACTCGAAATGCTCAAGACTCAAATAGGGACAAAATTAAATGCTAGAATAAATAAGCAGGATGAAAACATCAGAAACATCTAGATGTCCTAAATGAGTTTACAGAAACAAGTTGTGCAAGTGGCTAATTCTTTGAACTTGCATCCCCAAGGTGGGCCGCCTAGTGATACTGAGCCCAAACCAAAGCAATTGTATGAGGAAAGTACTAGAAGTGGGTTGCAATTAGAGGAAATAGCTCCAGAGAAGAGAGATAATGAGGTAAGTAACAAAGAAAAGAAGATCGAAGAGGTAGTAAAAAGCTCCAATGTTGAGGTACCCCTTCCTCAAAAGAAATTACCACCTCCATTTCCACAAAGGCTGAAAAAGTATATTAAAGATGAATGCTTCGGTAAGTTTCTCTCTCCCCTTAAACAGGTTCGCATTAATCTACCTTTGGTTGACATCTTGCACGGTATCCCAAATTATGCCAAATACATGAAGGACATTGTGTCTAGAAAGAGGAGGCTCATGGAATATGAAAGTGTAGGACTTATTAAGGAATGCAGCTCAATGATCGAAAACAGACTGCCCAAAAAGTTAAAGAATCGGGTAGTTTTAATGTACAGAGTACAATCGGCAAAGTGTTCATGCCCAGGGATTGTGTGATTTGGGGGTAAGTATAAATTTAATGCACCTATCTTTGTATCTAAATCTTGGGTTCGTTAGTCCAAAAAAAAACCACTGTTATTCTCCAACTCGCTGATAGATCTATTGCCAGGCTTGAAGGGGTAGTAGAAGATGTGTTACTTTAAGGAGGTTCATTGATTTTTTGTGTCGACTTTGTGATCTTAGATTTTGAACCCGATGTTGAAGTTCAATTCATTTTGGGATGACCTCTCTTGGTCACCGGTAGGGCATTGATTGATGTAGCAGCTGGTCAACTAACTATAAGGGCTCATGACAAGGTTGAGGCATTTGATGTTTACCACGCCTTAAAATTTCCTTCTATTTATGAAGAGTTGTCTGCTATTAGTGTGGTTGATCGAATAATAGAATCACATGTAGGTATGCTCGGAGATCCTTTAGAAAAAGTGTTAGTGGGTCATGAGATAGAAGAGATACTGAAGCTGAGAAGATTGAATCAAGCTTAAATCTAGCACTAGTAGACACTTGTAGGACTTAAGTGGAGTCACTATATCGCGATTTGGGTCCCCCTAAGTTGGAAGTAAACACTCTGTCGGCTCATCTAAGTTGGACACAAGGTGTCTAAATATGTCTTGGAACTGATAAGGATATGGTAGAAGTTGTTGAGAAATTGTCCCCTCCCATTTCTGTAAAAGGCGTGCGTAGTTTGCTTGGTCATATAGGTTTTTACAGGTGATTCATCAAGGATTTTTTCAAGATTGGTAGACCTATGTGCAGTCTTTTGGAGAAGGAGGGGAAGTTTAACTTTGATGAGATGTGTCTGAAAGCTTTTGAAATATTGAAGAGGAACATAATTGAGGCTCCCATCTTAATTGCTCCTAATTGGGGATTGCCATTTGAACTCATGTCTGATGAGAGCGACATAGCAGTGGGTGTAGTTCGGGACAAAGAAAGAATAAAGTGTTCCACTCGATCTACCCTTGACTCTACACAAGCTAATTACACAATGACTGAGAAGGATATGCTGGCTCTAGTGGTCCCCATTGACAAGTTTAGAGCATTTTTGGTAAGTACTAAAGTGATATTTTTACTGACCATGCAACTATTAGGTACCTATTAAACAAGAAGGATACTAAACCAAGACTTATTCGATGGATATTGCTTTTCCAAGAATGACCTTGAGATCAAAGATAGGAAAGGTGCTGAGAATCAAATAGCAGATCACTTATCTAGTTTGTAGGATGTTTCACATGTGAATGAAGGTGAGCTGGGAAGAGTTTCTGAATGAACAATTGATGGCATTAGATATCTCTCAGGTGCCATGGTATGAAGAAATTATGAATTTCATAGTAAGTGGCGATTATCCTATGAGTGCAACCACCCAACAAAAGAAAAAGCTCAATCATGATGCCAAGTTCTACATCTGGGATGAACCATTCTTGTTCAAGCAAGGTGTAGACTGGGTAGTGAGAAGGTGCATTTCGAAATCTAAGGTTCATTAAGTGCTCGAAAGTTGTCATGCTAGCTTATATGGAGGTCACCATAGAGGAGAGTGCATTGCTCATAAGGTATTACAATCTGATTTCTTTTGGCCCTTGTTATTTAAAGATTCTATTTCTTTTGTGAAGGGTTGTAATAAATGCCAAAGGCTGGGTACTATTTCAAGAAGACATGAGATGCTGCTAAGTAACATTTTGGAGGTGGAAATCTTTGATGTGTGGGGTATTGACTTCATGGGTCCATTCCCACCATCTAGTGGAAACAAACTCATTCTTGTGGCTATGGATTATGTTAGTAAATATTCTGAGGTGGTCGCTCTTCCTTCCAATGATTCAAGGGTGGTGATAAAGTTCATAAAGAAGCACATCTTAACTCGCTCTGGCACTCCAAGGGCAATTCTAAGTGATTGAGGTAAGCATTTCATTCGCCATCTTGTCAAAAATCTTCTTGCTAAGTATGGTCCTCGTCATAAGGTTGCTACAGCTTACCATCCACAAATGAGTGTCCAAGTGGAGGTGTCAAATAGAGAGATGAAGTAAATTTTGCAGAAAACGGTGAATACGCAAAGGAAAGATTGGTTTGAGAAATCAGATGATGTGTTATGGGCATATAGGACTGCATATAAGACACCAATAGGGACTTCTCCCTATCACATAGTATTTGAGAAAGCATGTCACCATCCAACGGAATTAGAACACCAAGCATATTGGGCAATCAAGAAGCTGAACTTTGACCCTGAGCTAGCTGGTAAAAAGAGAGTGAATTAACTGCACAAACTTGAGGAGTTTAGGCTCCATGCATATGAGAATGCAAAGCTATACAGAGAAAAGACAAAGAGGTGGCATGAGAAGCACATAGTAGCTCGTACCTTTAATTTGGTAGATCAGGTACTACTCTTTAACTTTAGACTAAGATTATTCCCTTGAAAACTAAGGTCGAAGTGGAGTGGTCCTTTTGAAGTGGTCAGAATGACACAACATGGGGTTGTTGAACTTAAAGGTAAGACTGGCCTTACGTTCTTGATCAATGGGAAAAGGTGAAACATTATTTCGGTGAGGATTCAGATCGTGATTGGGAAGCTCTTCAGCTAAATGATGAATGATCCAAGTTGCGTCGTGCCGCGACCGTAAATCAAGCGCTACAGGGGAGGCAGCCCATGAACAATATGTAATTGATAAGTAGTCCGTCTAGGAATTTTTAAAGTTTTTAGTAGCTTAGTTAAATATTTTAGTGTATAGGTTAGTTTTATCAAGATAGTTTTTTTCATTATTTGTAACTTAGCTTGTAATAGAAAAGAAAAAATAAATAAATATATATATAGTTGAAGCTAGGCGCACTAGCAGGCGTGCCACGCCTGGCCATGAAGTTCGATAACATCTGTGAAGGTGCGAGCATGGCGCGCTGTGCGGCCATCATGCCAAGCACCTGCAGGCTGGCGCACTGTAGGGCACATCACACAAAAGAAAGAGAGATCAACCAAGTTTTTCAGGCGTACCGCGCCCCTATCGCGCCGGTAACCTTTTTTTTTTTTATTTTTGGGTTTCAACCCAGATTTCAACCCGACACACCTCTTTAAATCCCTACAATTAATTTTTTTCCGCTCATTCTCTCCTACTTCTACGACTACACAGCCCCAGAAACTCCCATTCTCTCTTCTTGTTCTTCTTCCCTAACCTCTTCTGCTTCCTCCATTAAAAACTCCAATTTCCTCCATTAAACTCCCACTAAACCTTTTCCCATCCCCTGTATTAACTCTCTTTCTTCCCCTCACTTACTATACAACCCTTTTCACCCATAAATCCACCACCATCTTTCTCCCTCCCACAATATTTTTCCTTTTGTTCTTCCCCCTCCCCACTGCTCCATCCGACCCCCCCTTTATATTTCTAATCTTTTTTCTAGTTTTATTTTCTTAATAGGTTAAGATGGCTCCAAAGGAAAAGAATGTGGCAGGTTCTAAGTAGAGTAAGAAGGGAAAAGCCTCCGGGTTCAGTAATAGGGAACCCGCCCAAAATTTTGGGAAAAAGGTAGTGAAAGTGTATGGGCTGTTGTGGTTTGACTTCCAGTGGGAGCCTAAATACATGGGAGATGAGTATGTCAATAAGGTGAGGTTGCAAACTCAATTTCCGGCTATATATAGGTGTTTTGGAGTTGGGGCTGAAATTTATTTTTTATCATCTTAGTGATTGTAATCTTACATTGGTACGTGAGTTTTATTCTAATTGGTTCTTGGAAACACAAACAAAACATGTGCCTATTAAAGGCAAGGATGTGAGATTTTTGTTCCGAGTTTTGAATGAGTTGTTGGCACCCCCAACTATGATGTTGATGAGCTTAATAGACTGAAAAAGACCCCTCTGTATAGATATATTAGGCATACATTGTGTGGGGTTGAGTCCACGGATAGGTGGGGCGTAGCAAGGACACCGGGAGGCATAACACCCTCAATTTTGAGAATTTCAATGTGGCTGCTAGGGTGTGGTTAAAGATTATTTCTAGTGTGTTTCTTCCTGCGAAACATTTGTCTAAAGTTACTAGGGATAGAGTAGTGCTAGTGTACATGGTAATGAAGGGGATGCCCATTAATGTAGGGGCGATCTAGAAACAGAACATGATGAAATTCAGGAACAATATGCAGTGGCGATTTTGCTATGGGGGCTTGATTACCCGTTATGTGAGGCCCAGGGTATATAGGAGGAGGCCTGTGATATGACCATTGCATTTCTCCTGAACATGGCAGGTAAACTAGTTGATGTGACTAGGACTAAGGCACTTGATACATCCCATGGACCAGTTCTGTCTGCCCAAGAGAGGCAAGCCCATGATGATAACGTCATGGCAAGGATATTTCTTATGGCTGAGTTACAATTGTGTATTAGTGGATACTCGGTTACTAATTTTGAGATGGAAACATTGGCATAACGATATCCTTTGTCTGAGACAGTAGCATTTTTGTGCAAGACGGGTCCTGCCTTTTTTTAGCCTCTAGATGATAATAAGGCCACTACTTATGAGGTGATGGATGATGAGGAGGATGATCTTGTGGATGAGGAGGCGAATGCCTTGATGGTGTTTGATCGCAGTGAGGACGAGGCCTAGAGGCTCTAGGAAGTATTCCTAACTCAATACTTTGCTTTAATTATGCACTAAGGACAATGCTTATTTTTAAAGTGTGGGTTGGGGTAATATGTCTCTGTTGTATACAGCTGTTTACTGCTTTATCGAGTCTACTGTTAGTGTTTAGTTAAAATTTTAAAGTTTTTTATTTTGGGTTCCTCAGAGTTTGTTTTCAGTACTTTTACTAAGGATTGTCCCATTGAACCTAATAGGATTAGTTTATTGCTTTATTGAGTCTTAGAGTCGTCTTAGGAGTGACAGTTGCCAATGTTGGATGGATGATGACTATCTTAAGGGAAAATTAGTCACATAGAAGAGTAGGATTAAGAAACAAACCATGCTCTTTTAAATCTATGTCCGAATAAGTTAGCCAAACATCATGGGTAGTAATAATTGGAAAAATGCAATAGATTGTTGACATTGTAACTAGCATGTGTTATTAAGTTTTGACTCAAAATAATATGAAAATGGGCTTAATTGTGTAGTAATATCGTAATGTGAACTGTAAAAGCATGTTAGTTGATATATCCTTATATGTGTTATGATGCCATGTGTGGTGAAAATTGATTGGTTCTTGTTTAACTTGATATCTAGAACTTGCCTTTTGTGTGTTGAATTAGTAACTTGTATGACTTAGGTAATGTGATTGAGGTGTTTCTTTGAAATTGCCAATTCTTAACTCTACTTGTATGCCTACAATTGAAATTATCCCTAGTGAAGCCCCATTGAGCCTTCAGCCTGTTTATTGATAAACCACATGATAAGCTGTAACCCATTTGTTGATACCAAGCAATTTGATTCTATAAAAATCCTTAATGCACTATGCTAAAGAATAAGGGTTGAAAATTGCTGGTTGATATAGCTAAGGGTGAAATGCTACATTGTGTGGAACAAAAAATTCTATTTTGGCCCTGGTCCTTAGTGGCAATGTGCACCTCGATGAAAATTGAGCGTGGCTAATTTAGAACTATGCTTGAAACATTGGCCATGATCCTATCAAGGATAATGTGTACCTTACTAGGATGTCAAAATCTAGAGTTTAGATGGCTAGTGCAAAGGCATGAAAAAAATGATGAAAATTAAATAAAGGGCAAATATGGAGCAATAAAGGGGATATATAGTCATGAAGTGCATACTAAGAGGAAGGAAAAGCTATGAAGGAGATTGTTAGTAAAATAGTGGTGTAGTCACTAAAATGATTCCCAAATATTTTATCCCTTACCTTAAGCCGACATTACAACCAAATGAAAGTCCTCTTGATTCCTTGAGAAGTATAATGCGAAAGTAAGAACACACTATGGGCAAGCTTATGGTATGTTGATGAAATTTCTTTTGTTAGAGTGAGTTGATTGTTTGAAAAAATAGGACTTGTTGAGTTTGAAATGGTTTGAGTGAAAGGCTTTACTAAACATAAAGAAGTGAGGTCATTCATGGCATGTGTAGGATTATCGAATAGATGTGTGGTATGAGTTTGCTTTAGCCCGAAAAAATAACAAAAGAGTCATTCTTTGAGCATGTGTTGTACTTGGTGTAAATGTTGTGAATTGTTGAATCCAATGTGAACTACAAAATCATGATTAAATATATTTGGTTGATTTTAAGGTGGGTTGATAAGTCCAAGGGTTGTGAGAAAGAGTTCATAGTCTAGAGATTGTTTGAGGAAAAACAAAAGTCTAAGTGTGGGGTGGTGATCTTAGGCATATTTATATGCCTAAGTTGTCAATAATTGCCCCTAAAAGGCTTGAATTGAGGAATGATCTTGACTTTATTAGCTTGATTTTCATTATACTTATGATGACTGTGTACGTACACATATGATTAGTTGTTTTAGGACTCTCGAAGGAATTGGAGTTGGAACGAAGAAAGAAGGAGAAAAGGCGTGCAAGAAATTGACTTAAGTGTAAAGACCCCAGGGATTGGAGTATTGAGAGGCACATTGCGCAAGCCCACAAAGTTCTGCAAGACTTCTGGGGCATACGGCTTGGCGTGACGCACAAGCCCTAAAAGTACTGAGGGCACACAAGAGGCACGTTGAGAGGCACCTCGCCCCAACAACAAAAGTTCTACACCAATTTTCGGCCACACTGCTTGGCACGCCGCGCCACACGTGGAACTTCTACACGCGCTGCTAGGCGTGACGGAGGGGTGACACGTCCCACTTTTTCCAACTTTTATAACTTTTAAACAATAGATAGGATTCCTACTTTGAGTAGGATTTGTTCCCAACTTTTCCTACTATTATAAATAGATCCTTAGGTCTGCATAATTAGGGTTGGATGTTTGATTTAGTGTGCAAGAGCAAGAATTCAAGTTTGTAATAGGTTTTAATCCTTTAACTCTTCTATTTTCTGGAAATTGCATGAACTATTGTATTTTCTTGCTTTCTAATAGCATGAGTAGCTAAAAGCCCTAGTTTAAGGGTTGTAGCTACAAATTGATTGTTGATTATTTGAGGTTGTTGAATTAATTTTCGGTCGTCAAAACAAGTTACTTCTATATTCTTGTTTTAGTATTTTATTCTTGCGCACCATAAGATAAATCTATTGTCTAATCTTAAAATCGGGAGAGGAGAGGTTAGATCGACTGAAGAATATAGAGAGCTCGGTCAACCCATTAAATTGAGGTGATTAGTGTTCAAGAGTGACGCCCAGATGAACACCTTGTTTGGTTACGAAATAGGATGAAATATAAGTTCTTGCCAGTTAGTCTATTTATCCTCGCTCAATGATGTAGTTAGGTATCTAACTGGGGTAGGCGACGAGAGGCGTATAACCAGAATCATATCATAATCCCTATGAACCAGTAACTTGACAACTGAAGTTAGTTCTAAGCCAATAATATGATACATGATATTCATTATATGTTGCCCTGAAATTATGTGCAATTTGGAGCAAAAAGTTTTTTATTATAGATTCTTCAAGAAACGAATTATCTACTAATAATTATGCACTAATTGCAATTTATTATTTATCTACTAATAATTATGCACTAATTGAAAGTAACTAATTGTGAACGACTTTGATCTAATGTTTCAAGCAAGTTAATAGCAATTCCAGGGCTGCAACATATAATGAATATCATGTATCATATTATTGGCTTAGAACTAACTTCAGTTGTCAAGTTACTAGTTTATACGGTTGATGATATGACCCAAGTTATACGCCTCTCGCTGCCTACCCCTATTAGCTATCTAACTACATCGTTAAGCGGGGTTAAATAGACTAACTGGTAAGCATTTATATTTCATCCCATTTCGTAACAAAGAAAGTCTTTTGAACTGTGTAGCGACCCTTTCAGAAGGATACTACCACTTAACGAGAAACCTAATTTAATACTTGTGACATTTAAAAAAGATTAAAGAAGGTCATATTGATTTTAATCTAGTAGAGGGATTAGGTTCATGACAAATAATTTAGTTGAAGATATTCATCTTGCCCATTTAAACAATTATTTGATGTTAAAATTGACATGGCACGGGACGGAAAAACCCTCCCAGAGTAATTTCATGAAATAACTAATGAGCTTTTCATGTATATATTATCCTCACACTTAAGGATAAGATAAGAAGAATATTAACAACGTCCGAGTACCGAAATTAGACGGTTAATTCTTCATACAAACATTCAAAACTAATAGTAAATTTTGTATATTACTAGACTTGGGCTTATACACCCTAAAAGAACAAAACATATAGACATACTAATATTACAACCCATGGTGACATGATCAAATTAATCCTCAAAATTTCATATAAATATACAACATATAGATCATGTACAAGTCCCAAGGTTTATACAAAATATAGATGCCTATATGAAAATGTGATCTTCCTTAAGGATCTCAAAATCTCCATCTCCAATGGCTAGCTTCATGCATCCTCTCGAGCATTCCCTACGATAGAAACAACTATCACTAAGCATATAGCTTAGTGGTGCAAAAACTATAGTTTCGGAGCCTTCAGATTTACCAAGTTACCTTTCTCAAGTTATGGGCAGCATAGTTGAACATAATAAATAAATCAAGTAAACAATATATAAAGAGTATCAATTTCGATATCTAAAGATCTAAATGTCAATAGAACCATTTTCCAAGAGATTCAACAACAACGCTCACCCAATATATACATCATGTCGTCACACCAAGCATAAGTAGGTATCAAGAAGGATCAATGCCCTGCATCAAGAAGGGTCGAAGCTCAATAATCAAGAGAACCAAGAACCATGTTAAAAATGGTTTTCTAGTTCGTACTTAAAATTGACAACTTTCATACTTAAGACGAACTAAAAATCCAGAGTCAAGATTGAAAATGATTCGAATAAAGAGGCATGCCAATAGTGAAAAAGTCATAGCCACAAGAAGGACAAGGTCCCCGTAAGAGTGCCAAGTGATCAAACAATCAGTACAAGTGGGCGAGTTACACAAGTGTCTTCAATGTCTTAAATGATACCAACGTGACAATGCAAAGTGACAAGAGGTAGCCAAGGTACCAAGATCAACTTTCAGATAAACCAGCAGTTAAAAGAGTGCAAGTACAATTTTATGCACAAACCTCAGTGCTTTAAATAAGAAAGAGTCCAACACAACTTCGCGAGTTCAGACCGTAGACCAACCAACGTTTCAAGGTCCTCAACTTGTTCACGAGTATATACAACCTTAAAAATACAATTAAATAACTTCTTTAATTCCTAGCACCTCAATAATGTTGATGTAAAACAAGATTATCATCACAAGTAAGCTTAGCCTATACAAATTCGACTATGCTCCCAAAATAGTAATTCTTGGCAGCCTAGTACCACATGTCACAACTTAGTTTTGAAAAGGAAAATGACAAAACTAGGCTTTATAACCTTCATGAAAGATGTAGATACAACTCTTATGGTTGCAAACAAACAATAATCACCGCAAAATATATTTTGTATAAAAAGATATATTCAAAATACTAACAGTTGTTCATACAAGATTTGTGATTTCAAAATCTGGACAGAACTTGTCCTATGTTGCGTCCCCTATTGCGAATTAATAACAGCTAGACTAGAGTGTTACATAAACATAAGAGTTGTAGGTCTACGAATTTTCTTTCCAAATCATATTTATTCACTGTAAACTAAGTTCTAGAGAAAGAGATATGCATAAAATACCAAAGACTACACAACTCATAAACAAATTTCGTCACTTACCAAAAAGAAGTGTGTGTCTTGAATTCCGGCCAAAAGCGCCAACTTTTTCTCGTGTGATTTTGAAGAACAACTTATTAGATAATTTTCTAAGGCTCTTATAATTCAGGTGAGAGGAATTTTACTAGAAGAGGTATTAAAATATAGTCTCAAAAGTGAGGCTAGTCACATGTACAACTGTCACTAAAAGGGCTGCCCAAATAAAAGTACCTAATACCAACACTTTCAATTTATATGTAATTCTAATTAGAAAATTATGTAAATACCCCCATACAATACCTTAAATTGCGATCACAATTATGTTAAGCAAGGTTGCAAATATCACAAAATTTCAAGTTCAGAAAATGAGAATAAAACATATTCTAATACTTAAGCAATGGTGTATCGACATGCGAATGTTGGTATATTATTTAGGGGTTTTACAATATCTCCCCCTTAAAGAAATTTCATCTCTAAATTTACCTCAAACTTTTCCCGAAAAAAGTGCGGATACTGGGTCCTCATGTCTTCTTCTCTCTCCCAGGTAGCTTCCTTCCCAGAATGGTTCCTCCAATGTACCTTTACTAAGTGGATTCTCTTGTTCCTAAGTTGCTTTACTTCTCAAGCTTGAATTAGGATAGGTTCTTCATTATATATCAAGTCAGGATTAACCTCAATAGATTCAACTGGAAGAACATGATATCGATTAGAACGATATCTTCTGAGCATAGAAACATGGAAGACATTGTGGATCTTGTCTAACTCTAGTAACGAAGCTAATTTATATGCAATTGGTCCAAACCTTTCAAGTACCCCATAAGGTCCAATAAATCAGGGACTGAGTTTTCCTTTTTAGCCAAATCTCATAATCTTTTTCCATGGAGACACCTTTAAGAATACTTTATCTCCAACTTGATTTTCAATGTCACGCCTTTTAAGATCAGCATACACCTTTATCAATCTGAAGAAATCTTTAGATGATCCTTGATAATTCTTACCTTGTCCTCTAGTTGTTGGACAATTTCAAGACCAACAAAGTTTCTTTCACCAACTTCACTCCAACAAAGAGGCGTCCGACATTTTCTTCCATATAAGGCTTCATAGGGAGGCATTCCAATACTCGATTAGTAGCTATTATTATAAGCAAATTCTATCAAAGCCAAGTATTTGTCCCAACTACCCTCAAACTTCATAATGCAAGCTCAAAGCATATCCTCGAACTTAGTACCCAAAGTGCTAAATTTCAACTTAGTACCCAAAGCTACCTGCAAGCTACCCCAAAATCTAGATGTAAACCTTGAGTCTCAGTCAGATACAATTGACACATGGATCCCATGTAGTCTTACAATATCATTAATGTACAACTCAGCCAAACGCTCAAGCAGTAATCCATTCTGATTGCTACTGAGTGAGAACTCTTGGTTAGCCTGTCCACAATCACCCATATTGCATCATGAATCCTTTGAGTGCGAGGAAGTCCACAAACAAAATCCATAGTTATTCTCTCCCATTTCCATTCTGGAACCGACAAGGATTGTAGTAAACCAACTGGGACTTGATGTTCTTCCTTTACTGGTTGACAAATCAAATATTTGGAATATATCTCCGCAATGTCTCTCTTCATACCATTCACCAATAATGTTCTTTGATGGTCTGGTACATCATCGTACCCCGAGGATGCATTGCATATGGTGAGGTATGTATTTCACTCATTATTTCTCTCCTCAATTTGTCATGATTAGGGACACTTAGTCTATCTTGATAAAATAAGACACCATCCTCTCTAAATGAAAAATCAAGTTTTTCCCCATTTTGAACTTCTCTGGTCAATTTTACAAGTTTCTCATCTAACTTTTGTGCTTCTTTCACTTGTTCAAGTAATATTGCCTTTACTTGAAAATTAGCAATAACTGAACCATTTGAATCAAGTGTGAAACAACAATTCATGGCTCTTAACTCAAGGAGGAAGAGTAAAGGACTCAAAGAAATGCTTGCAAAGGATTTTCGACTTAAGGCATCTGCAACCACATTGGCTTTACCAGGATGATAATCAATCGTGCAGTCATGATCGTTGATGAGTTCAAGCCATCAGCGTTGTCTTAGGTTTAGCTCCTTCTTAGTACCCAAGTACTTTAAACTCTTGTGATCAGTGAATATATGACATTTCTCTCCATAAAAATAATGCCTCCATATTTTTAAGGCAAACACTATAGTAACAAGTTCAAGATCATGAGAAGGATAATTCAATTCATGCGGTTTTAATTTTCGAGAGGCATAAGAAATTATCTTCCCCTCTTGCATCAAAACGCATCCTAGACCATTGTGAGAAGCATCACTATATACCACATATTATTTCCCTTAATTTGATAGAGTAAGTATAGGCGCTTAAGTCAACAAGGATTTGAGAGTTCCAAAGCTCTCTTGGAATTTGTTATCCCAAAATAAACTTTACTCCCTTCTGCAAGAGCTTAGTCAAAGGAGAGGAGATTATGGACAAGCCTTTGACAAATATTCTGTAGTATCCTACTAAGCCCAAGAAACTTCTTATCTCAGTCGGACTTTTGGGAGGTCTCCATTCAACAACTGCTTGTATCTTACTAGGATCCACCTTCACGCTTTCGGTCGATACAACATGTCCCAGAAAATCCATTTCATCAAGCCAAAATTCACACTTGGAAAGTTTAGCATAAAGTTCTTTGTCCTTCAAAATTTTTAAAGCAATCCAAAGGTGTTAATCATGGTCTTCACTACTTCTGGAAAATATTAAAATATCATCTATAAAGACAACCACAAACTGATCAAGATAATGTTGAATACCAGATTCATTAGATCCATGAATACCGCAGGAGCATTTGTCAATCCGAATGGCATCACCAAAAATTCATAGTGACTATACCAAGTTCTAAAAGCAATTTTAGGAATATCTATCTCTCTAACACGCAGTTGGTGATATCCAGACCTTAAATCAATCTTTTAGAATACTTTAGAACTTCAGTTGGTCAAACATACCATCGATCTTTGGTCGTGGATATTTATCCTTGACTGTTATCCGGTTCAATTCTCTATAGTCAATACAAAGCCTAAGAGTGTCATCTTTCTTCTTTACGAATAAAACTGGGGCTCCCAAGGAGAAACACTAGGTCTTATAAAAACCTTCTCAAGATGTTCTTGCAATTGAGATTCAATTCTCTTAATTCTGTTGGATCCATTCTATAAGGAGTTATAGAAATAGGGTTAGATCCAGGAATAAACTCGACTGGAAATTCAACCTCACTTTTCGGGGGCAACCCAGGAAGATTTTTGGGGAAGACTTCTACGAAATCACATACAACAGGTATGTCCTTGATACAAGGACTCTCAAACTATGTATCAACTACAAGGTATGCCCCAAAACCTTGATGCATCAACTTTCTTGCCAAGGCCACATAAATAATACTATATGTCAATGATATTTCACCTTGTACAATGATGTGTTAAAATGTAGGATCTTTAAAAGTCACATGCTTTAACCTACAATCTACCACTGCATGATATTTATAAAGCCAATCCATCCCAAAAATAATATCAAAATCCTTGAAGGGTATTTCAATCAAATCAGCAGGGAAGCTAGGTTTTGAATTACGAAAGGACAATCTTGGTAAACTCGATTACACATAACTTGAAGATCCAAAAGACTTTCAACCATCACATCATAATTAAGTCTGACAGATTTCGTGTTTTAAGGAAGAACAAGTGATGAACAAATATAGGAATGTGTAAAACCACGATCAAATAATGTAAACACACATAAGCCAAAGAAGTGAAATTTACCAACAACCACGTCTTGTCCATCCTGCTCATCCCTCTGCCTCATAGCATAAGCGCGTGTTGTAGCCCTTGGTCCACTAGCTTTATTAGCTCCATTTGCACCTATTGCTTGGGTATTTTTAGGTCTTGCACCTCTATTAGTGTGAGGAGGATAAATAGAAGACCTATGAACTGAGCCTTAAGTATTCAAAGAAGGGGCATTATTAGGATTAGGGCAGTCCTTCACTTTATGATCAAATCTCCCATAATTGAAACATGCAAAAGAAGCTCTTTTGCAAGTACCATAATGATTCTTTCCACATTATGGACAAGTGGGAACAGGAGGTTTGCCTTGACCATAATCTGGAGTGCTAGCTGTAGAAAAATCTGATTTGTTTTTCTTTTGTTGTGGTGGCCTGTTATCACTAACAGCCTTAGAATTATCAAACCTTCTCTTTTTTTATGAACCCCCAAAATCTGGTCTAGGCTTTCAGAATTTGTTTTCATTCTACTAGCATCTTCTTTATCAAGTTGTTCCCAAGTAAAAGCAACATACACTAACTTACAAAAGTTCTCTTGATTCAGGATCACCACATTCTTCCTAATGGATTCATTTAAACCATCTTTAAATTTCCTGCACTTGTCTTTTTCCTCTTTAATAATACCTCCTGCATAGAGAGAGAGCCTTAAAAACTTTGGTTGGTACTCAGCATTAGACATGTCTCGTTGCCTTAAATTCAAAGATTCCTTTCTCTTTGTATCACAATAAGTAGGTGGGACATACTTCATATGAAATTCCTTAAGAAAATCATCCCAAGTAAGAACATGAGGTTTTACCTTGGCATTCGAAACACTAAACCACCAATCATAAGTATCCTTTTGTAATAGTGAAATAGAATACTTAAATTTGGCAACATCTGAACAATCTAACTACTCAAATACCCTCTCCATGTGCTCGAGCCATTGTTCAGCATCAGTGGGATCAACAGGGCCTTCAAACTCCACTCCACCCATTTTCCTCATTTTCTCAAAGTTAATCCCACCGGGATCATGCATCGATTCAACCATTTGTTGAAAATGAGGATTCATGGCTTGAGTACCACGACTCATATGAGGATGTGAATCAGCTCTTAC
The DNA here is from genome assembly GCA_037074985.1 of Solanum bulbocastanum. Classification (NCBI taxonomy): domain Eukaryota; kingdom Viridiplantae; phylum Streptophyta; class Magnoliopsida; order Solanales; family Solanaceae; genus Solanum; species Solanum bulbocastanum. The sequence continues at coordinate 21,531,949 of CM073607.1, read as the reverse complement.
ACCCTGATGGTTTCCCACTTCAGACCCACTAGTGTGGGGAACATATTGATTCGATAAATGTTCTCCAACCCTTTCCATTGCATGAGGTTGGGAAACTGATGCACCCGAATCTTCATGAGTAGCTTTCATAGGTCAGTACGAAGAAGAGGTCATAACTTAATTCCTTCAAAAAGGAAGATCACATCGCATTAGAGACATGTACTTGATGCATGTGCACTCTACTTGCAATAAAAATATGATAAAGTGAACAAGTATACAAGTAATTCACAGCAAAAGTCCATGGGTGAACAAGAACCCTCAATAGAACATTTTCAAAAGCGAACAAGTATATAAGTAATTCACAGCAAAAGTCCTAGAACCACAACCTAGGCTCTAATACCAACACTTGTAGCAACTCTTTCGAAGGGATACTACCAGTTAACGAGAAACCTAATTTAATACTTGCGACATTTAAAAGAAATTAACGAATGGCCTATTGATTTTAATTTAGTATAGGGATTAGGTTCATAATGAATAATTTAGTTATGGATATACATCTTGCCTATTTAAACATTTATTTGATGTTAAAATGGACATGGCGCGAAATTTATCTTATGAATGAAAAACCCTCCCAGAATAATTTAAACAAATAACTGACGAGCTTTTCATGCATAAATTATCCTCACACTTAAGGATGATATAACAAAATTATTACCAACTTCCGAGTACTGAAATCAGCAGGTTCATGCTTCACACAAACATTCAAAACTAATAGTAAATTTCGTATATTACAAGACTTGGGTTTAAATACCCCAAAAGAACAAAAATATAGACATACTTATGTTAAAACCCATGGTGACATGATCAAATTAGTTATCAAAATTTCATGTAAATATACAACACATAGATCATGTACAAGTCCAAGGGTTTATACAAAATATATATGCCTATATACAAAGGTGATCTTCCTTAAGTCTCTCAAAATCTCCAATGGCCATCTTAATGCATCCTCTCAAACATTCCCTACGATAGAAACAACCATCTCTAAGCATATAGCTTAGTAGTGAAAAAATTGTAGGTTCGGAGCCCTCAGATTCACCTAGTTACCTTTCTCAAGTCATGGGCAGCATAGTTAAATATAATGCATAAATGAAGTAAACAATATATTATGAGTATCAATTTCGATATATAAAGATCCAAATAACAACGCTCATAACAACATTTTCCAAGAGGTTCAACAACAAAGCTCGACCAATAAATACATCACGTCGTTAAACCAACCACAAACAGGTATCAAGAAGGATCAACACCCTGCATCAAGAAGGATCAAAGTCCAATAATCAAGAGAACCAAGAACCATTTTTAAAATGGCTTTCTAGCTCGTACTTAAAATGGAAAACTTTTATACTTAAGACGAACTAAAAATCCAGAGTCAAGATGGCAAATGTTCCGAATCAAGAAGCATGCCAATAGTGAAAATTCATAGCCACAAGAAGGACAAGGTCCCAGCAAGAGTGCAAAGTGATCAAACAATCTGTACAAGTGGGTGAGTTCCACAAGTGTCTTCAATCTATACCAACACGACAATGCAAAGTGACAAGAGGTAACCAAGGTACCCAGATCAACTTTCAGATACACCAGCAGTTAAAAGAGTTGAAGTATAATATTATACACAAACCTCAGTGCTTTAGCAAAGAAACAGTCCAACACAACTTCACAAGTTCAAACCATAGACCAACACATGTTTCAAAGTCCTCAACTTGTTAACGAGTATATACAACCTTAAAAATACAATTAAATAACTTTTTTAATTCCTAGCATCTCAATAATGTTGATGAAAAATAGGAATATCATCACAAGTAAGCTTAGCATGTACAAATACAACTATGCTCCCAAAATAGTAATTCTGAGCAGCCTAGTACCTCATGTCGCAACTTAGATTTGAATAGGAAAACGGCAATACTAGACTTTATAACCTTCACAAAAAATGTAGATACATCTCTTAGGGTTGCAAAAAAACAAGAATCATCACCATATATATTTTGTATAAAAATATATATCCAAAACACTTATAGTTTTCCATACAGGATTTGTAATTTCAAAATTCGGATAGAACTTGTCCTATGTTCCGTCCCATATTGCGAATAAGTAACAGCTAAATTAGAGTTTTACATAAACATAAGAATTGTAGGTCTACGAATTATCTTTCCAAAACATATTTATTTACTATAAACGAAGTTCTAGAGAAAGAGATATGCATAAAGTAGCAAACACTACCAAGCTCAGAAACAAATTTCGTCACTTACCAAAAAGAAGTGTGTGTCTCGAATTCCAGCCAAAAGGGCCATGTTTTTCTCTTGTAATTTTGAAGAACAACTTGTTAGATAATGTTCTAAGGTTATTATAGTTCAGGTGAGAGGAATTTTACTAGAACAGGTATCAAAATATAGTCTCAAAAGTGAGGCTAGTCACATGTACAATTGTCACTAAAAGGGATGCCCAAATAAAAGTAGGCTACCCAAAAATCATAATATATACCTAATACCAACACTTTCAATTTATATGTATTTATAATCAGAAAAGTACGTAAATACCCCCATACAATACCTTAAATTACAATCACAATTATGTTAAGCAAGGTTGCAAATATTACAAAATTTCAAGTTCCCAAAATGAGAATAAAACATATTCTAGTAATTAAGCAATGGTCTATTGACATGCGAATGTTGGTCTAGTATTTAGGGGTGTTACAGTCTGGACGTTACTCCTAAACACTAATCACCTCAATTTAATGGGTGGACTGAGTTCTCTATATTCTCTAGTCTATATAACCTTTCCTCTCCCGATTTTAAGATTAGACAATAGATTTATGTTATGGTGCACAAGCATAAAATACTAAAACAAGAATATAAAAGTAACTTGTATTGACAACTGAAAATTAAACAACCTCAAATAATCAACAATCAATTCGTAGCTACAGCCCCAGAACTAGGGCGTTTAGCTAGTCATGCTATTAGAAAACAAGAAAATACAATAGTTTATGCAATTTCCGAAAAATAGAAGAGTTACATGATTAAAACCTACTACAAACTTGAATTTTTGCTCTAAAACATTAAATCAAAGTGAGGTCATTTTTCCTATGTTTAGGACCCCTATATAAATGATTTCAACCCTCAAATTAATTCATTCAAGTGATTATTTCAAAAACCCAAAAGAAATCCCAAAGTCTTCCTCTCAAATATTTCTCTCTCCAAAACTTGAACAAGAATAAAGAGTTTGAGCTAGGATCAAGGTTAAGTATCCATTCCTCAAGAATTTGTGGGTTTTTTAATCAAGGTATGATAGCTTTTCATCCATGGAATCCTTTCTTCCATGGAGTTTGTAAGTTTTTCCCCAATTTGAGTTAGGGTTTCTTCCAATGTTGTGGGTGTTGATGAATGTTTATCCAATTGAGTGGATTATGAATATTTATGATTTAATTGATAGGATTACATGTTTTTAGGATGAAATTATATGTACCCATGCCTAATCCATGTCTAGAAAGATGAAATTTATGTAAATGGGTTTTATGTCATGAAAGGATTATTTGTGGGTTTAGATGTATTCAATCTTGGATTAATGAGATACATTAGAATTAAAGCCTATATGGTTAATCATGATTATTTTTCTTTGATATTGAAGCTTAAGATATGAATATGATATTGAATTTCTTTAGATTTAGCATATAGAATAACTATGAGTATAGGGCTTTGAGAGTAAAGCTTATGTTATGAATGTGACAGCCTTTCTCACATTGAATGATTCTAGGTTGAATGTATTTCTCACCTAAAATGAATCTAATTCTAATGAGTATGATATTTATGAGGCTAGAGGTGATTACTCATTACCTTCAAATGAGATGGATATGAGGCGAATACTCGTATTCAATGAAGTAGGATAAAGAGGTGATTACCGTTATTCCTTAAAGTGGAACAAGAGGTGACTCCCCATGTTCTTATGATATGATTGGACAAGAGGCGAGTACCCATGATCATTATAGAATGACAAGAGGCGAATACCCATGTCACATGTTGTTGGACAAGAGGCAAATACCCATGATCCATATGTTAAGTTTGACTAGAGGTGAGTACCCATGATACCTATGTCAAGGTGGACTAGAGACAAGTACCCATGATCGATATAAGGACTAGAGCCGAGCGACTGCCCATGCTCTTTTGTAGTAAGGCAAAGTATTGATTCCCTAAGTCTATAAAAGATAAGCTAGACTTTGTTATGATGTATGATGAGCTTAAATTGTTGCTTAAGTTTCCTTCCATGATATTCTTGACTAGAGGTATATGACCAAAGTTCTTTACTAAGGATAAGTTGAGGTTACTTCAAGAAGTATTCCTCCTATGTAATGATGATTTAGGTGCATTGATAATGCTTATGACTTATGTTGTTATCTCTTACGCTTATATTGATGTTTATGTTAGTTATTATATTTAGTACATATTCGTACTAACGTATACTCTTGCCTACATTTGTTATCCAAATGTAGGGTCCAGTGATATCGACTCTCATCCCCGTGGCTAGGATCATAGTAGTGCAAGATTTAAGATTGGTGAGTCCTTATAGTATTCGAGGATATGGCCCCCATTTCACTTATGTTCTTTCATTTCCTGTTTTGAACACTATTGTATGGGTTGTGTCCCAAGATATTCATGTTTTAGATGGTTTAAGACTAAGTGTATTAGACTTCCACTTAGTTTATGAAAGACTTTGATATTGCTGAAAAGTTTTAAATATCCGCTCATTTCTATTATCTTATGTTATGAAACCTAAGTGACTTATATGTGGCCTCTCGGGGTCTTGTATGCCATGTTATGTCTAGGGGGTACCCCTGGATCGTGGCAATTGTATATATCCTCCATTTTTTCAATTTGTTCATAATGTTTTGTATTTACTTAGAAAAAAATAAAATAAATTATTTGTCTCCTTAAATTTGCTGGAAAATATATGGGTCATTTATTGCTCATTATTGTTACCTATTATTTTGCCCTTTTTACTTCTTTTATCTCGTAACATCCCCTCAATTCCTTCTTTATTTTACGTGTGCATAATTTTGCTCAATTCAATAAATATAAGGGACTATTATTTTCATTTCTCGATTATCAAAATACATAAAGATTTTTTGTGTTTAAATATCAATATCATTAAATGTGATTAATTTTTGCAATGAACAAAATTTGTATCATTTCTAATGCTTTTGAGTACGCCAACAAGAACTTGGGGAAAAAAAAAATACTATTGTTGGCCTTTCAAAAATAATATAATTTTATTTGATGCCCCTCTAAACTAATTGATAATTGTATCGATATTACGTGTGACTAAAGATGAGAATGAACTAGATGAAGATGTCACGACTTGAATCCCCGAGTCATGACGGCACCTACTAAAACCAACTAGTAGGTAAGTCGACCCGTACCTAGAACAAAAAGAAGTGAGGACAAGGGTAGAAATAAATATAGAATAATACTAACGATAATAAATGACCGTAATGGAAAGAAAACACAAAACTACATGCCCTAGATACCCTTCAAGAACATGGAAGTCACAAGTTCAGAGTTGTCTAACAAGCATAAATGCAAGTTCAAAATTTAGACCACAACAAGCCATCTCAAAGATTAAAGACAAGATAACATATATATAGAAAAAGACACGCTGATCCAGGACGCCAAGTGTTCGCCCTCGTCTCCGATATACCCAAGCTGCAAAATACCACACGAATGATCACCGTTGGTAGCTGGTACCAAAATAGAGGTACTCAGTAGGTATCACGAAAAGATGTACAGTGTAGCATAAGTACCAAAACAAAGGTACTCAGTAGGCATCACTAGACGACCGAACAAGAAAGGTAAAAAAAAATCAGAAAAGAAAAAATCTAGATAAAAACAAAGGTCAAAGCGGATATGAAAAGAAGAACACAAGCATACCAAAATTAAATCTATACTAAACCTAACTAGGCCCAAAGCCTAGAAGGTACATTCATGCACAAGTTTACATAAAACTCGGATGGACCCCATAAGGCCAACAAGTACATAAAATTTTTAGGTCTACAAGACAGAGGAGTAATCCAAATCCGAATCGAAGAACTAGTCAACTCCTAGTTAAGCAAGAAAGACTGACCATCAACTCAACTAGTCAACTCCCAGTCTATCTAGGAAGAGTGACTATAAGCCCAGGCCAGCCAACCATACAATCAACTCCCAAAGTTGTCAACTGACCTACTTGCAAGAGCTACTAGAGGGCATGTCAACTCGGCTACCTAGCATGACAACTGACTCCTAAGGGCGTCAGCCTTATAGCTAGAAAGAGTTCCCGAGGGTGTATCTACTCCAAAGAGGATCTCAAGTATGCTCCAAGCCACTGTGGATCAACGTCCACCCTCAACGATATCATAAAAGGCACCAAGCCAGAAGAACTCCAATCTCAAGAAAGCTCATAATCTCTGGTAACACTTCAGAGTTGCGGAAATAGGGAGAGGAGATATAAAGGCTAACAAGAAGTGTAAAAGCCTAAGCCAAGGTTCATAGTATCAGACCCAAGTCTGCCACTCCAATCTACAAGGACCTAGTCCATCCGAAACGACGTCGGAGACATGTAATAGTAACAAGGTTCATGGCTCTAAAGCAAAACTATTATACCCTAGACTAAGGCCAAAACATGCTCCAAAAACAAGTAATCAACAAGTAAATCACATGGCATGCTACAACACACATACAACCCTCCACCAACATGGTTCTATCCTCGAATCAATCGTGATCAACCCCGAAAAATGTTCTCCAGCAAGAAAAGAAGGAATAACTACATACCTACCTCTATTTATACTCATCATCTTGAATTCGCACATTTATGCGCATATTGATTAGAAAGAAAGTCGTAACCTACCACGAGGCCTATCGCGCGCGCTCCAAATCACAAGGTTGAAGCTTCTCTCTTCTGAACGGCCTTTGAACGTTTCCATGCTATCAAAAAATGGTTCACAACGATAATACGATTACTTAGACATTAAAATACCACAAAATAGATATAGGCCAACTTTCAGAGTCAAACGCGAATCATGGATCTACATCAAAATTAGTGAAATTGATTAAGTAAAAAGGTCATAATCTATGCCTTGAACTTGTGACCAAAAATAAAACAAAATTTGTGGCTCAAAATAGCTAAAACAACAACAAAAGGAGTGTGGCTAACACAAGTAAATAACCACAACGTAGCCCTAACAATTTCGAGGATGTGGGACTTTAAATCACCAAAATTGATACTCGTATGAGGGAGAAATCACCTTTTGAAAATTGAGGGTGAGAGCTAAAGTTTATCAGTATAAATACCCAATACTGGTCCCTAAGTATCTAATTTGTGGTGGCTAAAATCCTGCACTAGAGATCAGCACTTTACCTGGTTTCTAAAACTCCAAATTCTATGACGGTGTGTTAGGGATTTGTTCAGAACTGGGTGCAATCAAATGAAATATTCTACCCCATCAAATTCGACATTCCAAAGTCAACGGAACTATTAAAATTAAAATTGTAGGTTGTTTCAATAAAAAAATTTCCCATACCTTATTTTCATTTTAAGAGACACCATAAGAAGGCTCAAAATGAGCGCGGAAGCCTAAGGAACCACACAAAAGGCCGTTCTAGACAAAACTCGCATTCCAGAGCTAACTGCGTAGACAGAATTCTCATCCGTGCATGTTTACCAAGAATGTTGACCAAAGTCAACCCTTGGCTTAAGCTTTAAAGGTAAAAATCCGAATGCCACAGACTCACTCTAGAAATATTTGAACTCGAATCAACCATGCCCTTACCCTAAAATAGTCATTCTAAAGTTGATGAACTCGAAGTCCGAGACATTTTTCCTGAACTTTTGATAAAAATGACTGTTCAAGGTTCAATAGTTTTCAAAAGAAATGACAGTTGGTTCAACAACTTTTAAAACACTAAACCTCGCGTAGACACGAAACAAACGACAAGGTGACAGAATTGTCAGTCCCAACAAGTCATAAATTACTTAGGGTTGCTACAGGATAACTTTGAAAGACATATAAGAGACATAATAAATGACCTGAGCTAATTAAAACATCCATTATTAAAAGGGACTTTCGTCAGCAAAATTAAGAGTCAAGAAGTACGTAAAAGCACAAACAAGCTTGGAAAACTGCTCCCACATATCATGCTCAGTCGCCCATGTAGCCTCCTTAATAAGATGATGCCTTTAATGGACCTTAACCACATGAATACCTCTCCAACGCAATCGCAACACATATATGACAAGAATGGCAACAGGATCCTCCACAAAGGACAAGCGATTATCCAACTCTACTACATCATACTAGAGCATATTCGACTCATCAGCATCGAAACATGAAAGATTGGGTGGATAGCTGAGAACATCAGAGGCAAAGCTAACTTAGACGCAACCTCTCAAACTAGCCGAAGGATCTCAAAAGGCCCAATATAGTTTTGGCTAAGCTTGCCTTGCCTCCCAAACCTCATCACGCCATTCATGGGTGACACATGGATGAAAGCTTTATCACCAACAAAAAACCTCAAAGGCCGTTGTCTAAGATCAACATTACTTCTATGCCTACTCTAAGTTATCTGAAGTATGTCCTTAATCACCCTCACCTTCTCTAGACTCAAACCAACCAATCGTAGAGCAACAAAGCCTACCATATAAGGCCTCAAATTGGGCCATCTAGATGCTAGAATGGTAGTTGTTGTTGTCGCAAACTCTGCCAAAGGCAAGAATTGGTCCAGTGAACTCCGAACTCCAAAACATAATTCCGCAACATATCTTCAAAAATATTAATAGTACACTCTGACTGACCATTATTATGAGGATAGAAGACTATAATAAGGTCAACGTGAGTGTCCAACTCATTTGAGAAAGTCCTCCAGATGCTAGAAGTGAACTGAGAACCACGATCTTACATATTAGACACTAACATACCATAAAGCCAAACTACCTCATGAATGTAGATATGGGCTAACCACTTCCCACTAAATGAAAGATAAACATATAGGAAGTGTGCTATCTTGGTCAATAGATCAATGATGACCTTTTCCAATCAATACCTCTAGAAGTCTAAGGAAAACCTACCAAAAGCTTTATAATGATGTGATCCCATTTCCATTCTGGAATGGGTAATCTTTGCCACTCATCAGTAGGTCTCAAACGCTCGGCCTTCAGCTTCCGATGACTGAGGAAATGGGACACATAATATGCAATATCTCTCCTCATGTCGGCCAACAAGTATTGGTGCCTCAAGTATCACCCACTAACACTCGATCTAAGTCTCAGGACAAAAATATGGCATGCGAACCTATTAACCTCATCTAAGTCTAAGGTAAACTGACCAGTATCACCCACTAACACTCGATCTCAAAGTTCAACAAAGGCCTAATCCTTAAACAGATGACTATAAATCTAATCAAGAAGAAATGACTGAACTCCCACACATGTTATAACATTTCCAGAATTCAAAACATCTAATCAAACCATCTACTTAGCTAAGGATTGAATGTATAAAGCTAATGGTTGCTCCACAGTAGATAAAATGGCTAGACTACCTACACCAACTGCCTTCCAACTCAAGGTATCCACCACCACATTCGCCTAGCCGAGATGGTAGAAAATAGAGAGGTAATAGTCCTTCACAAGCTCCATCCAGCAACACTGTCTCTATTAACATCCCTCTAGCTCGTAATGTACTGAAGACTCATGTAATTAGTGTAGATCTCCAACAAACACCATAAAGGTAGTGCCTCCTGATCTTATGTGCCAAAACTACTACCACTAACTCCAAGTCATGAGATGGGTAGTTGTACTAATGTAACCTAATTGCCTCGATGCATAAGTAATGACCCGCCCCACTTTATCAATACACAACCCAAAATGATGTCGGATTCCTCACAATTAACCTTGAAGACATCGCCCTTAACAAGAAAAATCAATATAGAAGCAGTAGTCACCAACTCCTTGAGCTTCCGAAAGCTAAACTCAAACTCCTCTAACCACTGAAAAGAAACATCAAAGTGGGTCAACCGGGTCGAAGGTGCTAGAATAGTGGAGAAACCTTCCACAAACCATCTGTAGTAGCCTACTTAACCGACAAAGCTTTGAACCTCAGCAACAAAGTGGTCCTAGCCCAACCACGAATAGACTCTATCTTCACTGGATCTACCATGGTACCACCCATGGACACCATGTGCCCGAGGAATGTTACAAACTCAAGCAAAAACTCATACTTTGAGAACTTTGCATATCTCTCAAAGAATGGAGCACCATCCTAGAATGCAGCTCACGGTCACTTCTTCTCCGCAAGTATACCAGAATATCATCTATGAACACAATGACAAAAAAATAAAGATATAGCCTGAACACTCACATCATCAATTAGATAAAGGCGGCAGCAGCATTAGTCAACCCTAGGCATGAGGTAGCGGTTCTTCATTGTTACCTTATTCAACTGCCTATAATCAATACAGATTTGGACCATACCGTCTTTCTTTTTCACAAAAAGAACAGGAGTGCCCTAATGAGACACACTAGACCTGATGAACCACTTACCAAAGAGGTCTTGAAGTAGAACACTAAGTTGTACATGAGCTATGTGATATGGTGGAATAGAAATAAGGCGAGTACCCAACTCAGTATCGATAGATAATTCAATATCACACACCAATGGTAGGCCAGGTAGGTTTGTAGGAAACATATCTGCAAAATCACAACCAAATAGAATTCACTAAATGGGAGGAACCTTTCTACTCAAATCATGAAAATATTCCTAATAAGAAAAACACCCACTAGTCATTTGTCTCTAGCCTAAACAAAAGAGATCGCTCCAACTAGTGTGCTGCTAGCGGAGCCCTGTCACACCACCAAGGGACCACTAGGAATGGCTAAGGTAGTGGTGTTAGACAAGAAGTTGAAAACTGCACAGTAGGGAGATAACAAGTCCATGCCCACAATCAAATCAAAATCAAGCATATTTAACAACATAAGGTCAGAGTGGGTGTCACGCCTCGGGATATTAACTAATCAAGATTGAAACACCAAATCCACTACTAAAGACTCACCCACAGGGGTCAACACACGAAATGGTGTTTCCATAGGATTAGAAATCATTCCAAAATAAGAAGCCTAATATACGACACAAAAAATATGTAGAACTAGGGTCAAATAAAGTTGAGGTGACATGATGGCGTAAAAGAATCATACATGTGATTACATAATTCGATGCCTCTATGCCCTCACTAGAGTTGTATAAACATTGCCATGTATGAAATCAATCTCCCATCTGACATTCATTGTCAACCCTTCTGATTTAAATAAATGTTTGCGATAATTTTTATTCCTATAACTTATTAGACCACATTTGTAACTTTGTAACTTAATTCGAACTTGTACCTCTCCGTATGGGTTTGACCCCAACTCTTTGTTGGGTTTTATACTAAATTATGATCGCCTACACCTAGAATTGGATGAGGTGTATTTGAGCATTTATCAAAACTCTATCGCACGACTTTAGAGTAATGAAAGAAGTGGAGTTTCCTTAACATCTTGTAGCCTCTCATTCATAAATATGGTGCACTTCACACTCATGAACAAGAATCTAATTGGTGTGGCTTATGAGACATCATAGGACCATTCTAAATATTGTGCTCTGATTACCATGTTTGTCACGACCTAGGGGTACCCCCTAGATGTAACATGGCGTATAGGACCCCACACGAGCCACTTAGCTTTCATAACATAAGAAATAGAATAGTAAGAGTAAAACTATAGTCCAAGTCCAATAGTTTTATAAAAGTAAAACGGAAGTCTAAAACACTTGTCTCAATAGCCATCTTGAACAATAGAATAAAATTAGGCCTAGCCCATACATCATGTCCAAAAGTGAAATACATGAAAGAAAGTGAAACAATATAATTTGTCCTTGAAGCATGAGGACTCACCAAAGCTCAGAAATCAACAAGTAGCCACGAAACTGAGAAACCTAACTATCGGACTCTGTATTTGGGGAAATGCAGTCAAGAGTATGTATTAGTACAAAATAATGTACCAAGTATGATAGATATGCATAAAACATCTAAATCATGCTAAAAAGGGGCATTCATGACATACAACCAACCAAACTAAAACATGATATAAAAGGGTTAGAAAACATAAGTAATAAAACCACGGTCAATTCAATCTAACATAATTTAAAGCCTTTGAACACATATGAGATACTTCTTGAAGTAACCTTAGTTCATTATTAATGTGGGGGATTAGCCTTAACCGACATAGAGATCATGTAAGCTATGATATGATCACCCCGGTGTCTCCCACACTGAAAAGGGTTATTCTACTTGCCAAGGTAAGTACCATAACTTAGCTTAGGTGGATCCACTTGCTAAGGTCTATCTAGAATAACATGCTATGGGGGCACATAGGTAATGGATAAGGAGATTGCTACTACAAACCTAGCCTCTACTAACAGGAGAGCTTCCATATCCATATTCTCTCGATGCTAAGCATAAATCCCACAGAATAGTCATTTCTTACTTATTCTTATTATCCATGAAAGAGCATGTCATCTTGCCAATTCAAGCTAAGTCATCATCCATGGAAGGGTATCTTTCAATAGTCAATCGAAGCTAAGTTTCATTATGATAGCTCTTAATCTTTGATTCAATTAGGTGAGAAGACCTTTCAACTCTAGAACCTTTTATTATATGAGAAAACCTTTCACATTATGATTTTATGTGGATATGAGAAAATCCTTTCAACAACACATCTACGTCATCATCATAGATAGTTTATTCTCAAAGCATCCTTAAAACATTTTCATAGATTTCATAAGAATATGCATAATTCCATAATTTATCTTTCAAGGTTCAAAATTCACTTTCAATCATCAACATTTAGAAAAAAAAAGGTTAAATATCGATTTCATCATAATTTCATGTAAAGTTATCAATACAATCTTAATTTCATAAATCTCTTCCTTCATAGTAAAAATCCCACATCATATGATTCATAACTTGAAACATTGCGGAAAACATGGGTTCATGGGGGAATCATCATAAAATCATAGTATTTAATCAATTCATGCATAAGTGATCATAATTCAATAATTTAAATCAATAATCAAAATAACCCATGACAATTGAAGAAAACCCTAACTCAATAGGGGGTTTTCTAACTTTGAAAATATAGGAATTTGGGAACTCTGTGAATGGAAGGAATCCATGGATGAAAACTATCACACCACAAAACCAAATGCTTTTCTTCAATGGAGGAATTCAGACTTGAATGGAAACCCTAGGTTGAGCCCTTCTTCTTCTTCAAGTTTCTAGAGAGAAATATTTTGTAGAGGAGACATGATCTTGTTTTGTAATTTTGGAATAATGACTTGAATGGGCTAATTTGGGGGTTGAAAACACTTATATAGGGTTCTTAGTGAAGGGTAAAATGACATAGTATAGGAGTTAATTAATTAGGAAAAGACCCAACTACCCCGGAAAAGATAATTGCCAGTTCTGACCCACAGCCACTGTCGAAAGACCGTGGTCAGGACAACAGACCATCCTGCATAGCTATCGATGGTGGATAGACAGCCTCTTCTGAGGGTCAGAACCACAGACCCTCAACCACAGACCGTGGTCCCACCAATGGTCTGTTGGTTTGGGTCGTGGATCCAACTCTTTGAACCCTTAACTAGGTCCCCACCCACTAACCACACCTAGGGTCCATGGTCCCATCCACGGGCCGTGGGTGGCCCTCGTGGCTTGCACCTGCAGTTTCCAAAATTGCTTCAGTTCCCTTTTTTGGATACAGGGTGTTACATAGAATCATTATTGATAACATAAACTTTCTGAAATTTAATTCAAGGATTACCTTCTGAAGTGTGAGAATATAATTTCAAGCAAATTGACAAGCTACAACTTTAAACAAATCCACAAGCTATTCCACAAATTGGATGGTAGTTTTATGGTCTTCTACAGTGATCTCAAGTTCACTTTCGAATATTTGGGTGGGCAAGTATCGTATATAAAACAAAGTCTCCTTCAAGGGTTAGAAGAATCCATATTTATAGAGATTTAATTATAGTCCAAGGAGAAGGAACACACAATCTTTCCTTAGAATAGAAAAAGGCATGTTCTTCTCCCTTTCCTTAGAATAGATAAACACGCATACTTCCCCTTTTCCTTATAATAGAGAAAGGCACATAATTCTATCTTTTTCCCTTAGAATCGATTGTAATTTCTAGTTAAATATGGGCACGGTAGGAACCACAAATTTAATTACTGAGGCTTCCTATTATGGAAATAATTCTAAATAATTAATTTGAATTTTCTTACCATAATAAATTACAAATCATTACATATGTAATTCCATAAATTAAGATTACAATACTTATCAATAAATTAAATAACTGATGAATTTAATTCAATCATCAATTTTCTTTAGAGCACTGCTTAACTTATTTCATGTGTCGGATTCATAAATCAACTTGCATGGTTTGATATGATGAAAACTTACAAGCTTCTCAAAAAGACATATCATCAATCTCCATATTGAGACATGGATTCTGTCAACTAACTTATTATTTCACCAATATATATAATTATCATCAAATCTACCAGGAATATTGACCCATCTTAGAATCTCACCTTTCAATAAATAAAAACGATAATTAACAGATACAGATCATAAAAGTTATATCAGGATTAAAAATATAAGTACCTTTAATAGTTTAGAGAATATGCTTTCGTCAGTCAGTCTAAAGCAACTATCTATACTCGGTCCCATTCAATACTAAATGCACTAGCATAAGAACTTGGAACATTGTCATTCCCTTAATCAAGATAAACTACATATAATCTTGTGCTACAATCGTACCAGTGACATGTCCAATTCCCATCTTAGATTGTGAACAAAAAATTTTATACTTAAAAGAATCGATGATTTAATCTTCTGTGTATAAGCTAAAAATATACACACTAAATCATCTACTATATAAGTAAACGAATATATGATCAATTAAAAATTATTAAATATTTATTTTATGATAAATACTATATCTAAACACATGGTTAATAGTATATATGCCAACAATCTTCCAGTTAGACTTTTAACTAGCATGATTGTTATAATGTACTATATCTAAATGCATAGTTAATAGTATATACCCTAAAAATATCCTACTAAGATATTTAATGTTGAAAATTGTTAGAATATTATTTCTAAACTCATGATTAATAGTATAAACCCTAACAATCTCCCACATAGATTGTTAACAATGCATCTACAACTTTCACAGATATTCCTTTTATATTACTTATCAAAAGGATCTTACTAAATGCAACTACGACTAAGTACTACTACAATAGTCACACTTTCATGTTCTTGAGTCGTAATATTTTCCTCAAAAGTTTTAATATTGAAATATTAACAATATTTGCATGTATTGTTCTTTAATTTTCCCAGCATCACTCACACTACTTAAGGTAGTAGTTATCTTATGTCTCATAACATTTCTACAACTACTTAAATGCAATGAAACATCAATTATAACATACCGATTAGATGTTCTTGAGCGTCTAAATTTACAACTGACTCATTTGTTATTTCTTTGTTCAGTTCCTGTAAAACTAGTTTACTCTAAGGAACATGGATTACTAAATAGTCCTTTTCTAGAAATATGACAGTTGTCTTAACAATTAACCTACTTTCTTTAGGACAATAAAATAAACCTTCTTTCATTATTTTTGGATATTTAATTAACACATACACATTTCACTCCTAATTTTAAAAGAATTGAATTCAAATGTGATATGTAGTTCTTAGAACATATCCCAAAAAGAAACAAAACAACAACAAAATAAACCAATCATTATTTTTATCATGTTCATAAGATTCTATTTATTTTCTTTTTTACACCAATCTATTATAAAGTGTGGTGTAGACAATTGAAATGCAATTACTCTATCAGATAAGTGAGTCATTAGCTCTGCAGCTAGGTATACATCACTACAATCAGATTGCAGTGATTTCAAATATTTTACATGATGCTATTTTCATTTGTCGTAAAATAATTTGAGTTTATCAAGACATTCTAGCTTACAAAGCATAAAAAAAAAAATTCATATCATGAGTAACTTTCTGAAAATCTCTGAATACTCAAATTCACCTCTTGCTTGAATAATCATTTACAGCACATATCAAAAAAGATTAATTTTAACTTATCACTACATTTATTTGTTTTTTAAGAGGGAAGTCTCTTATTGATTTTTATTCTAAACATGACTCACATGTTGGTAGTGACTTCAAGTTCAATGAACCATTATGTCCATTCTTTAACCAACCTCAAATTTCTATCCAGGATAAATGGCATAGACACTAGTGTACAGATAAGTTTCATTCAATTTAAAAGATATTTTCTCTTATGAGACAAATTAATATAGTTCAATTCATGAGAGATAATACTATTAAAAAATCAATACATCAATATACCATAAGAGATAACATATTTATCAAACTCAATTAAAGAAGAGTTACAAGAAAAATACATTAAGTATCCATCTCTGATTTAGCTTGAAACCAAAAATAATATCTTCTAACATAGTACTACGTGAGTCCATAAATCTACTACGAATTTGAGATATAATACATTAAATAGATCATAATATGTCGAATAATCCAAAATGACAAAATTTAGGGTTCATTTATACTTATATATATATATATATATATATTCATCTCGAATAGCTAATCGACGGGATCAAAGAATTCATCATGTAATACACATGTACAGTGACCAATAGTCACTCCATAAACTTATATAGATCTAACTCAGATGAAGAGTCTACTGTTAGTTTAAGTCACGTGAAAATCACCCTAGTTATATTGATCCAATCATATATTACTCATCTTAGAAGAGTTAATACATATTATCATAACTAGCGATTAAATACGCAGTGACTTGTATTAATTTCATCCGATATGGAGAAAGGTATAAGACAGCACATGAAACTAATGCTTCACTATTATTTAATCTTAGTAATCAAGGGAGGGACCCCGATGACCATATATGACCAAAAACTCATATAACGATTAAAAAAAATATTTCATACTAGTTTGTTCTTCAGAATTTAAGAAATTTCAAATCAATCAGAGTCTTTTTTTCGAATTTGAAAATGATTAATTTTCTTGAAAATGTTATTTGGTCAAAGATAGAATACACTTTTTTTGTTCGAAAATTCTTCACATATCAGCATTTGTGAAATTGATACACGAATCAGGAACAAAGAACAAAATTCTATAACTATTTACATTATTTGAATACTATTTTTTCAAAAATCAACATGTTTATGTATACATTGAACATTAAAATTCAAAACACATCTCAGGGATATCCATGCATCTTTAACGATAAAATTTGATGAAAAATAACTACTCATGCAACATACATATGTTGATTTATGCCAAGTGAATATCGTTATCCCTAGATCGTTGATCCAATAAAATATAATCAAATAGGGAGAGTCAAAACAGATCATCAAAACTAGAGATTAAAATTCAATGACATGTATGAATTGCATCCAATATGGAGGAAGGTCTAAGCCAACACATGAACTTAATACTTCACTAAAAATTAATTAGGAAGGCCATAGGTAACAATATGTATCACCACAGTATCCAAAAACAACATCTGAATGACCTTCAATTACAAACCACTGTATAACAATGAGTATTCTTAATTTGATTGTTTGTGATGAACCTACTAAATTTCAGTATCTAAAGATAAATTTCCTTCCGAGTAAACAAACCTTTACTATTATACATTTATGCAACACAATTTATATATGACACATTGAGTATATTATAATGACTCAAATAAAAGGAACACTTTCGTCAATACTATTTATTTATCATAATTCTCAATTCATACATTAAAATATATATTTTCTCACATGTATAAAGTCGCATTAAAATTTACAATGATTCCACATAAATAATCCACTTTTATAGTAGTTATTTATTGATCATAAATTTTTTATTTTATACATCATAATACCATGAGAAAAAATAGATCACTATAGTGCTCAAATAATTAAAGTTGAGGAATAAAATCAAGTCAATTTCATTGGACAGTACAAATTATAGCTAACAAGACAAAATATTAACAATAGCAATAAAACTTGTATGCCCCCAAAATAGGGGGCGTTACTGGCACTAGATACCATATTAGATCGAGTTACCCACTAAAACATACTAGCAAACCAAACTATACGATGAAAAGACTGGACAGCACAATCTCTGAAAAGTGAATCCTGAACCTGATAAGAATAAACCAGACAAACAATAGTAGACAAGCCAAAAAAATAATGATGTATTAGCTAGCCGATGTGGCCACAATGGAAGACATATCTTGTACATACATATATAAACATGCCAAGCCTATGGGCAGGAGATTGAAACATACAAAAGAAAATCCAGAATATTATGTCCATAATAGCCTCTATGAGTGACATAAGCACTATCGGGACAAGGCCCAAGCTATATTGAAACTGTACAACAAAAGTAAACATCCTTTGGTAGCCCTAAGATAAGATGGACCTTACCAACTCACAAATGAACGTGAATCCTAGTGGTTGGGTTGATCAGAATTCATGCCTGAACCTGCTCACATGAAACAAAAAGCAGCATCCACAGGTAATGGGACATTAGTATGAATAAAATGTCCTGGTATGTAAAACGAAAAGTAGAATCATAAATAGTTATTGTAATAGGGTAATAGAGATACAATATGAAACTGAAACTCAAATAATCTCCATGGCTTACATTTGGCCTCCTACTATTTAAATATTCATGGTATTCTCGTATAATCTTATGTCGTGAAGACATATATATAGATGCAAATGAATGACATACAAAACAAAATGCTAGCAATGGTGGTGCTTCTCGGTAGCTAACCGACATCATATTTGCCAACCTGTGGCCTTTGGTGTGTCATATATATAAATATAGGAAATAAGCTCCATACCTCCCGATTATAGCTCGGGAGTAAAATGCATAGCATGTCATGTCATGGATCTATAACACATATATGTTACTGTTGTCATGTTGCCAATCTTGACCCATTTGTAAGTTTGTTCTCATAACCCCATAATCACTTTCGTATGACATGTAACCAACTCATGGAACCTCATATATTCTTCCAAATAAGCTTGAAAACTTAACTAGAATTTTGAAAGATAGCCTAACCTTGTAGATATTCATAACCATTTTAAGGTGATTTACATAGTTCCTATACTTGGTTCCTAGATATTTTATAAAAAGAAGTATTTCATAAATCAAGTGTTCTAATAGTTTAAACATTTAAGTTATATTTGAGAATTTTGAAGATCGTGAGTTACTTTAAAGATTTTTCATAATAACTGTAGTGCGGAAAGAGTGTTGGTTACAAATAATAAGGGTATCCCATACTATTTTAGGCCACATCACCCAAAGAAGAATAAGAATTCATACATGTAGATATACAATCAAGGAAACCAATAAAATGACATGTAGATGTAGAAAATTCTATTTATCCAAACGAGTGGAATATCAAAATAATAGAATCATGAAAATAATTCAGTTGAGATCCCAATGCCTTTCACAAAAGGTCTTTCTAGCAAGAGAATAGTAAAATATCACATTCGGTATCTTAGAAATTTCCCAGAAGTGGTGCTAAAATGAAGGACGAAGCTTAGCCTTAACATACCTTTCCAATGAACGCTCAATGCCCGTAGTTTCTTCACGAAAGTTTTTCCTTATGACCTAAGCTTTGCAAACAATATATATACACACGCCTGGTACACACCTATAAATAATTCATAATTGATCTTAAATCGGCAGATTTGCCGTACGGCCCCAACTTGACGAAAAGTCCATATAACTTCATAAAAACCATCATAAAATAGTACCAAGATAATTACCTTAGCAAACCAAGTCTAGAGCTTGAAGAAACACCAATAACTATCAATTTATATCTTCAAAAACTAGCTCCAAACACAGCTAGTAGAAGAGCAAAAAATTTGCCACGTGTAGAGATCATGTTTCTAGGCACGCGAGCAACCTTTAATGGTTAAAATAGTCAAAAACTAACCGTTATCATGCAAGAACTTCAATAAAAACCCTCTCTTTAGCTTTCATTCTGGTAAGGGAGTGAAAAGAAATGTTTTTGTGGCATAAATCGTCGAGTAAGCCAACATACCAAATTTTTTATGCAACCTGGATCGCAACCTAGATTTTGCCCCAGCAGCCCGTAGTAAAACCTTCATAACTTTTTACTCTGATGTCAGTTGGATACGGGATTTTGTGCATTGCAAACTAGACTCGTGGACCTTTGATTTGATAGTTCATGGGATTTCTAAATCTTTATATACTAGGAGAAAACATCCAAGACATTTTGACCAAGAGTTAAGAAAATATTATTAGGGAAACTTTGCTAACTTTTGCCGACCCTAGTTTCGCTAATTATCTTGACTTCAAAACATAACATACGACCATTGTGCTATTATAATATCTCGTAACACACTATTCTTAGCATGTTAGACATTCATAGGCTTATCCCCAAGGTATGGGATGATTTAAATCTTTGAAACAGGAAAAGTTCTACCCGAGCCATTTTTTTAAGCCAGAACTCTTTTTGAGGGGTCCCTTTTAGCTAAAACTTAAGTTTAGTTCCTTGATATTGCCACCCATTTCCAATCTTAATCTCCAATATATGATACAAAGCTATATACACCTCATATAACCATGCCATACTACGCCACATATATTATGCAAGAATACAGAAAAAAGTATGGGATCTTACAAAAATGCACTAGCACGAGAAGTTGGAACAATACCATTCCCATAATCAAGATATACTATATATAATCTTGTGCTACAATCGTACTGATGGCATGTCCAATCCCCATCTTAGATTGTGAATGAAAAACATTATACTTATAAGAATCGATGATTTAATCCTCTATGTAAAAGCTTAAACTCTACACACTAAATCATCAAATATATAAGTAAACTGACACCGTAAACGAACATATGATGTATTAAAAATTAATAAATAATTATTCAATAATAAATACTATATCTAAACACGTGGTTAATAGTATATATCCCAACATTAACTACTTAATATTATAATAGATAATCTCCTACAAAAGCTAGTTGGATGGAAAACTAAATTCCTAAACCTAACTGTCGAAAGAATAACTCTAGCAAAGGGTAGTTTAAAAACATTCCAACACATAATGCAATACATAAAACTCCTAGTCAGAATCTCCAAAAAAATGACCAAATCTAAAGGAGTTTCAAGCTAGATTTGAGAGATTTTAATAGACCCAACTCCACCTAGGCCTCTCTTTTAACAAATAAGTACAAAGGGTCAGGAAACCATTCCCTGGGAGGATGTTTTTCCCTTATATTTACAGAGCATTTGGCTTAAAAGAAATGACAACTATTATAAAAACAATTAATCCTAAAATTCCATACTCTCCCACCATGTAATACATAGCCCTGACCAAATCCAAGCCATGCCATGAACAACCTAGTATTAAGTATGTTAGTTGGAAACCCCCAACAACAGATGACTTTTCCTTTGAAAAAAAACTAGTAAACATGAATAGGTGGGTTAATTAGGAACAATATAGGGGACTAGGTAATAGGATTCGTGGGCAATATGTACCATGGAAACAACCATTACGAAAGAACTATATGCCTTAAAAAAGGCCTATCGACTGCAGAGGTATTATACATTTTCTTACTAATAATAATCCTTCTCTATCAAATATTTTGACTGTCTGCAGGTATCTCCTACACAAGCTAGGGAACCCTTAATACACAATAAATTCGACGAGGAGAACAAGGTGGCAGATGCTTTGGCGAAAGAATGGTTTAATTTAAAAGGGACTAACTCCTATGTTTATTCGACAGTTACTTCTTTGTTTGTATTAACGAAATTAAAGCGGACAAGAGAAGAACCTCTTTTGTGTGGCACAGAAGGCGATCATTATCATCAAATAGAAATAGCATATATTATATTAACCCCCCTTCCCCTTTAAAAATATTACTAGTGTCATGCCCCGAGCCTATACCCTAGACGTGGCCAGAACTCGAGAACTATTGATTGCCCCAAGCGAACCGTTGGCCTGACCCAACTATCAACAGAAGACTTAATCAAGTGAAATAGAATCACAAAAACAACTCAACTCATAAATAAAGTAGCTAACTCAAACTAATCAAATGAACATAAGTGGTTAAGTCACAATCTTTAAAACATTAACAATGGAAATGAAAGAAAGACTCCTCAAATACTAATGTCTTTCTATAAGACCTCTAATACTATGATGGATTTCAGGAAAAGACCCCCGATCATCCTAACAAAACTGAAATAATGGAAATAAATAAGGCACCCTCCAGAATCAAGGAGGCTCACCAAACAATTCTGGAACTGCAAGTGCTATCAACGAAGCGCTTGTGGATGACCCTGATCTCCTGTATCTGTATCATAAAACGATGCAGGCCAAATGGCGTTAGCACATTCAAAAAATTTCCTCATCCTCAAGCTTTGAGATTATTACTCAAAAGGTTCTCTTAAAAGAGATCATACTCAAAAACTCCTCATGAACTCATTTGGAAATCGATGTATCCTCCCATTTTAAATGTAAAAACATTTACTTTTGGGAATATTTAGTTCCCATATATTCATTTTGAAAAAATGAAACTCAACTCTCCTCATCCTCAAACTAGAAGTACTCATGTCCTAGAACAAGCTTTAAAAGATTGTAAAAGACTTCTCAAAATGACTTGAAAAAACTCTCAAAACTTTACTCTTAACTCTACATTGAATTTGAATTATGTCTTCAATGGTTATGTTTCATCTTATGAATGATCTGTCGATGTTTAGATATATTTTAGAGTAGTTATAATCAAAAGGGAGTAAATTACAATTAAAAAGAATTTAGATAGAGCAAACAACTAAAACAAGGTGGAGGCAGGCAACCCTAGTGCACTTCAGGCGTGGGGCGCCAGCCCCTAAGCTTCAGAGAACCAATGTGGTGCATTGTTGGGGCGCCTTCCAAGCCCGCTTGGTGCTTCTGGGGTATGCCACCGCCCCTCCCTGGAACATTCCGACGAATTTTCTTCTTCTATTTTTTACCCTAATTCGCCTAGAATCTAATGGTTTCTTCCAACCTCACTTAGATTCAAATACCCAACATAAGTTCACAAAAATCTACTCAAAAAACCCTCAAACTCCTAAAATTCATCTATAGAAGTCATTAAATTCTTCATTAATGATTTAAGAACGAAACTTCAAGAAACTCATCAAGAACTCAAATCATTCAACCTCAAGAACAAAATGATGGATTTAAAATAACATGATTGACGCGTGGGTGAACGAACCCAACACTATGAGAGCTTACATACCTTGTTAGGATCAAATCCTTGATGAAAACCCCTCGAAGATTGCAAGAAATCCTTGAGCCCTTGAATCTTTCCGTTCTTTCTCTTCTCTTAAACTCCTCTCTAAAACCCTAAGCATATTTAGGATTTGTGAAAACTGATACAAATCAGTTTATACCACTAAAATATTACTAAAAACATGTAAAGTTGATGGGCTAAGTAAAAGACCCAAATACCCCTCATAATTTTGGGTAGCTTTCCTTAATTAGATAGACTAACTTCAAACAGGCATATCTCCCTCATCTGAACAGGAAACTTAGCAAACTCGATGGTGTTGGAAAGAGGATTCAAAGACTTTCATTTGATATCTTATGGTCCACCTAACTCATCATGTACTGATAGTTATGGTCATTTAAGGTTGACCTAAAACTCACAAGTTAAGCTTAACTTGAACATATCTCAAATTAGCTCTTTCCAAATTAGTTCATTCTAAATTTATCTCTTTTTAAGACCGAGGTGTTACAACTAGAAGCAAGCTTTGCCAGTCTAATGTATTGACACATAACAAGTTGTTATAAAATAATTACCAAAGAAAATAAAATTATAATTGAGTTGCCTGGTTTTGATATGAAAATTTTATGTAATGAAACACGATTTGAATAAAAATGAATTGCCTACCTGATGAGTCCACAATTTGGACTCATTTAGGGCATCCTCAAATCCATGTTTTGTTCCAATGAATGATGTAAATCCCTGAATTTCAGGTATTTGGATTTAGGAACGATGCATGGACACTATTGATCAAGAAGGGAACAAAGTAGGCTAAAGGAATGAAGAAATGAAGACCTGATGATCGCCGATGTCATTCGGAGAATCACCAAATTGCCAAGATACCGCCTAAAGCTACAGAATGCTAGAGCTAAAATGGGGGTGAATTCGGTGAGCAGAAATTCTATTCAGCGTGTCGTCGATCTAGCTGGCGAAGGACAACCATGTCACCAAATGAAGAAGATCCAAGCAAGTGTTGATGGGTGAGATAGAAGGACAATGGTGAATCATGGAATTATTCAGCAATCCTGACCTGGATCACCTAAAGTTACAGTAGCCAGACCAAGAAAAAGTGAAAAATAAAGGCAAGATGAAGAACAATCGGCGAATCATTGATCTGTCAGCGATACCAAACTTACCTTGCTAAGTGGTCTTATCTAATGACACATCTAACTTTTTTAAATTAGTATTGGTTAGAGAGAGAGATTCACTCAACAATGCGAGTACGAACCTAATTAGAGAGAAAACATTACCAAAGGCATTGGAGATTTTTAGTTGATTTCCTCATATAATTCTCGTTTTTGTACTCAACTATCGGAATTCGGATGGTTGTTGATTTTTCTACTTTTGTTATGAGTGGCTAAAACCCTTCTCTTGGGGTTTTGACTATGACGCAAATTATTGAGTTTTGCTAAGTAGGTATTGTTGAATTGGAAATAATGAGGTTAATTTGATTTGGGTCTGAGTTGCTACTGTGTTTTGAAGTTGTTTTGCATATTTAATGTAACAAGGTCTAGTGTTGTGATCTTGCTCGAGAGAGAAGCATAGAACCAAGGTAGCAAACTTAGCATCCTTAGTAGTGGGTTTCCCGAATTTCAGATTGAGAGTGTGAAATACGAAATCTATCCTTTGTATCCAGCTGGAGTGAGTGGATTTGATGAGGACAAAGGGCTGGGCATCTTTCAATTAGTGTTGAAGTTCGAAAGAATTCATCATACAAAAGGTAATTGTTTGAGATATATTTATTTTATATATGGCCCAACCTATCCACAACAAATTACCCTATTGTGAGCATCAACATTCACTCTCTAAAGTAACATTCGACAATTGGCTGGCCAATCCCGCAAGTTCTACTTTAATAATTGTTTATTTCAGGTTGATTCATGAAATTTGACATTTGAAACTATAACCATAAAGGCATAACAAGTGTTTCATTGAAGAGATTGTTGTCACAACTTGATCTTCGAATTTTGAAGGAAAAATACTCTCTTGGGACTCGATCCCAACTCACTTAGTTGGGTTATATTACTATTGAACGATCGTTGACACTTAGTATTGGATGAAATATCCTTGATACATAAATCAAAATGGCGCTGCTGCCGGGGAGTACCGTTACTTAGAATTCATTGATTGAAGATTTGACACTCTCAAATTTGTTTGCTGTAGTTGAATTAGTTTTGGCTACTTTGCTTAAGAGTTGGTTGGACTACATAGAAGTGAACATGAGTGAAGAAGAGATGAATGATAGCCAAGCAGGTCATCAGGATGGTATAGACGATATCAATACTGTTTACAACCCAGCTCACTCGGGTGGAATGGGTGCTGCAATTTGTATCTCTTAAGCTGATGAGAATGCGATGTTTGAAGTCACTAGCACCACTCTTCACGTACTCCAAAAGAGGGGAATATATGGAGGGCTATATCACGAAGACCCACATGAGCACATGAGAAATTTTACAGAAGTTTGCAGCCCTTTTCATTCAAAAATGTCTCATAAGAGTCAATTCGGATACGATTATTCCCACTGTATTTAACGAAAAAGGCTAATAAGTGGTTAGCCGAATTATCAAACAATTCTATCAAATCATGGAAGGAGCTGATTATAGCATTTAACACATGATTCTTTCCTCCATAAAGGATGATGAAATTAAGAGATGAAATTGAAGGTTTCAAGCTACATGAAGGGGATTCCATCACGTCATCATTTCTTCGAGATGACATGAATAGAATAAACTAAGCATGGTACACGAAAGAGGATCAAGTCTCTCTATTTTGTTTTAGACTAACGCAAGAACAACTTGATAAATAGAGAGAAAGGGATGAAAACATCAAGAAGATGTTGACCCAAATGGAATTTCTACAAGAGTGAATGAAGGGGACCTGTGGAGTGTTTAGAGTTGAGGAAGGTCTTTTTTTGGTTATTGAAGACTGGGGGAGAGTCAAAGTTGGAGCTCCAAGAGATATGAGGAGGGTTCCCACCCACGCTATCTACAGTGAGGCAGAAATAAAAGTTAGAATTATCAGAAGGGAGAAGAACAAAGGAGATCCTATCAAGATTGGGCTGATAAAAATGATTATTGGAGAAGCGAAGATGATCATGATGATAACCACACTCACTCGAATGAAAGCCTAAAATCAAAGAGGAATGCAAGTAGTCCATGGGTGAATGAATCATTGTCATACATACTTGATAAAGTTGAAGGTTCGGATGATTTGTTGAAAGGGATGAAAGATGACTTTTCATCATTAATCAGTAAAGTGAACTCTCATGTCAATGCCATCAATATACTTGAAGGACAATTGAGTTTATTATTAGCCCAATTGAAACCACATATGACGATAGAAGATGATGCTAGAGTGCTGGTTGTAGTCACTCATAGTGGAAAGGTGGCAATAAGTAATGTGATGGGAAATGAAGATGCTCAAAAGCATGAAGAATATAAATGCATGGAGGACAAGAGTTACTTTGCCATCAAAGCATTGCCAAAGAACCACAAAAGGGAGTGGAACAACACGTTCAAATTCAAAACGTCATGCAACCTCTACCCAAAATACCTACCCCATTTCCCCAACATTTGAAGAAGAAGAAACAAGATAAGAAGTTTAAGAAGTTCTTATCGGTATTTAAGACATTGTCAATTAACCTCCCTCTTATTAAGGCATTTTTAGAAATGTTGGGATATGCCAAATTCATGAAAGAGTTAGTCACAAAGAGAAGGAGCTTGGATTTTGAGACGATTGAAGTTTCCCATAGTTGCAGTGCAATTATGACTATGGAGTTGATCAAAAAGAGAAAGGGTCCCGAGGCATTCACAATCCCTTGAACCATTGGCATTCTCCAATTCACTAAAGTTTTATGCGATTTGGGGGCAAGCATCAACTTGATGCCCTAAGTGATATACAAACAACTTGGGTTGGGTGAACCAAAAGCAACCACAATGAATCTTGGTGAAGGTTGATCGGTTCATTTTCCTGGCCAACTTTTTAATTTTTGATTGTGAAATAGATGCTGAAATTCCCATTATTTTAGGAAGCCCATTCTTAGCAACTAGAAGAGCATTAGTGGATGTTAAAAGTGGAGAGTTGAAGTTACGAGTGAATGAAGATGAAGTAACCTTCAATGTTTGTAAGTCAATGGAACACCCAAGTGATATTCATGTGGTGTCTACCCTTGATGTTATCGATGAGGCAGTGGCTAGCATGAGTCATTTGATGTGCATGAGCGAACCTATTGAAGTCGTGCTTGCTAACTATGATGAATTTGAAATTCAAGGTTATGAAGAGGTAGCAACTTCTGTTTCATGCTTGGGAGGGTATTCAAAGACTCCATTGAAATTAGACATTGACTTGAAAATTAGAGAGAATCCTCCTGCAAAATCGTCAACAAAAGAACAACCACATTTGCAATTAAAAGCACTTTCCCCCATCTCCGGTATTCTTTCTTAAGGGCAAATAATACTCTATTGGTAATTTTTGCGGCTGACTTGCTTTAATGGCAAGTGAAACTATTTCTTAAGATGTTACGAAGGCATATCAAAGTTATAGGTTGGACCATATCTGATATAATGGGCATTCCTCATGGTATCTGTACTCACAAAATTCAACATGCTAGTGAATGTAAACCAAGTGTGGAATATTAACGGAGATGGAGCCCACCAATGAAAGAAGTAGTGAAAAAGGAGATAATAAAGTGGTTAGACACAGGCGTGATCTACCCTATTACTGATGGCAAATGGGTAAGCCCTATGCAATGTATGCCCAAAAAAGGGGCTATCACAGCGGTCCTAAATGAAAATGGGGAACTTGTGTCTATGAGGCCGATAACCGAATGGAGGGTATGCATGGATTATCAGAAGTTAAATGCATGGACTGAAAAAGATCACTTCCCCATGCCCTTTATGGATTAAATTCTTGATCGATTCTCGGAAAGAGGTTGGTATTGCTTTTTGGATAGTTATTCCAGTTATAACCAAATCTCCATCGCATCGGAAGACCAAGAGAAAACCACCATCACATGCCACTATGAGACTTTTTCCTTTAAAAGGGATGCCCTTCGGGTTATGCAATGCCCCGACAACCTTCCAATGTTGCATGCTATCAATTTTTGCCAACATGGTAGAAGAATCAATAGAGGTATTTATGGATGACTTCTCAATTGTTTGTGATACTTTTGAGATGTGCTTAGAACACTCAAGACAAGTTCTACAGAGATGTCTGGAGACAAACTTGGTCCTCAATTTGGAAAAGTGTCACTTCATGGTTAAAGAAGGAATAGTACTTGGTCACAAGGTGTCGCAAAAGGGTCTGGAGGTGGATAAAGCAAAGACTAAAGTTATTGAGAAATTACCACCACTAATTTCAGTAAAGAGGGTTCGTATTTGCTTAGGACATGCCGGTTTCTACCAGAGGTTCATCAAAAACTTCTCAAAGATTGCACATCCTTTATGCAAATTCTTAGATAAAGAGGTAAAATTCCAATTTGATGATGCTTGTATGGTAGCTCTCCAGTGCTTGAAGGAGAAATTAGTATCAACCCTGGTCACTATTAGTCTTGATTGGTCAGAATCTTTCGAAGTAATGTGTGATGCAAGTGGAACGTCATTGGGTGTTCTGCTGGTGCAGAAACACAACAAACTTTTTCACCCAATTTATTATCCAAGAAAGACTCTATAAAGAGTGCTCAGCATAACTACACCGTGACTGAACAAGAGTTGCATACGGTAGTCTATGCATTTGAGCAATTTTGGGTATACTTGTTAGGCACTAAAGTAATTGTTCACACTGATCATGCTACATTCTGCTACCTAATGGCAAAGAAGGATACTAAACCGAGGTTGATAATGTGGGTGCTACTATTGCAAGAATTTGACTTTGAGGTCAAAGATAGAAGAGTTTACAAAAATCAGGTGGCTGACCACTTATCAAGATTAGAGGGAAAGGAGAATGACAAGAATGAGGTTGACATAGACCATCCCTTCACCAATGAATAAGTATTTGCAATAACTCTCAAACAAACTCCCTGGTATGCAGATTTCGCCAATTACATAGTGTGCAGATTAATGCCGGATGAGTTGAACTTCTACCAACAAAAGAGGTTCATGTTCGATGTTAAAATGTACTTTTGGGATGAACCATACTTGTTTCAAGAGTTTGCATATCATATCATCAGACGGTGTGTTCCATAAGAAGAGGCAGTAAAAATTCTCCATACTTGTCATGCTTCACCGGTTGGGGGCCATCATAGCGGTGTATGTACAGGTGTTAAAGTTCACCAAAGTAGATACTATTGGCCATCCCTCTACAAGGATTCATATCAATTTGTGAAGAAATGTTCTCAATGTCAGAAGCAAGGTGGAGTGTCTAAAAGAAACGAGTTATCCCTTACTCCTATTTTAGAAGTTAAGCTATTTTGTGAGTGGGGAATCAATTTCATAGGCCTATTTGGGAGTTCCTTTGGCAATAAGTATATCTTGGTGGTAGTAGATTATGTTTCTAAACGGGTAGAAGTTGTTGCACTTCCACACAACGAAGGAAAAAGTGTGGTTCAATTTTTGAAACACTACATCTTTGCTAGAGTTGGTACTCCTCAAGCTATTATTAGTGATGGTGGATCCAAGTTTTGCAATAAATGGTTCTCAGCAGCATTGAGTAAGTATGGGGTGAAATACAAGGTAGAGACTCCATATCATCCCCAAACAAGCAGTTAAGTTGAAGTGTCAAACCGAGAGATCAAGAGCATATTGGCTTGATGGTGCACTATGGGCATGTCACACCGCATACAAAACCCAAATCGGTATGTCTCTGTATTAGTTAGTTTTTGGGGAGGCTTTCCATATACTAGTTGAGTTAGAACACAAAGCAATGTAGGCATTAAAAGTTCTGAATTTGGACTAGACAAAAACCTCAAAAAAGAGAGTAGAGTAGATAAAAGAGTTGGACAAATTCAGGTTTAAAGCATACGAAAGTTCAGCTCTCTACAAGGAAAAAATGAAGAAGTGGCATGATGCAAAGATACTTAAGAGATAGTTCTAGGTAGGAGATTGGGTGTTACTATACAACTACCGACTTAGACTCTTTCCCAGAAAACTTAAGTCCAAATGGTCAGGACCGTTTAGAGTGACAAGTGTATTCACCTATGGTACCATAGAAGTTGAGGGTCAAGATGGACCTGTATTGAAGGTGAATAGGCAACGCCTAAAGTTATACTTTGGAGAGTGCCAAGAGATCTCTTTGATTGAGGTGGTATACCTGAAAGATGCTTGAGAGCATTTCCACGTCATGCAACGACATTTAATAAGGCGCTTTTTGGGAGGCAACTCAACTGTTAGTGTTTTTAAATAATTTGTGTGCTGATTTTGCTGTAGATGTATCATGAACATGACAAAAATCCTATTGGCGAGCCGGCAAATCCGTTCGGAGAACTCAATTGAGTCTACTTTATAGACCTCAAAAATTGAGCAGGGACTCTGGAACATTCAGTAGGATACCTTTACTATTCAGTGAGTTGCCGATGTACTTAGGCGACCCTACATTCTTTGCCCTTTTGCCTTCAACATTGATTACATCCCTCAAGGATCATTCAGCGACATTTTGAGTCCATTCTATGAGTCACCGAACTGTTCAGCGACGTCCTACATCTTCGCTGATATATCCTTCTTGGGAGTGCAATCCACTAAAACTAAGGGTGATCTAAAGAACAGTAGGTGAATTGCCAAAGCATTCAGTCACTAGCTTACTCTCTTGCCAACTGGGCATTTAGTGAAGATTCCTCATTACCTTGCTCTACTTATTTACACACTATCATGTTTTAATTTCTTGTTCGTATTTCATTATTATTCTTATTTTGTTTTATTCGCGGTAATGCCTGTTCTCTACCCACATTGAGGACAATGTAGACTGTTTTTGGTGGGGGCGTGGAAATTGGTCAGTGTCCTCAGTGAACCTCCTCCTCTTTATGCCACCTTTCCTATTTGTGAATGTGGTTGTTCTCTTGCAAATTTGAGTATCAGTTTTGATCAATACCGATGACTTGAATAGTGCTTATAATCTAACACAAATGAATGTGCGGCAATGATGAGGCGTAATGCAGTTGCATAGACAATATGCGAACTCTTTGCATCTCGTTGTGACTAGCCATGTGTCGAATTGAGCCTCTTGTTATGAACATTGCACACTTGCGAAAGTGTGGAGTCTTGTTTGACTTTTGTGTCAATGCAATGTGTGATGAGCTAGCAGTGAACCATGTGTGATGACACCTAGAATTTACCCCATTGGTTCGGTTGACTAAGTTATGTGAACTTTGAGATCATCTTAGGCAGCTTTAAAGAGTGTGAACTAATTTGACATTATACCTCTTTTTGGGGCCTACCTTCTAAGTGTGTGAACTCCGCTTGAGCACTCTTTGAGACTTAACCTTTTCTTGGAAGAAACTTGAAGACATTTTGACCTTTTATTGTTCCATTATCCATAATCCTCATGATTTATGGTTTGTTTGAATAGCCAACTAAGGCGAAAAACCTAAGTTGGGGGTGTGGTGAAAAGAGATGGTAAATCAAGGAGTGCAAGAAAGTCCCCTTTTACTCATGATTTGAGAAAAAATGGAACCCCTCCATACAAAAATAGTATATTTATATATTAAAAAAAAAGATTGAAAAAGAAGAAGAAAGAAAAGTTGCGGAATAAAGTTGTGAAATACAAAAAGAAATGGGGTTTTCAACAATCCATGGAAAGTGAATAATGGGATTACTTGTGAGCACGAATGAAAAATGATGAAGAAAAGGAAAGGAAGTGTTGTTCATACACATTTCTTGAGGACTATAGCAATTGAGCTTAAATGACCATACATTTGCACTCTGCCGCATTACAAGCCTTGCAAAAGACCATTTTGATCTTGAGTGAGCTAAAACAAATATTGGCTGGAAAATACGGGCAAACCTATGGGTGAAATCATACATTGTATTCACCTATGAGAGTGTGAGCACTGCATTTGAATCTGGAACTCTAAATTGTTGAGCCATTGTGTGTGAATATGAAATCATTCTTTGTTTGAGGGCATTTGAATACCTTTGTTGAGCTTGAATTTTCATTTGAAGCAAGTATTGCGAACTTGAGAATCTTTGATAGTGGTGAGTCACAACTAGAATCTTGAGTGCACAATTGATCCTTACATGAGTTAGTTGAGTGCCTTTGTGTGCATTCGTGATTGAATCTTGTGTAGAATTGTTTGAGACATCCCTTTTTGAACTGCTGAACTTGAGTTTTACCTGAGGACAAGCAAAAAGTTTAAGTTGGGGGTTTTGATGAGTCCACGATTTGAACTCATTTAGGGCTTTATTTTAATAAAATTAGTGTTCTCAAATGCATATTTTGTGTCAATGAATGATGTAATTCCTTGAATTTTAGGTATTTTGATTTAGGAATGATGCATGGACACTATTGAGTACAAGGATTCATTCAACACTCACACTCAAAAGTAACTTCAAGTATAGTTAACGCTCATTACCATAGTCTTACCCTTATTTTCACTGCTTAGACTCTCTAAACTAGTTTTTATGATCACTACAGCACTTTCTTGACTTGTAACGTAGGCTCAGGTTCTGGTGTGGTACATTTGGGTACTCTTTAGTAACTTTCTGCCCTCCTTGACATTACATTAAGCTTTCTACCTCTGTTTGCCCTATTTTTGATATCCTACTATTTTACCTTCTTACCCTTGATTCTCTTCAACCATGGATGTGACTTTAGACTTGGTAGGTTTTTATTTTTTCACTTTCTTCTTTTTCTTGCATTTTATTCTTTTCTTTAGCTTTCAACAAGGCACATCCTCTCCTCTCTTTTATTTTTCTCTTTGTCAACACCAAACTCTTTTCATATACATTTTTCTTTCAATTTCCTCTTTCATAGACACCCTCAGCTTATAGATTTTCCATTGGTTAAGGTGCACAATACCTGATGTCGGATCAGGGCCAATATTGAGGTCACTTTTTGCATTAGTCACCTTCAACTTAGGCTTTTGGCCTAAGTCGAGGTGCACATGTCCAAGGAGGGACCGGGGTCAATATAGTAGATTATGGGAAGGTGAGGTAGGGGGTTAGAAAGAAATGGTCAAATTTAGGCACAAAGCATTTGGATCAAAGGAAGCATTTATTTCATTTGGTTGGATTCTTTTTAGGCAATTTGTGGACTTATCAGAATAAGGACCTATGATCAATTCCTAGCCTCTTAAGTAGAATGGCTTAGTAGGACTAACAGGGCAAGTTCTAAATTTGCACAAAAACTGTTTGAACAATCAACTATTCTCACACAGTCTTGGCACATAGTTTCATTATCAGATTATCAGATTACCCAGTTCAAGTTTTAACTTAAGTCATGCCATCATGTTGGTTCATTATCATGTCATACTTAGAGCCAACACATTCAACTCATTCTCATCTATAGATTTTAGCACATATCACAAATTTTGGACGAGTATCATTTTTTAAAAATTTTTTTAAAAAGATTTAGTCATCATGCTTCATTCTTTCTCATGCTTCTACACATACAATCCTAACACATGTCGGTTCAATAGAAATTAAGCAGTATCTTGGGGTAAAGGAACACATGCAAGAAAACCCCAAGAGAGGATTATAAGTTAGGTTACTCATACTTTACCCTATCACTCACAATCCATTTACCCCTCCCCTAACAAAAAATAGGTGTTATGTCCCCAATGCACACAAGAACAGTAAAAAGTAATGGATTGGGTGAAGCAAACATGTGGTGCATAGCACCGACGAACTATCAACAAATGGGTGGGTTCGGTTTCCCAGAGCCCGTTGGGACAACAGATGGGTCACCCTCAGTAGTGCCCACATAATCTAGCCAACACCCTCAGTAGAGCTATCAATCACTCTAACCGCACCATCAGTGGTGCCCACCTCACCTTTCACAATATCAACCACCTCAGTAACAAGCGTAGAACTCGAAGACCTAAGCGCACTCTCACGAACCCTCTGCAGGAGCAAGTGCTCATCCACAATGGAGGACCATCTAGCCTAATCACTCTGCTGAAGTTCCTATTTCATTGCTCGAGAATCCTCAGTAGTATCAACAATGTGACTAGAATGGTGCCTCTTCCCTCGGGCACGAGTAGGCTCGGGCTGTGTCATATCTCCACTGAACTGAGCCTCTAATATCGTATCATCAGTTGGTACAGCTGGTGCGGACTCTAGCTCATCTATGGATGGAGCAATGATGGCATCAAGATCGGCCCGAAAATGATCCAAGTTAGCCCAAAAGAGCAGACATCTGCAGTAGGAGCTGGCCGCACTAGGACATTCAACTCGAAGGCATCCAGGCACTTATGAGCAGCTTGGACTTTCTGGTCCACTATATGATCCATCCTCTTTTCTATCCTAGCCTCGGCCTCTACGATGGACTGTTGCATCCAAGGTTTCATGTGATGAAGTAGTGTGGCCATCTGTGCCTCCAATTTTTGAAAGCGAGCAAGGGGTACGATAGCAGATCCCAATGAAATTGTGGCTCTTGAAGAGCTGAAGGCTCGACTAGCAGCTGGGATAGGTAGCCTAGAATATCATCAGTGTCAGCGGGATGGACAGGGTCATCACTCTGCATCTGGTACACTCATCTACTACATCTTCTCCCAATGGAGGTACATTGACCAACGACTCTTGGCATGGTGCCACCACATTCGCCTCATCCCAAATCATTCCTATATCCAAGGTCCAGTAGCCCGAGTCAACTCGTCACAATGCCATATCGAAACTCCAGTATTCCTGCATAACTAAAAGATGAGGCCAGGAAAAGGGTATGTAGTGGAGGCCTTGAAGGCCCTCTCACGAATCTCCTCAATGACCATGTGTGCAACATCAATCTTAAATCTCGCAACCAATGCTGCTACCATAACCACGCGGTCTCAAATGAGTGCATTATCCACCTTTCTGAGGGAAATCCAATTTCGTACCAACAACTAGAGAAACTTAGCCACAAATGTGAGAGTGGCCTTCTTGATGCTTAACCCAGGAGTGGTGACCCACTCGACTCGCTTTCCATTAGTAGCAATATAATGAGCAAGCCATAGTAATACTCTCTTTTTTTGTTGGCACTCCGCTGGAACTCACCGCCCCCACACAATATCCTACCAGTAGTCGAATTCTCTAGTATTTAATGCCCAAGAGGTGCCCAGACTGTAGATGAATCTGACGATAGTGACCCACGATATGTCCACAGCAACACCCCAAACTAGTATGGAAGTGAGTGGGTCCTATGCTCTGGATTGACATTTGGTGAATAGAGCCTCGAATAGTAGCTGCATAGGAAGTATAAAACTCCCTCACGATCTCCTCTCTATATGATCTAGGGTCAGTTCCCATGCACTCGCACTTATGATGTTGAAATAGTCGGTGGATGTCGGGTACAGAGAGTAGGCTCCCTGTAAGAACTCTGCGCTCCTTAATGATTTGCCGGACCTTCACTCTCTTCTCATTCAATAACTAGGCATCCCTGTAAATCTACCATTGGCCCTCTACACACCACCTATTGGGATCCCCAACAACCGGAGCAGGATCGGTGTTAGGAGGAATTTGGACATTCCCTGAACTAGTGGCCTCATTAGATGAGGCAGCTTTGTTATGTGAACCTGAGCCTGTGGAGGATCCAAAACCGAAGCCGGAAGCGTAGGCGAGCTCAATGCCAGAAGCAGTGACACAGTCTAAGCTAAAAGTAGAACCAATTGGTGACCCGATGAGTGTGTTCTCCTCATCAGACTAAGAGACAGTAAATACGTTGGTGACAACCTGTCAGGATGTATTCCAGGTAGCCCGAGGTATTGTAGGAGTTGTCCTCGTGGCCGGTGAAACATATGCTGGATCCTTTTTCCGCGTTCGTGTCTTTATCAATCAGCCTAAAATTATGTACCATGGATTTTGATTTGCCCCTTTTAGAGTAGGTCACTTTCTTCTTAGGCGCTATGGTATCTGTTGATGTCTAATTAGTACCAAAAGAAACTCATAACACACTCGAAAAGATTGTAGAACAAAGAACGAACAAAAATGAAAAACAAAAAAAATTTCGGGTGGCTAGGCATCTACGGTCTATAGTCTGATCTACGGTCCGTGGATCCCTTCAGTAGACTAGGGATCCCAAAGAGTTGGACTTTGATGGGAACCATATATGTGTATAATAGTCCGGAGACTGATCTACCGACTGTAGTCCACAGTCGTGGTTTCACACTTAGCATATTTTATGGTGTACAGACTCACGGACCTAACCTACGGTCCATAACTCGTGAATCAGATTTGTGCCAGGTTTCAAGCATCCTTCATGATGACCCTAATTTTACCAATTTCAACAATATCACCTAGTCTAATCATGAATTTCAACATAAATTATGCAAGTTTGTCATTCTAAGGGTTTCGATTATTCCATTATCAATAGATATTGCATACAAGATTAGGAACCCTAGGTCAAAAGTCACATTTAGACTCCTATCTCACTGATTTTATACATTCTAACAACACACAATCATGATCTATCATCCCAAGGGTGATTCTAAATCTATTGTAGCATGCAAGTACATTGAATTTCAACCCAAGGTCAAGACCCAATTTCAAACTTTCTATAGTCACCTAATGAATCTAAACTCAAAGTGAAGAAAAAGTTAGTTACCTTACAAGCAATGGGAATGTGGTATTTGTCTAATGACTCTATGCTTTCAATACCACAACTCTCCCTTTTGTACCGAACCCGAGCACTAGACCTCTTGGTGAATTTGGGGGTGAGTGGAATAATAAAAAAAATGAATGGAATTTTGGGGGAAAGATGTAGGGTGATTGATAGGGAATTTATGGTAATATGGAGTGATTGGAGTAGTGGGAAGGTTTAGAAACAGTTTGGGAGTGAATGGAGGGAAGTGGGAATGATTTGAAAATGGGGGGTTTTATTTAGGAGGGGTCCGGGTCGGGTTAGGCAGAACTAGGGTTTTGACCCACGAGACCCCATCTACGATATGTGGGTCGATCTACGGTCTGTAGATGGGGACCATAGATCACATCCATACTTAGACAATTTAGAAACCTTACCTGGGATCTACTGACACCATTCACGGTCCGTGGAATGAGCCACGGAGCATCGATGGGGTCGGTAGACCTCTACACCAAAAAAATTTTCTAGCAGATTCTGCTTTTCGCCCTTGCATATGTAGCAACCATTAGCCATTCTTTTACATTTTCTGGACACTTTTTAGACACGGACCCTATGCTATGTCTAGCCAACACTAAAACAAAAATAAAACAACTATCTAAATGAGTGCAGAAAAGTAACTAAAAATAGAAAACTACTAAATGGAAAGCAAGAACCTATTGTTGGCTAGATTTTACATCTTGGGTTGCTTCTCAAGACACACTTGATTTAATGTCGCGGCAGGACGCGGGCCTCTTGATTACATAGAATTCATCAAGATAGTAGGCCTCAACAACTTCTTCCACACTTTCCGCGTTTCCCATATAAATCTTGATCCGTTGCGCGTTTACCATGAACATTGTTCCTTCATTGTTCTCAAGCTCAACCGCTCCATGGGGGAGCACTTTTGTAAGCAAAAATTGCCCGGTCCATTTAGACTTGAGTTTGCCCGAAAACAAGTGCAACCTAAAGTTGAATAGAAGCACATAATCACCCACAACAAATTCTCGCTTTTCAATTCTTTGATCATGATACCTCTTCATCTTCTGTTTGTACAAGGCTGAACTTTCATAAGCTTTTAGGAGAAACTCATCAAGCATATTCAAGTCATTCATTCTTTGATTAGATGCTGCGCCCCAATCCAAATTTAGCTTCTTCATCGCCCATATAGCCTTATGCTCTTACTCTACCAGTAAATGGCAAGACTTCTCATTACAAGTTGATAAGGAGACATGCCTATGGGAGTCTTGTATGCAGTGCGATAGGCCCATAGAGCATCATCAAGCTTCCTTGACCAATCCATTCGATTAGCATTCATAGTCTTAGACAAAATCTACTTTATCTCTCTATTGGACACTTCAACTTGCCCACTTGTTTGCGGATGGCAAGGAGTGGCTACATTGTGGCGACACCATATTTCTCAACTGGCACCTTGAACAACTTATTACAAAAGTGGGAACCTCCATCAATGATAATCGCCCCAGGTATACCAAATCTGGAGAAGATATTTTTTTTCAAGAATGCGGTGACACTTTTACCTTCATTGTTGGAGAGTGCAATTGCTTCCATCCACTTCGACACATAATCAACCGCAAAAAAAGTGTAGTTCATCCCATGTGTGAACTCACAAATGGACCCATAAAATCAAATGCTCCATACATCAAACAACTCTATCACCAATATAGGGTTCATAGGAAGCTTTTGCCTCTTTGAAATCCCTCCTTCTCTTTGGCAACGGTCACAAGACTTGGCGAAATCATGAGCATCTTGGTGGATGGTAGGCCAGTAGTACCCACATTGCAAAATCTTATGCGCAGTTTGAATACCACTATGCTGCCCACCAACAGGCGATAAATAACATACCTCAATTACACTCAACATCTCAATATTAGGCACACATCGATGAATAATCCCATTAGAACAACTACGATACAAGTAAGGTTCATCCCAAAAAAATTTCTTCACATGATGCATACAATTTTTCCTTTGGTGAAAAGAAGATCAGGAGGCACCAAATCGCTTGCCAAATAATTAACAAAGTCTGCGAACCAAGGAATCAGATCATGAGAAACAGCCAATACCTGTTCATCTAGAAACGCATCATTAATTTCAGCTCTATCACCAAGCTTTAGCGTAGCCTCCTCCTCTAATCTGGACAAGTGATCGGCAACTTGATTTTCGATCCCTTTTCTCTCTTTTACCACAAAATCAAACTCCTGCAGCAACAATACCCATATAATCAACCTTGATTTTCCATCCTTTTTGGCCATTAAATACCTCAATGCAGAATGGTCAGTATGCACTATAACTTAGTACCAAGCAAGTAGGATAAAAATTTCTTGAATGCGAAAACCACCGCAAGAAGCTCTTGTTTCTTCACAATATAACACTTCTGGGCCACATTTAGAGCTTTGCTAGGATAGTAAATATGATGGAGAATTTTCTCTCTCCTCTATGATAATACTACTTGAAGCGCCACTCCACTCGCATCGCACATTACCTCAAATGGTTGTCCCCAGTCCGGTGAGATAATGAAACGTGCAATAACCAACTTCACCTTCAACTCTCCAAATGCTCTCATACAAGCATCATCAAAATCAAACATATACTTCTTTTTGAGTAGTTTGCACAATGGATGTGCATTTTAGAGAAGTCCTTGATGAACCTCTTATAGAAACTTACATGCCCAAGAAAACTTCTAACACCTTTTATAGAGATAGGTTGTGGAAGCTTTTCTATTACCTCTACTTTTTCTCTATCAACCTCAATGCCCTTCTCAGAAATGCGATGACCCAGAACTATCCCTTCTTTTACCATAAAGTAGCACTTCTCCCAATTTAGCACCAGATTACAGCCTTCACACCTTTTAAGCACCTTAACCAAATGATCCAGACATCAATCAAAGGAGTCACCCACCCCATAAAAATCATCCATAAATACCTCAATAGTGTCCTCCACCATATTAGAGAATATTGACATCATGCATCACTGGAAAGTTGTTGGAGCGTTGCACAACCCAAATGGCATCAGTTTGAAGGCAAAAGTCCCAGAAGGGCAAGTGAAGATGGCTTTCTCTGGGTCTTCCGGGGCTATAGAAATTTGATTGTAGCCATAATAACCATCAAGAAAACAATACCAACCCTTACCTGGAAGTCTATGCAACATTTGATCCATGAATGGCATAAGGAAATAGTCTTTTTTTGTCTTAAGCATTTAGCTTTCGGTAGTCCATGCATACTCTCCATCCAGTCACGAGCTGCATCAAAATAAGCTCATTTCTCTAATTAGGAGCCACATTAATCCCACATTTCTTGGGCACACACTGAACAGGACACACCCAACTACTATCTACAATGGGATAGATAACTCCAACATCTGGTTCACTTGAAGATCTCCTTTTTAACTACCTCTTGCATAGGCGGATTTAATTTTCTCTGGTGCTCAATACTAGGCTTGTGATCTGGCATAAGTTGGATTTTATGAGAACAGATACCAAGAGGGATCCCAATAATGTCTGCAATAGTCCACCAAATATCTCGCTTTTGAACCTCTTTAACACATAAACCAAGCATTCTACTTGTCACCCATTAAAATCTACTGCAATGATAACTGATAAAGTATCATCTTTTCCCAAGAATATATACCATAAATTTGATGGTAGAGCCTTAAGCTTCAATTTCGGCGCCTCCTCAAAAGATTGTCTTGTGGGTGGGGACTCACGATTTTTCATGTCTAACTCTAGCTTCTTTGATTTCAAACGATATTCGCACCTATCAAATGTGGCGACCAACTTATCATACTCTTCAATAACATCACTCTCAAAGTTCATCATAACCGCAACTAGTGCCTCAACACCCAGTCTCTGTTTAATCTGCACCTTAGACTCACTCTCAACTATATATGTTATCGCAGATACCTATTGGAGCTCACTACTCTACTTCATAGACCTACAAATATTGAAAGTTGCCTCTTCATTGTTCAGTCTTAACGTCATCTGCCCCTTTTCTATATACACTAAGCCACACCTAGTAGCAAGGAATGTTCTCCCAAAAATGATGGGAACCTCAAAATCTGCCTCATAGTCAAGAATCACAAAATCCACTGGAAATATGAACGACTCCACTTTCACAAGTACATCATGGAGCACACCAATGGGCTTCTTCACAGTTCTATCGGCCATAAGCAACCACATCGCAATCATTTTTGGATCTCCTAGACCCAACTACTTGTAAATAGCTAGCATCAGATTAATGCTAGCACCAAGATCACATAATGCCTTAGCAAAATGCAATAACCCGATGGTACATGGAATAGTGAAGGCACCAGGATCCTTCTTTTTCTGCACAAGGGATCTTGTAGCAATAGCACTACAATGTTGCAATCTATCATCATATTCGAAGCTCACTGCCTTCTTCTGTCACCATATCTTTCATAAATTTTGCATACCCAGGCATTTGCTCCAAAGTTTCTATCAACGGAACATTGATGGAGAGCTATTTCAACATGGTAATAAACCTGTGGTATTTACCTTTTTCAGTCTTCTTCACTAACCGCTGTGGGAAGGGAGGTGGAGGTCTAGGTATGGGAAAAACTTTCTAAGTTACCTCCACTTCTTTCTCTGTCGCATTCTCAGACTCTCCACTTACCTCTACCACATCATCATCTTTACTAGTCTTTATTTCCAATCCAGAAGACATATGTGGATCAATGGTTTGCTTATCCCCTCGAGTAGTGACTACCATACAATACCTATCATTCTTTGGATTCTGGATGGTGTTGCTAGCAAGAGTGCAGATTGACGTGGATTTACTGTAGTTGACAACTGAGCCATCTGCCGCTCAAGATGCTTGATTGACACTGCATGGGCATCAACCTTTTGACCAATACCAGCATCAATTTTTTGACCAATACTAGACAAGTCATTTCTCATCTTCTTCACAATCTCATCAATTGCATCAAACCTCCTCATTATCTTCTGCATCATATCCTCAATACGTGACATATTACCTCCACCTTCTCTTGTACCAGATTCCCAATTTTGAGGAGGAATATATGGTCCAACTCGATTATTTTTGTTGCCATAGTTGTTTCGGTTATAGTTGTTTTTGTGGTTAAAGTTACCATCCCAGACATATTGACCCTCTCAATTGTAGTTACCATAGTTTCGACCTTGATTTCCTTGACCTTGGCACCAATTATCCATATTGGAACCTTGGGCATTTGGTTGGAAATCCCCCGTCTGATCATGTACCGCATAAGTATCCTCATCATAGTAACTCTCCTTAACCTGTGGTGGATTCCTAGTCAAATAATTCATTGCATTTACCTTCTCTATACCTCCGCTCATATGCTTCAAAACCAACCCTAGTTCATATCTTATCCGAGCCATTTCCTCACGAATCTCATCTACAGACTGGTTGTTTGTAGTTTTAATGACAAACATGTTTCTCCCAGTATCCGACTTTCTAATGCTCCAAACTTTATTGTTCGAGAGATCTTCTCCAATTTCTCCGCAATCTGCTCAAAAGTGCACTCACCATATGAACCTCCACCAATATTATCACGAACTTCCTTAATGTTGTCATCCTGACCTCAGTAGAAATATTTCTTCAGCGACTCATCATCAATACGGTGATTCGAAACACCCCTTATGAAAGTAGTGAACCTATCCCAAGAACTACTCACAGAATCTCCAGGTAGTGCTACAAAATTGTTGAGTTTATCTTTGTGATTTAGCTTTTTAGATACTAGAAAGAATCTTGCTAGGAACACATCAATCAGTTGTCCCCATGTATAGATTGAGTCATAATAAAGCTCATTAAACCACACAGCATCATTGCCGATTAATGATATAGGGAATACTCCCAATCCAATGACATCAATGTCCAAGTCCGGTCGCCCCACACA
This sequence comes from Solanum bulbocastanum, assembly GCA_037074985.1. Classification (NCBI taxonomy): domain Eukaryota; kingdom Viridiplantae; phylum Streptophyta; class Magnoliopsida; order Solanales; family Solanaceae; genus Solanum; species Solanum bulbocastanum. The sequence continues at coordinate 21,488,848 of CM073607.1, read as the reverse complement.
ACTTTTGCAAACACTCCTTAGCTTAGTGATGCGAGCTTGTGGGTCTTTCGATGCAAAAAAAGCAAACAGGCCCTTCGCTGTAAGCATCTGTATCAAACTGCTAGTCACCACAAATATATGCCCAAAGGTAGAGGGGGTAGGACAAGAGGCCCTTCAGATTCAACAGCATTAAAGTTGATCCTATACTTATAACACGGTCTTGGTCTTGGTGGATCCGGTACCCTCACTGCATCTCTTAGTAAATTCACAACTTGAACCATGCTATTCTGATCACCAACCCTCAGAGGCTGTAACCCAACACCATCACCTTACTCTCCTTCGATAGGATTAACTGGAATTCCTTGATTATTCATTTTCTGCAAAGTCCTGTTCAGTTCTAGATCATAGGGAGTAAGTGGTTCACCTTGGCTCCGTCTAGTTGGGTAAACACTAAAGAAGGAACTTGAGAGAAACAACAACAACAGAAAAAGTAAAATTAGGAAATATTTGACTAAAGTTCAATAATGTAGTTAAATTCAATCTAAAATTCAACATCCCCGATTGCGACGATACACAAATTACACCTCCCTAAAGAAGCATAAGCGATCGTTATCAAGTAAAGAACCCAACTTCTAGGTTGGGGTCGATCCCACAAGGAATATTGTTTAGACTTAACTTTAACCAACAATTATATTTATTTAGTCAATGTATTTAAAAAAAAAAAAGTAATAAAGGGGGGGGGGGGGGGGATTTGTGAAATAAATTTAGGAAATTATGTAAGTAATCACTGAGCACGATTTAAACTTTAGTTGTTATCAAGATGAGAAAGTAACTAGGATATACGCGCTCCCCATAAGCTCCTAACGCAGTAATCCTATTAATAGCAAACCTTTCCTTGTGTATTACATGCAAAGTGATAAGTTAGGTATCTCTAAATCATTGGTCTGGCATCTAGAGAATTTCACCCGGCACCTTGGTCGGGCTACGTGTGTATAATTTACTAACCCTTACCTTTACCTCATATTAGATATCACATCGATGTATGACTTAGTTTTTACCCTCGCACCAATCGACATTAGACTATTAGATAGTATCACACTAAATCTAACGTTGGCCACCCTTAAAAAGATTTGTAAGCGAAAGAATTATCAACGCATGCAATAACACTATTCAAGAATTACTTAGTTACTATTCATACATTGTTAATCGCTCATGGCTCCCACAACCCTAGTTGTAGATTTAGTTACCCATAATAGCAACAACACAATTAATATTTTTAGATGAAGAAATCATGAACTTACGTAATGAGAAGAATAAACCGAGAATTTCAACTTGAATTTCCAAACCAAAATCTTCAAAAAGAACTTAGGAAATTAAGAATTGCTAAAGTTACAAGTTAATCTCCCAGTCAAAAACTAGAATAAAAGTAATAAAGTCTAACTCTAAAAATGAGGTTTACATGCCATATATATAGAAAAACAAGTCCTAACTAAAAGAGAAATGAAATAAGGAAATGATGATTTAGGACACGTCTTCTATCTACGACACTAACCTATGGACCGTGGATTGACCTATGGTCTGTAGGTCCCTTCCGTGACTCAGGACTTACGCAAATTTTCAGCTTCCAGATGATTTTAACGCAAATAACGGATCAACAGTACGGACCGTGGTTTGATCCAAGGTTCGTAGATCCTCCTCCTTAGCTCCACACTTAGAATCTTCAAAATTAGGTACTGGAACCCCTTCTCTGAATCATTTGCAATAATATGGTCCGTAGATCAATCTACAGCCCGTCGATTGCAACCGTGGTTCCACATTTAGTCAAGAATTCCCTGATCTCCTTTAATACCTTGCTTGCCCATATACAACACCCATCTAAAGAGTGTGAATGGACCTACGGTCCATGGATCACCTCCGTAGATGCCCTTTTCTGTACATCCTTCATCTGTGTCACTCAGTTTCCACGTCTTAATATATTTCTTGCAAACATGATAAAAATACATAAAAACCAATACAAAATGGTCCTAGACACACACAACTCTTAAGTGAAATGTATTAAAAATACTGTAAACTCATGGTATATCTGATTTCCTCATATAATTCTCATTGTTGTACTCAACTATGGGAATGAAGATGGATGTTGATTTTTCTACTTTTGATATGAGTGGCTAAAACCCTTATCTTGGGGTTTGACTATGAAGCCAATTGTTGAGTTTTGCTAAGTGGGTATTATTGAATTGCAAATAATGAGGTTAATTTGAAGTGGGTCAGAGTTGTTGTTGCATTTTAAAGTTGTTTTGCATATTTAGTATAGCAAGCCTCATGTTGTGAGCTTTCTCGAGAGAGAAGCACAGAACCAAGGTAGCAAACTTAACATCCTTTGTATTGGGTTACCCAGATTTCAGCTTGAGAGTGTGAAATACGAAATCTATCCTTTGAATCCAGCTCGAGAGAGTAGATTTGATGAAGACAAAGGAATGGGCATCTACTAATTAGTGTTGAAGTTCGAGAGAATTCATCATAGAAAAGGTAATTGTTCGAGAGAAAGTTATCTTATATATGGCCCGACCTATCCATAATAAATTACCCTATAGTGAGTATCAACATTCAGCCTCTAAAGTAAAATTCTACAATTGGCTGGTCAATTCCGTAAGTTCTACTTTAACATTTGTTCATTTCGGGTTGATTCATGAAATTGGAGTGAAATTTTACCTTTGAAACTATAACCATAAATGCACAACAAGTGTTTCATTGAAGAGATTGTTGTCACACCTTAATCTTCGAATTTTGAAGGAAAAACTACTCCCTTGGGACTCGACCCCAACTCACTTAGTTGGGTTATAATACTATTGAATGGTCGTTAGCACTTAGTATTGGATGATGTGTCCTTGATACGTAAATCAAAATAGCCCCGCTGCCGGGGAGTTGCGTTACTTGGAATTCTTTGATTGAAGATTTGATACTCTCAAATTTGTTGACTGTAGCTGAATTAGTTTATGCTGCTTTTCTTATTAGTTGGTTGGACTACGTAAAAGTTAACAAGAGTGAAGAAGAGATGAATGATAGCCAAATAGGTCATCGGGATGGTGTAGACGATATCAATAGTGTCTACAACCCAGCTCAATCGGGTGGAATGGGTGCAATTTGTATCCCTCAAGCTGATTAGAAATTCCTAACTCATGAGTTACCAAATGATTTGTTACTTTAATATTTTTACCAAAGTCTTTATTCGGTTAATAAGGGAGTAGCTGATCACTTGGTATGAGGAGGAATAATGTTGCAATCATTTGAGGTAGCTTCGTTTCTTCTTGATAACATGACTAGAATAAACCAAGCGTGGTACATCCAAGAGGATCAAGTCTCTCTATTTTATTTTATACTAACTTAAGAACAACTTGATAAAGAGAGAGACAGGGATGAAAACATCAAGAAGATGTTGACCCAATGGAATTTCTACAAGAGCACATGAAGGGGACCTGTGGAGTTTTTAGATTTAACTAGGGTTCTTCTTCTGATTACTCAAGACCAGGGAGAATCAAGGTTGGAGCTCCAAGAGATATGAGGAGGGTTTTCGCCCACTCTATCTACAGCGAGGAGAAAATCGAGGTTGGAATTATCACAAGGGAGAAGAACAAAGCAAATCCAATCAAGATTGGGCTGAGCAAAATGATTGTTGGAGAAGGGAAAATGAATAGGATGATAACCACACTCACTCGAGTGAAAGCCCAAAATCAAAAGGGAGTGCAAATAGTTCCCAGGTGAATGACTTGTAGTCACGCATACATGATAAAGTTCAAGGTTCGGATGATTTGTTGAAATGAATGAAAGATAACTTTTTGTCATTGAATAGTAAAGTGAACTATCATGTCGATGCCATCAAGATACTTAAAGGACAATTAAGTTTAATAACGGCCCAATTGAAACCACAGATGACAATGGAAGATGATGTAAAAGGGCTGGCTGTAGTTACTCATGGCGGAATGGTGGCAATAGGTAATGTGATGGGAAATGAAGATGCCCAAAAGCATGAAGAATATAAAAGCATGGAGGAACAAGAGTTACTTAGCCATCAAAGTATTTCCAAAGAACCACAGAATGGAGTGGAACAACATGTTCAACTTCCAAAAGTCATGCAACCTCTACCCAAAATACCTTCCCCATTTCCCCAACGTTTGAAGAAGAAGAAGATGAGAAGTTTAAGAATTTCTTATCGGTGTTTAAGACATTGTCAATTAACCTTCCCCTTGTAGAGGCATTGTTAGAAATGCCGGGGTATGCCAAATTCATGAAAGATTTAGTCACAAAGAAAAGGAGTTGGGGTTTTGAGACAATTGAAGTTTCCCATAGTTGTAGTACAATTATGACTAAGCAGTTGATCAAAAAGAGAGAGGATCCCAGTGCATTCACAATCCTTTGCACCATTGGCATGCTCTAATTCGCTAAAGCTTTATGTGATTTAGGGGCAAGCATCATCTTGATAGCCTATGCGATATGCATACAACTAGGGTTAGGCGAACCAAAAGCAACCACAATGAGACTCCAAATGGCTAACCGTTCAATCAAACATCTTGTGAGGATACTTTATGACATTTTGGTAAAGTTGATCGGTTCATTTCCCGATCGATTTTGTCATTCTTGATTGTTAAATAGATGCTAAATTTCCCATTATTTTGAGAAGACCATTCTTAGCAAACGGAAGAGCATTGGTAGATGTTGAAATCGGAGAGTTGAAGTTTTGGGTAAAGGATGATAAAGTAACCTTGAAGATAAAGTAACCTTTAATGTTTGTAAGTCAACGAAACACCGAAGTGATGTTCTTGTGGTGTCTACCATTTATGTTATCGTTGAGGCTGTGGCAAGAGTGAGCCATTTGATGTGCATGAGCGACCCTCTTGAAGTCGTGCTTGCTAACTATGATGAATTTGAAATTCAAGGTTATGAAGAGATAGTTGCTGCTATTTCAGGCTTGAGAAGTTATTATAAAACTCCATTTAAATTAGATATTGACTTGAAAAATAGAGAGAGTCCTCCTGCAAAACCATAAACAAAAGAACCACCACATTTGGGATTATAACTAGTTCCACCCATCTCTGGTATGCTTTCTTGGGGGCAAATAATACTCTACTAGTGTTACGAAGGCATATCAAAGCTATAGATTGGACCATAGCTTATATAGTGGGCATTACTCTAGTATCTGTACTCACAAAATTTAGATTGATAGTGAATGTAAACCGAGTGTGGAACATCAACGGAGATTGAACCCACCAATGCAAGAAGTAGTGAAAAAGGAGATAATAAAGTGGTTAGACACAGATGTGATCTACCTTATTGCTGATAGCAAATGGGTAAGCCTTGTGCAATGTGTCCCAAAAAGGGGGGGGGGGGGGTATCACAGTGGTTTCGATTGAAAAAAGGGAACTTGTGTTTATGAGGCTGGTAACTGGATGGAGAATATGCATGGATTACCGAAATTTAAACTCATGGACTGAAAAATATCGGTTCTACATACCCTTCATGGATCAAATTCTTGATCGACTCTCGAAAAAAGGTTGGTATTGCTTTTTGGATGGTTATTCTGGTTACAACTATATCTCCATCACACCAAAAGATCAAGAGAAAACAACATTCACATGCCCCTTTGGGACTTTTGCCTTTAAAAGGATGCCCTTCGGGTTATGCAATGCCCCGACAATATTCCAACATTGCATGCTATCAATTTTTGCTGACGTGGTAGAAGATTCAATGGAGGTAATTCTGGATGACTTCTTAGTTCTGGGTGATACTTTTGAGACGTACTTAGAACACTTTGGACAAGTTCTCCAAAGATGTGTGGAGATGAACTTGGTCCTCAACTGGGAAAAGTGTCACTTCATAGTTAAAGAAGGAATTGTACTTGGTCATAAGGTGTTGCAAAAGGGGCTGGAGGAGGATAAAGAGAGAATTGAAGTTATTGAGAAATTCTGGGCATACTTGTTAGGCACTAAAGTAATTGTTCACACTGATCATGTTGCACTCCGTTACCTAATTGCAAAGAAGGATGCAAAACCGAGCTTGATAAGGTGGGTCCAACTATTGCAAGAATTTGACTTTGAGGTCAGATATAGAGTTGGCTGAGAAAATCAGGTGGCTGACCACTTATCAAGGTTAGAGGGCAAGGAGAATGACGAGCCTAAGGTTGACATAGAAGATTCCTTCCCTGATGAACAAGTGTTTGCCATAACTCTCAAACAAACTCCCTAGTATGCATATTTCGCCAATTACATAGTGTACAAATTAATGCCGGATGAGCTGAACTTTTACCAACAAAAGAGGTTCATGTTCGATGTTAAAAAGTACTTTTAGGATGAACCATACTTGTTTCGAGAGTGTGCATAGTGTGTTCCAGAAGAAAAGGCGGTAGAAATTCTCCATGCTTGTAATGCTTCACCGGTTGGGGGCCATCATAGCTATGTGCGTACAACCGCTAAAGTTCTCCAAAGTGGATACTATTGGCCATCCCTCTACAAGGATGCACATGAATTTTTGACTAAATGTGCCCAATGTATGAAGCAAGGTAGAATGTCTAAAAAACACGAGTTACCCCTTCAATTTTAGAAGTTGGCAATTTGATTTTTGGGGAATCAATTTCATGGGCCCATTTGTGAGTTCCTTTGGTAATAAGTATATCTTAATAGCAGTAGATTATGTTTCTAAATAGGTATAAGCTGTTGCACTTTCAAACAATGAAGGGAAAAGTGTGGTTCAATTTCTGAAACACTAAATCTTTTCTAGATTCGGTACTCATCGAGCTATTATTAGTGATGGTCGATCCCACTTTTGTAATAAATGGTTCTCATTTGCATTGTGTAAGTATGGGGTGAAACACAAGCCAGTGACTCCATATCATCCCCAAACAAGCGGTTAAGTAGAAGTGTCAAATAGGGAGATCAAGAGTATCTTGGCTAAGACTGTGAAAGCTAATAGGACTAATTGGTCTCGAAAGCTTGATGGCGCACTATGGGTGTATCACACCACATACAAAACTCCAATTTATACATCTCTATATCAGTTAGTTTTTGGGAAGTCTTTCCATCTACCACTCGAGTTAGAACCCAAGGCAATGTAGACATTGAAAGCTCTGAATTTGGACTGGACAAAAACCTCAAAAGAGAGAGTAGAGTAGTTAAACGAGTTGGACGAATTCAGGTTTAAAGCTTATGAAAGTTGATCTCTCTACAAGGAAAAGATGAAGAAGTGGTATGATGCAAAGATACTTAAAGAGAGAGTTTAAGGTGGGATATTGGGTGTTTCTATACAACTCCCGACTTAGTCTCTTTCCTAGAAAACTCAAGTCAAAATGGTCAGGACCATTTAGAGTGACAAGAGTATTCACCAATGGTGCCATAGAACTTGAAAGTCAAGAAGGACCTGCAATTAAGGTGAATGGGAAACGCCTAAAGTTATACTTTGGAGAGTACCAGGAGATCTCTTTGATTGAGGTGGTATATGATGCTTATCGTAACCAACGACACTAGACTACGGTATGAGTGCCTACGATCGTTGATATTATAGTAACCAAACCAAGGGTTAGGGTTGTGTCTCAAGGGAATGGTTTTGAGAATTAATAGAAAAATAAAATTAAGTTTTAATTAGTCGTAACTAAAGACATTAATGAGTAGAAACATAGTAAATTAAAGGGGTGACACAAATGTGTCAAATAACAAATGGGTGTTTTGTCACAAGTCTAGCAAAAATAGTAAATATAACAAAAAAATCAATTATGGGGAAGCGTTATTGGGGTGTGACCACAATACAAGTTGAGATAAGTAGTTAGGTCCATGTTTTCGATAGGAAATTTGCAAGATAATAGTGACTAGGCTAAGCTTTAGTGGAAATAAGTTCCCTCTCGGGCAACTTACCCCATTTCAAATGGGTTCCTCTCGGACACCCATTTGCCACATGAAGGCAAGCCTACACCTTACCTGGTTCACCCTCTCGAGCTGATTCATCCTCTCAGGCTGAACCTCATGTCGACCCTCTCCCCAGGCCATCAATCTACCTGTCTTGGTTTCGTGACCTCTCTCTCGAGCAAGCCGAAAACACATGGGTGGATTTGTATTTGCAACTACAAACCCATTAAATTAAACCACAACCACTAGGTGTAATCACCATTAATATTCTTCTAACCAATCAGCAAACAAGACGCAACAATAATATCAACACATATTTACGAAATCACACCCCAAGAATAGGGTTTTTAGCCACACATGAACAAAAGATAGAAATTTATACCTAAATGTGTTTTCAATCAAATGGATATGAAGATTTAAGTAATGTTACAGGCTAAGAATGAAAAATCCAAGAGACCCAACTCCAAATTTTGAAGATGAAAACCCTCTTCTCCTTGAAGTCTCCAAAATCCTCTGAAGTATAGAGCAAAAATATCAAAAAAGTACTATTCTATTGTAAAAATTATAATAATGGTCCGACTCTACTAAAATTAGTAAAAAATTTAATATTTATAGACTTTAGAAAATAGTACTGGTGGATCATTCGGCGAGGTTAGTCGAAATCGCCAATTAACTTAGCAATTCACCCTTTGGTGTAGTTTGTCACCGTGTTGCACTGGCCTTGAGCATCGTCGTGCTCTGTTCCATTGGGTGACATAGTAATGGTTAGTGGATTGATTTGGAGAAATGACGACTGCTCCTGTCATCGCCTTTTTGATTCTGCTCCTTCAGAGCTTCGCGTACTAGAACAATAGGAGGAGTGTGTCCCTTTGGCGAATTGCGTAACAAGTGTTTCATTGAAGATATTATTGTCACAACTTAATCTTCAAATTTTGAAGGAAAACTACTCCCTTGGGACTCGACCCCAATTCACTTAGTTGGGTTATAATACTATTGAACGATCGTTGTCACTTAGTGTTGGATAAAGTGTCCTTGATATGTAAATCAAAATGGCCTCGTTGCTTGGGAGTTGCGTTACTTAGAATCTTTGATACTCTCAAATTTGTTGACTGTAGCTGAATTAGTTTCTGTTTCTTTTCTTAAGAGTTAGTTGGACTACATAAAAGTGAACATGAGTGAAGGAGAGATGAATGATAGCCAAGTAGGTCATCGGGATAGTGTAGACGATATCAATAGTGTCTACAACTCAGATCACTCGGGTGGAATGGGTGCAATTTGTATCCCTCAAGCTGATGAGAATGCGATGTTTGAAGTCACTAGCACCACTCTTCAATTACTCCAAATGAGGGGACTATATGAAGAGCTATATAACGAAGACCCTCATGAGGACCTGAGAAATTTTATAAAAGTTTGCAGCCCTTTTTCATTCAAAAATGTTTCAAAAGATTCAATCCAGATGCGGTTATTCCCACTGTCTTTAACAGGAGAGGCTAACAAGTGGTTAGCTAAATTACCAAACAATTCCATCACATCATAGGAGGAGCTGATTATAGCATTTAAAACAAGGTTCTTTCCTCTATCAAGGATGATGAAACGGAGAGATGAAATTCAAGGTTTTAGCTGACAGGAGGGGTAACCACTCCATGAAATATGGGTGAGGTTTAAGAAACTCTAACTTAAATTCCCAACTCAGGGTTACCAAATGATTTGTTACAACAATATTTTTACCAAAGTCTTTATTCGGTTAATGATGGAGTAGCTGATCACTTGGTATGCGTAGGATTAATGTTATAATCATTTGAGGTAGCTTCGTTTCTTTTTGATAACATGACTAGAATAAACCAAGCGTGGTACACCCGAGAGGATCAAGTCTCTCGATTTTGTTTTAGACTAACTTAAGAACAACTTGATAAAGAGAGAGAGGGACAAAAACATCAAGAAGACAACGTTGACCCAAATGGAATTTCTACAATAGCACATGAAGGGGACCTGTGGAGTTTTTAGATTTGAGTAGGGTTCTTCTTTTAGTTACTCAAGACCAGGGAGAATCAAGGTTGGAGCCCCAAGAGATATGAGGAGGGTTTCCACCCACTCTATCTACAGCGAGGAGGAAATCGAGGTTGGAATTATCACAAGGGAGAAGAACAAAGGAGATCCTATCAAGATTGGGCTGAGCAAAATGATTATTGGAGAAGGGAAGATGAACATGATGATAACCACACTCGCTCGAGTGAAAGCCCAAAATCAAAAGGGAGTGCAAGTAATCCCTAAGTGAATGACTTGTAGTCACGCATACTTGATAAAGTTAAAGGTTCGGATGATTTACTGAAGCGGCTGAAAGATAACTTTTTATCATGAATAGTAAAGTGAACTATCATGTCTATGCCATCAAGATACTTGAAGGACAATTAAGTTTATTATCGGCCCAATTGAAACCACAGATTACAATGGAAGACGACGCAAAAGGGCTGGCTGTAGTTACTCATGGTGGAAAGGTGGCAATAGGTAATGTGATGGGAAATGAAGATGCTCAAAAGCATGAAAAATATAAAAGCATGGAGGAACAAGAGTTACTTAGCCATCAAAGCATTTCCAAAGAACCACAGAAGGGAGTTGAACAACACGTTCAAATTCCAACAGTCATGCAACCTCTACCCAAAATACCTTCCCCATTTCCCCAACGTTTGAAGAAGAAGAATGAAAAATGAGAAGTTGAAGAAGTTCTTATCGGCGTTTAAGACATTGTCAATTAACCTTCCCCTTATAGAGGCATTGTTAGAAACGTCGGGGTATGACAAATTCATGAAAGAGATAGTCATAAAGAAAAGTAGTTGGGGTTTTGAGACAATTGAAGTTTCCCATAGTTGTAGTGTATTTATGACTAAGAAGTTGATCAAAAAGAGAGAGGATCCCGGTGCATTCACATTCCCTTGCACCATTGGCATGCTCCAATTCGCTAAAGCTTTATGCAATTTGAGGGCAAGCATCATCTTGATACCCTATGCGATATACATACAACTTTGTTTGGGTGAACCAAAAGCAACCACAATGAGACTCCTAATGACTAACTGTCCAATCAAACATTTTGTGGGGATACTGTACGACATTTTGGTAAAGGTTGATCGGTTCATTTCCCGACCAATTTTTGCATTCATGATTTTTAAATAGATGCTAAATTTCCCATTATTTTGAGAAGACCTTCTTAGCAACCGAAAGAGCATTGGTAGATGTTGAAAGAGGAGAGTTGAAGTTTCGGGTGAATGAAGATGAAGTAACCTTCAATGTTTGTAAGTCAATGAAACACCCAAGTGATGTTCATGTGGTGTCTGCCATTGATGTTATCATTGAGGTGGTGGCAAGCGTGGGCTATTTGATGTGCATGAGCGAACGTCTTGAAGTCGTGCTTGCTAACTATGATGAATTTGAAATTAAAGGTTGTGAAGAGATAGTTGTTGCTATTTCAAACTTAAGAAGGTATTCTAAAGCTCCATTCAAATTAGACATTGACTTGAAAAGCAGAGAGACTTCTCCCGCCAAACCATAAAGAGAAAAACCACCACATTTGGAATTACAAGCATTTCCCCCCATCTCCGGTATGCTTTCTTAGGGGCAAATAATACTCTTCTGGTGTAACGAAGGCATATCAAAGCTATAGGTTGACCATAGATTATATAGTGGGCATTACTCCGGTATCTGTACTCATAAAATTTAGATTGATAGTGAATGTAAACCGAGTGTGGACATCAACAGAGATTGAACCCATAAATGCAAGAAGTGGTGAAAAAGGAGATAATAAAGTGGTTAGACGCAAGCATGATCTACCCTATTGCAGATAGCAAATGGGTAAGCCCTGTGTAATGTGTGCCAAAAAAGGGGGGTGTCACTGTGGTCCCAAATGAAAAAAGGGAACTTGTGTCTATGAGGTTGGTAACCGGATGGAGAATATGCATGGATTACCGGAAGTTAAACTCATGGACTGAATAAGATCACTTCCCCATGCCCTTCATGAATCAAATGCTTGATCGACTCTCGAAAAGAGGTTGGTATTGCTTTTTGGATGGTTATTCCGATTACAAGTATATCTCTATCGCACTGAAAGACCAAGAGAAAACAACATTCACATGCCCCTTTTGAACTTTTGCCTTTAAAAGGATACCCTTTGGGTTATGCAATCCCCTGACAATCTTCCAACACTGCATGATATCTATTTTTGCTGACATGGTAGAAGATTCAATGGAGGTATTTATGGATGACTTCTTAGTTCTGGGTGATACATTTGAGACGTACATAGAACACTTTGGACAAGTTCTCCAAAAATGTGTGGAGACGAACTTGGTCCTCAACTGAGAAAAGTGTCACTTCATAGTAAAAGAAGGAAATGTACTTGGTCATAAGGTGTTGCAAAAGGGGCTGGAGGTGGATAAAGAGATAATTAAAGTTATTGAGAAATTACAACGACCAATTTCGGTAGAGGGGGTGGGTTCGTAGTTTTTAAGGACATGTCGGTTTCTACCGGAGGTTCATCAAAGACTTCTCAAAGATGGCACATCCTTTATGCAAAATCTTAGAGAAAGAAGTGAATTCCAATTTGATGATGCTTGTATGGTGGCTTTCCGGTGCTTGTATGAGAAATTATTAACCACCCCTGTCATTATTAGTCCTGATTTGTCAGAATCTTTCAAAGTAATGTGTGATGCAAGTGGATCAACATTGGGCTGTGCTGGACCAGAAATGCAATAAACTTTCTCACCCAATTTATTACACAAGGAAGACTCTAAAGAGTGCTCAGCATCATTATACCATAACTGAAAAGGAGTTTCTTGTGGTAGTCTATGCATTTGAGATATATTGGGCATACTTGTTAGGCACTAATGTAATTGTTCACACTGATCATGCTGCACTCCGTTACCTAATGGCAAAGAAGGATACAAAATTGAGGTTGATAAGGTGGGTGCTACTATTGCAAGAATTTGACTTTGAGGTCACATATAGAAGAGGTTGCGAAAATCAGGTGGCTGACCACTTATCAAGGTTAGAGGGCAAGGAGAATGATGAGCCAGAGGTTAACAAAGAAGATTCCTTCCCTGATGAACAAGTGTTTGCAATAACTCTCAAACAAACTCCCTAGTATGCATACTTCGCCAATTACATAGTGTACAAATTAATGCTGGATGAGCTGAACTTTTACCAACAAAAGAGGTTCATGTTCGATGTTAAAAAGTACTTTTAGGATGAACCATACTTGTTTCCGGAGTGTGCATAGTATGTTCCAGAGGAAAAAGCGGTAGAAATTCTCCATGCTTGTCATGCTTCACTGGTTAGGGGCCATCATAGTTATGTGCGTACAGCCGCTAAAGTTCTCCAAAGTGGATACTACTGGCCAACCATTTACAAGGATACGCATGAATTTTTGAAAAAATGTGCTCAATGTCTGAAGCAAGGTGGAATGCCTAAAAGACATGAGTTACCCCTTACTCCAATTTTAGAAGTTGGCAATTTGATGTTTGGGGAATCAACTTAATGGGCCCATTTGTGAGTTCCTTTGGTAATAAGTATATCTTAGTGGCAGTAGATTATGTTTCTAAATGGGTATAAGCTGTTGCACTTCCAAACAATGGAGAGAAATGTGTGGTTCAATTTTTGAAATGCTACTTCTTTTCTAGATTCGGTACTCATTGATCTATTATTAGTGATGGTCGATCCCACTTTTGTAATAAATGATTCTCAGCTGCATTGAGTAACTATAGGGTGAAAAACAAGGTAGTGACTCCATATCATCCCCAAACAAGCGGTCAAGTGAAAGTGTCAAACAGGGAGATCAAGAGCATCTTGGCTAAGACAGTGAAAGCTAATAGGACTAATTAGTCTCGAAAGCATAATGGCGCACTATGGGTGTATCAAACCGCATACAAAACTCCAATTGGTACATCTCTGTATCAGTTAGTTTTTGGGAAGTCTTTCCATCTACCACTCGAGTTAGAACACAAGCAATGTAGACATTGAAAGCTCTGAATTTGGACTAGACAAAAATCTCAAAAGAGAGAGTAGAGTAGTTAAATGAGTTGGACAAATTCAAGTTTAAAGCTTATGAAAGTTGAGATCTCTACAAGGAAAAAATGAAGAAGTGGCATGATGCAAGATACTTAAGAGAGAGTTTAAGGTGGGAGTTTGGGTGTTACTATACAACTCCTGACTTAGTCTCTTTCCTAGAAAACTCAAGTCAAAATGGTCAGGACCATTTAGAGTGACAAGAGCATTCACCAATGGTGCCATAAAAGTTGAAAGTCAAGAAGGACCTGTATTTAAGGTGAATGGGAAACACCTAAAGTTATTCTTTGGAGAGTACCAGGAGAACTCTTTGATTGAGGTGGTATATGATGCTTAGCGTAAACAACGACACTAGCCCTACAGTATGAGTGCCTACGATCGTCGATAATATAGTAACACAACCAAGGGTTGGGGTCTTGTCTCAAGGGAGTGCTTTTGAGAATTAATAGAAAAATAATATTAAGTTCTAATTAGTCATAGTTAAAGACATTAATGAGTAGAAACATAGTATATTAAAGGGGTGACACAAATGTGTCAAAAAACAAATGGAGGTTTTGTCACAAATGTAGCAAAAATAGTAAATGTAACAAAAAAATCAAGTATGGGGAAGCATTATTGGGGCGTGACCGCAATACAAGTTGAGATAAATAGTTAGGTCCATGCTTTCGATAGGAAATTTGCAAGATAAGCTTTAGTTGAAATAAGTCCCTCTCGGGCAAGTTACCCCATTTCAAATGGGTTCCTCTCAGACACCCATTTTGTACATGAAGGCAAGCCTACTCCTTACCCGACTCACTCTCTCGAGTTGATTGTTAGGATATGGGACTAAGGCTCATCCTCTCGGGATGAACCTTAGGTCAACCCTCTCTGTGAGCATCAGTCTAACGGTCTTGGTTTCCTGACCTCTCTCTCAAGCATGCCGAAAACACATGGTTGATTTAGTATTTGCAACTATAAATCCATTAAATTAAACCACAACCACTAGGTCAAATAACCATTAATATACATATAACCTATCAGCAAACAAGACCCAACATTAATATCAACACATATTTGCTAAATCACACCGCAAGAATGGTGTTTTTAGCCACACATGAACAAGAGATAGAAATTTATACCTTAATGAGTTTGCAATCAAATGGATATGAAGATTTAAGTCATGTTACAGGCTTAGAATGAAAAATCCAAGAGTCCCAACTCCAAATCTTGATGATGAAAACCCTCATCTCCTTGAAGTCTCCAAAACCCTCTCAAGCTTAGAGCAAAAATATCAAAAAAGTACTATTCTATTGTAAAAATTATAATAATTGTCCAACTCTACTAAAATTAATAAAAAGTTTAGTATTTATAGACTTCAGAAAATAGTGTTGGCGGACAATTCGGCGAGGTTAGTCAGAATCGCCGATTAACCCAGTGATTCGCCCTATGGTGTAGTTTGTCGCTGTCTTGCACTACCCTTCAGTATCTCGTGCTCTGTGCCATTGGGTGACATAGTAATGGTTTGCAGATTGATTCAGAGAAACGCCGACTACTCCTGTCATCACCTTTTTGATCCTGCTCCTTCAGAACTTCGCGTACTAGAACAAAAGGAGGAGTGTGTCCCTTTGGTGAATTGCGTAACAAGTGTTTCATTGAAAAGATTGTTGTCACAACTTAATCTTTGAATTTTGTAGGAAAAACTACTCCTTTGGACTCGACCCCAACTCACTTAGTTGGGTTTTGTACTATTGAACGATCGTTGTCACTTAATAATGGATGAAGTATCCTTGATACGTAAATCAAAATGGCCCCGCTGCCGGGGAGTCACGTTACTTAGAATTTTTTGATTGAAGATTTGATACTCTCAAATTTGTTGACTGTAGCTGAATTAGTTTCTACTACTTTTCTTAAGAGTTGGTTGGACTACGTGAAAGTGAACATGAGTGAAGAAGAGATGAAAGATAGTAAGTAGGTCATCAGGATGGTGTAGACAATATCAAGAGTGTCTACAACCTAGATCACTAGGGTGGAATGGGCGCAATTTGTATCCCTCAAGCTGATGAGAATGCGGTGTTTGAACTTACTAGCACCACTCTTCAATTACTCCAAATGAGGGGACTATATAGAGTGTTAGATCACGAAGACTCTCATGAGGACGTGAGAAATTTTACAGAAGTTTGCTGCCTTTTTTCATTCAAAAATGTGTCACAAGGTTCAATCCAGATGCGGTTATTCCTACTGTCTTTAACAAAAGAGGCTAATAAGTGGTTAGCTAAATTACCAAACAATTCCATCACATCATGGGAGGAGCTGATTATAGCATTTAAGACAAGGTTCTTTCCTCCATCAAGGATGACGAAACTGATAGATGAAATTCAAGGTTTCAGATGACAGGAGGGGTAACCACATCATGAAATATGGGTGAGGTATAAGAAACACTTACTTAAATTCCCAACTCATGGAATACCAAATGATATGTTACTTCAATATTTTTACCAAATTCTTCATTCGGTTAATAAGGGAGTAGCTGATCACTTGGTATGAGGAGGAATAATGTTACAATCATTTGAGCTAGCTTCATTTCTTCTTGATAACATGACTTGAATAAACCAAGCGTGGTACACCTGAGAGGATCAAGTCACTCGATTTTATTTTAGACTAACTTAAGAACAACTTGATAAAGAGAGAGACAGGGATGAAAACATCAAGAAGATGTTGACCCAAATGGAATTTCTACAAGAGCACATGAATGGGACCTGTGGAGTTTTTAGATTTGAGTAGGGTTCTTCTTCCGGTTGCTCAAGACCAGGGAGAATCAAGGTTGGAGCTCCAAGAGATATTAGAAGGGTTTCCACCCACTCTATCTACAGCGAGGAGGAAATCGAGGTTGAAATTATCACAAGGGAGAAGAACAAAGGATATCCTATCAAGATTAGGCTGAGCAAAATGATTATTGGAGAAGGGAAGATGAACATGATAATAACCACACTCGCTCGAGTGAAAACCCAAAATCAAAAGGTAGTGCAAGCAATCCCCAGGTGAATGACTTGTAGTCACACATACTTGAAAAAGTTGAAGGTTCGGATGATTTGCTGAAGTGGATGAAAGATAACTTTTAATCATTGAATAGTATAGTTAACTATCATGTCGATGCCATCAAGATACTTGAAGGATAATTGATTTTATTATCGGCCCAATTGAAACCACAGATGACAATGGAAGACGACACAAGAGAGTTGGCTGTAGTTATTCATGGAGGATAGGTGGTAATAGGTAATGTGATGAGAAATGAAGATGCTCAAAAGCATGAAGAATATAAAAGCATGGAGGAACAACAGTTACTTAACCATCAAAGCATTTCCAAAGAACCACAGAAGGGAGTGGAACAACATGTTCAAATACAAAAAGTTATGCAACCTCTACCCAAAATACCTTCCATATTTCGCAACGTTTGAAGAAGAAGAATGAAGATGAGAAGTTTAAGAAGTTCTTATCAGTGTTTATGACATTGTCAAATAACCTTACCCTTGTACAGGCATTGTTAGAAATGCCGGGGTGTGACAAATTAATGAAATAGTTAGTCACAAAGTAAAGGAGTTGGGGTTTTGAGACAATTGAAGTTTCCCATAGTTGTAGTGCAATTATGGCTAAGGAGTTGATCAAAAAGAGAGAGGATCTCGGTGCATTCACAATCCCTTGCACCATTGGATTGCTCTAATTCGCTAAAGCTTTATGCGATTTGGGGGCAAGCATCAGCTTGATACCCTATGCCATATACATACAACTTGGGTTGGGTGAGCCAAAAGCAACCACAATGAGACTCCTAATGACTAACCGTTCAATCAAACATCTTGTGGGGATACATTACGAAATTTTTGGAAAGGTTGATCGGTTCATTTCCTGACCAATTTTGTCATTCATGATTGTTCAATAGATGCTAAATTTCCCATTATTTTGAGAAGACAATTCTTAGCAACCGAAAGAGCATTGGTAGATGTTGAAAGAGGAGAGTTGAAGTTTCGTGTGAATGAAGATGAAGTAACCTTCAATATTTGTAAGTCAATGAAACACCCAAGTGATTTTCATGTGGTTTCTACCATTAATGTTATCGTTGAGGCGGTGGCAAGCGTGGGCCATTTTATGTGCATGAGCGAACCTCTTGAAGTCGTGCTTGCTAACTATGAAGCATTTGAAATTCAAGGTTATAAAGTGATAGTTGCTGCTATTTCAGACTTGAGAAGGTATTCTAAAACTTCATTTAAATTTGACATTCACTTGATAAATAGAGAGAGTCCTCCCGCAAAACCATAAACAGAAGAACCACCACATTTGGAATTATAAGCACTTCCCCCCATCTCCAGTATGCTTTCTTGGGGGTAAATAATACTCTATTGGTGTTACAAAGGCATATCAAAGCTATAGGTTGGACCATAGCTTATATAGTGGGAATTACTCCAGTATCTGTACTCACAAAATTTAGATTGATAGTGAATGTAAACCGAGTGTGGAACATCAACGGAGATTGAACCCACCAATGTAAGAAGTAGTGAAAAAGGAGATAATAAAGTGGTTAGACGCAGGCATGATCTACCCTATTGCTGATAGCAAATGGGTAAGCCCTATGCAATGTGTTCTAAAAAAGCGGGGTGTCACAGTGGTCCCGAATGAAAAAAGGGAACTTGTGTCTATGAGGCCGGTAACCGGATAGAGAGTGTGCATGGATTATCGGAAGTTAAACTCATGGACTGAAAAAAATCACTTCTCCATGCCCTTCATGGATAAAATGCTTAATCAACTCTCGAAAAGAGTTTGGTATTGCTTTTTGGATGGTTATTCCGATTAGAACTATATCACCATCCCACTGAAAGACCAAGAGAAAACAACATTCACATGCCCCCTTTGGGACTTTTTCCTTTAAAAGGATGCCTTTCGGGTTATACAATGCCCCGACAATCTTCTAATATTACATGCTATCAATTTTTGCTGACATAGTAGAAGATTCAATGGAGGTATTTATGGATGACTTCTTAGTTCTAGGTGATACATTGGAGACGTACTTAGAACACTTTGGACAAGTTCTCCAAATATGTGTGGAGACGAACTTGGTCCTCCACTGGGAAAAGTGTCACTTAATAGGTAAAGAAGGAATAGTACTTGGTCATAAGATGTTGCAAAAGGGACTGGAGGTGGATAAAGATATAATTGAAGTTATTGAGAAATTACAACCACTAATTTAGGTAAAGGGGGTGGGTTCGTAGTTTCTTAGGACATGTCGGTTTCTACCGAAGGTTCATTCAAAGAATTCTCAAAGATGGCACATCCTTTATGCAAAATCTTAGAGAAAAAGGTGAATTCCATTTTGATGATGCTTGTATGGTGGCTTTCCGGTGCTTGAAGGAGAAATTAGTATCCACCCCAGTCATTATTAGTCCTGATTTGTCAGAATCTTTTGAAGTAATGTGTGATGCAAGTGCAACAACATTGGGTGTTGTGCTGGAGCAGAAATGCAACAAACTTTCTCACCCAATTTACTACGCGAGCAAGACTCTAAAGGTTGCTCAGCGAAACTATACCGTGACTGAAACAGAGTTTCTTGCGGTAGTCTATGCATTTGAGAAATTCTGGGCATACTTGTTAGGCACTAAAGTAATTGTTCACACTGATCATGCTACACTCCATTACGTAATGGCAAAGAAGGATGCAAAACCGAGGTTGATAAAGGGGGTGCTACTATTGCAAGAATTTGACTTTGAGGTCACATATAGAAGAGGTTGCGAAAATCAGGTGGCTGACCACTTATCAAGGTTAGAGGGCAAAGAGAATGATGAGCCTAAAGTTGACATAGAAGATTCCTTCCCTAATGAACAAGTGTTTGCTAACTCTCAAACAAACTCCCTTGTATTCATATTTCGCCAATTACTTAGTGTACAAATTAATGCCGGATGAGCTGAACTTTGACTAATAAAAGAGGTTCATGTTCGATGTTAGAACTTTTGGGATGAACCATACTTGTTTCGAGAGTGTGCATAGTGTGTTGCAGAAGAAAAGGCAGTAGAAATTCTCCATGCTTGTCAAGCTTCACCGGTTGGGGGCCATCATAGCTGTGTGCATACAGCCGCTAAAGTTCTCCAAGGTGGATACTACTGGCCATCCCTCTACAAGGATGCGCATGAATTTTTGAAGAAATGTGCTCAATGTCTGAAGAAAGGTTGACTGTCTAAAAGACACGAGTTACCCCTTACTCCAATTTTAGAAGTTGGCAATTTGATGTTTAGGGAATCAATTTCATAGGCCCATTTGTGAGTTCCTTTGGTAATAAATATATCTTAGTGGCAGTAGATTATGTTTCTAAATGGGTATAAGATGTTGCACTTCCAAACAATGAATGGAAAAGTGTGGTTCAATTTCTGAAACGCTACATCTTTGCTAGATTCGGTACTCATCGGGCTACTATTAGTGATGGTCGATCCCACTCTTCTAATAAATCATTTTCAACTGCATTGAGTAAGTATGGGGTGAAACACAAGGTAGTGACTCCATATCATCCCCAAACAAGCGATCAAGTTGAAGTGTCAAACAGGGAGATCAAGAGCATATTGGCTAAGACAATGAAAGCTAATAGGACTAATTGGTCTCGAAAGCTTGATGGCGCACTATGGGTGTATCACACAGCATACAAAACTCCAATTGGTATATCTCTGTATCAGTTAGTTTGTGGGAAGTCTTTCCATCTACCACTTTAGTTAGAACAAAAGGCAATGAAGACATTGAAAGCTCTGAATTTGGACTGGACAAAACCTCAAAAAAAAGAGTAGAGTAGTTAAACGAGTTGGACGAATCCAAGTTTAAAGCTTATGAAAGTTGATCTCTCTACAAGGAAAAGATGAAGAAGTGGCATGATGCAAAGATACTTAAGAGAGAGTTTAAGGTGGGAGATTGGGTGTTACTATACAACTCCCGACTTAGTCTCTTTCCCAGAAAACTCAAGTCAAAATGGTCAGGACCATTCAGAGTGACAAGAGTATTCACCAATGGTGCCATAGAAGTTGAAAGTCAAGAAGGACCTGCATTTAATGTGAATGGGCAATGCCTAAAGTTATACTTTGGAGAGTACCAAGAGATCTCTTTGATTGAGGCGGTATATGATACTTATCGTACCCAACGACACTAACCTACAGTATGAGTGTCTACAATCGTCGATAATATAGTAACTCAACCAAGGGTTGGGGTCGTGTCTCAAGGGAGTGGTTTTGAGAATTAATAGAAAAATAAAATGAAGTTCTAATTAGTCGTAGCTAAAGATATTAATGAGTAGAAACATAGTAAATTAAAGGGGTGACACAAATGTGTCAACTAACAAATGGGGGTTTCGTCACAAGTGTATCAAAAATAGTAAATATAACAAAAATATCAAATATGGGGAAGCGTTATTGGGGCTTGACCGCAATAAGATTTGAGATAAATAGTTGGGTCCATGCTTTCGATAGGAAATTCGTAAGATAATAGTTACTAGGCCAAGCTTTAGTAGAAATAAGTTCCCTCTTGGGCAAGTTACCCCATTTCAAATGGGTTCCTCTGAGACACCCATTTGCCACATGAAGGCAAGCCTACGCCTTACCCAACTCACTCTCTCGAGCTGATTGTTAGGATATGGGACTAAGGCTCATCCTCTCAGGCTGAACCTCATGTCGACCCTCTCCTCAGGCCATCAGTCTAACGGTCTTGGTTTCGTGACCTCTCTCTCAAGCAAGCCGAAAACACATGGGTGGATTTGTATTTGCAACTACAAACCCATTAAATTAAACCACAACAACTAGGTGAAATCACCATTAATATACATCTAACCTATCAACAAAGAAGACCCAACAATAATATCAACACGTATTTGCGAAATCACACCCCAAGAATGGGGGTTTTTAGCTAGACATGAACAAGAGATAGAAATTTATACCTAAATAAGTTTGCAATCAAATGACTATGAATATTTAAGTCATGTTACAGGTTAAGAATTAAAAATCCAAGAGACCAAACTCCAAATCTTGAAGATTAAAACCCTATTCTCCTTGAAGTCTCCAAAACCCTATCAAGCTTAGAACAAAAATAGCAAAAAAGTACTATTCTATTGTAAAAATTATAATAATGGTCCGACTCTACTAAAATTAATAAAATGTTTAGTATTTATAGACTTCAGAAAATAGTGTTGGTGGATCATTCGGCGAGGTTAGTCAGAATCGCTGATTAACTCGGCGATTCGCCCTTTGGTATAGTTTTTCGCCGTCTTGCACTAGCCTTCAGCATCGTCATGCTTTGTGCCATTGGGCAACATAATACTGCTTCGCGGATCTATTCAGCAAAACGCTGACTGCTCCTTTAATCGCCTTATTGATCCTGCTTCTTTCAGGCTTCACGTACTGGAACAAAAGGTAAAATACGTCCCTTCGGCGAATCGCCAAGCATGCTTGGCAATTCGCCAAAGGGACACATTCCTCCTTTTGTTCTAGTACGCGAAGCTCTGAAGGAGCAGGATCAAAAAGGCGATGAAAGGAGCATTCGGCGTTTCTCCAAATCGATCTGTGAAGCAGTATTATGTCGCCCAATGGCACAAAGCATGACGATGACACACTCCTCCTTTTGTTTTAGTACGCGAAACTCTGAAGGAGCAGGATCAAAAAGGCGATGAAAGGAGCATTCGGCGTTTCTCCAAATCGATCTGCGAAGCAGTATTATGTCACCCAATGGCACGAAGCATGACGATGCTGAAGGCTAGTGCAAGACGGCGAAAAACTACACCAAAGGGCGAATCGCTGAGTTAATCAGCGATTCTGACTAACCTCGCCGAATGATCCGCCAACACTATCGTCTGAAGTCTATAAATACTAAACTTTTTGTTAATTTTAGTAGAGTCGGACCATTATTATAATTTTTACAATAGAATAGTACTTTTTTGATATTTTTTCTCTAAACTTGAGAGGGTTTTGGAGACTTGAAAGAGAAGAGGGTTTTAATCTTCAAGACTTGGAGTGTGGATCTCTTGGATTTTTCATTCTTAGACTGTAACAAGACATAAATCTTCATACCTATTTGAATGCAAACTAATTTGGGTGTACATTTCTATCTCTTGTTCATGTGTGGCTTAAAACCCCCATTCTTGGGGTGTGATTTAGCAAATATGTGTTAATATTATTGTTGGGTCTTGTTTGCTGATAGGTTAGATGCATTTTAATGGTGATTTCACCTAGTGGTTGTGGTTTAATTTAATGGATTTGTAGTTGCAAATACAAAACCACCCATGTATTTTCGGCTTGCTCGAGAGAGAGGTCTCGAAACTAAGATCGCTAGACTGATGACCTAAAGAGTGGGTCGACATGAGGATCAACCCGAGAGGGTGAGCCCTAGTCCCATATCCTAACACTCAGCTCGAGAGAGTTAGTGGGGTAAGGCATAGGCTGGACATCATACAGCTAATGGAAGTCCGAGAGGAACCCATTTGAAACGGGGTAAGTTGCCCAAGAGGGAACTTATAACAATGGTCCGACTCTACTAAAGCATAGCCTAGTCACTATTATCTTGAAAATTTCCTATCGAAAGCATGTACCCAACTAGTTATCTCAACTTGTATTGTGGTCACACCCCAAGACTGCTTCCCCATACTTGTTTTCTTGTTATATTTACTTGTTTGCTACACTTGTGAAAAAAACCCCATTTGTTATTTGACACATTAGTGTCACCCCTTTAATTTACTATGTTTTTACTCGTTAATGTCTTTAGCTGCGACTAATTAGAACTTAATTTTATTTTTCTATTTATTCTCAAAAACACTCCCTTGGGACACACCCCAACCCCTGGTTGGGTTACTATATTATCAACGAATGTAGAAACTCATACCATAGGTTAGTGTCGTTGGTCACGATAAGCATCAAAATGGCACTGCTTTCTGGGAACGAACCCAGGTCACCCGCGTGACAGGCTTCAACTTCTTCGTTCTTTTCAGCCTTTTTGTTCCTTTTTGCACCTAAGTGTCCATGCTTCCACTAAAACATCAAATACATGAAACTTAGGTTTTTTTTTTTTTCCAGATATTTAGAATAAATAAGCATTTGAGGACAATATTTCTGTTAAAATAAAGCCCTAAATGAGTCCAATTTGTGGACTCTTCAGTATAACTGGAAGATGCCTAAGAGCATTTCCACGTTGTACCGTGATGTTAAATAAGACGCTTCTTGGGAGGCAACCCAAGTGTTAGTGTTTTTAAATAATATTATTTGATTTTTTAGGAGATGGATCATAAACAAGAGAAAAATGCTATTGGCGAGCCGCCGAATCCATTCAGCAAACTCAATTGGGTCCAACTTATGGACCTCAGAAATGGAGCAGAGACTCTGGAACATTTAGCGA
Organism: Solanum bulbocastanum; assembly: GCA_037074985.1. Classification (NCBI taxonomy): domain Eukaryota; kingdom Viridiplantae; phylum Streptophyta; class Magnoliopsida; order Solanales; family Solanaceae; genus Solanum; species Solanum bulbocastanum. The sequence goes on along the minus strand of CM073607.1, from coordinate 21,464,558 downwards.
GATACCTTCACTATTCTGTGAGCCTCCGATGTACTCATGTAACCCAACTTTCTTCGCCCTTTTTCCTTCGACGTTGATTATGTCCCTCAAGGATTGTTCGGTGATATTCTGAGTCCATTCTACGAGTCGCTGAACTGTTCCGCAACCTCCTTCATCTTTGCCGATCCATCGTTCTCTGGGAGTGCAGTCTACTGAAACTAAGGGTGATCTAAAGAACATTAGGCGCATCACCAAAGCATTCGACGACTAGCTTACTCTCTAGCCAACTGGGCGTTTAGTGAAGATTTCTCCTTACCCGGCTCTACTTGTTTACAAACTAGCATGTTTTAATTTATAGTTAGTATTTTTTTTTATTATAATTATTTTTTTTATTCACAGTAATGCCCATTCTCTACCCACATTGAGGACAATGTAGACTGCTTTTGGTGGGGTTGTGGAAATTGGTCAGTGTCCTCAGCGAACCTCCTCCTCTTTATGCCACTTCTCATGTTTGTGATTGTGGTTGTTCTCTTGCAAATTTGAGTATCAATTTTGATCAATACCGATGACTTGAATAATCCTCATAATAGAACAAAAATCAATATGCAGCCACGATGAGGCCAAATGAAGTTGTATAGACAATATGTGAACTCTTTGCATCTCGTTGTGGCTAGCCATGTGTCGAATTTAGTCTCTTGTGATGAACATTGCACACTAGCGAAAGTGTGGAGTCTTGTTTGACTTTGGTGTCAATGCCTTGTGTGATGAACTTACCGTGAGCCATGTGTGATAAACTTACCATGAGCCATGTGTGATGACACCTAGAATTTGCCCCGTTGGTCCGGTTGACTCAGTGATGTGAACTCTTGAGATGAGAACTCTTGAGATGATCTTAGGAAACTCTAAAGAGTGTGAACCAATTTGACATTATACTTCTTTTCGTGGCCTACCTTGTGAGTGTGTGAACCCCGCTTAAGCACCATTTGAGCCTTAACCTTTTCTTGGAAGAAACTTGATGACATTGTGACCTTTTATTGATCCCTTACCCATAATCCATATGATTTGTGGTTTGTTTGAATAGAAAACATAGGCCAAAAGCCTAACTTGGGGGTGTGGTGGAAAGAGCAGGCAAATCAAGGAGTGCAAGAATGTCCCAATTTACCCATAATCCTCATGATTTGTGGTTTGTTTGAATAACCAACTAAGGACAAAAACCTAAGTTGTGGGTGTGGTGAAAAGAGAATGTAAATCAAGAAGTGCAAGAAAGTCCCCTTTTACCCATGATTTTAGAAAAATGGAACCCCTCCAAACAAAACAAAATATGAAAAAAAAAAGAAAAGAAAAAAGCTGCGGAATAAACTTGTGAAAATGCAAAAAGAAATGGGGTTTCCAATAGTCCATGGAAAGTGAATAATGGGATGACTTGTGAGCACGAATGAAAAATAATGATGAAAAGGAAAGGAAGTGTTTTTAACACCACATTTCATGAGGACTATAGCCATTAAGCCTAAATGACCATACCTTTGCACTCAGCCCCGTTACAAGCCGTGAAAAGACCTTTTGATCTTGAATGAGATGAAACAAATGTTGGTTGGAAAAAAGGGTAGACCTATGGGTGAAATCATACAACTTTTTCATCTTTGTGTATGTGAGCGTTGCATTTAATTCCAAAACTTTAAATTTTTGAGCCATTTTGTGTGAATATAGAATCATTATTTGTGTGATGGCATTTGAGTACCTTTGTTGAGCTTGAACTTGCATTTGAAGCAAGTATTACGAACTTGAGAAACTTTGATAGTGGTGAGTCACAACTTGAATCTTATAGTGCATAATTAATCCTTACATGAGTAAGTTGAGTCCCTTTGTGTGCATTCATGATTGAATCTTATGTAGCACTATTTGAGACATCCCTTTTTGAACTACTGAACTTGAGTTTTACTTGAATAAAAACAAAAGTTTAAATTGGGGGTGTTGATGAGTCCACGATTTGGACTCATTTAGGGCTTTATTTTAACAAAATCAGTGTCCTCAAATGCATGTTTTGTGCAAATGAATGATGTAAATCCATGAATTTCTAGTATTTTGATTTAAGAACAATGCATGTACACTATTGATAAACAAGGGAACAAAGCAAGCTAAAGCAATGAAGAAATGAAGACCTGATGATCGCCAATGTCATTCGGTAAATCGCCAAATTGCCAAGATACCGCCTAAAGTTATAGAATACTGGAGCTAAAATGGGGGTGAATTCAGTGAACAAAAATTCTATTCGGCGTGTCGTTGATCTAGTTGGCGAAGGAAAACCAGGTCGCCAAAAGTGCTGAAGAAGATCCAAGCAAGTGCTGATGGGCGAGATAGAAGGATTAAGGGTGAATAGAGGAGTTAATCGGCGATCCCGACCTGAATAGCCTAAAGTAACAGTATCCAGACCAAGAAGAAGTGAAAAATGAAGGTGAGATGAAGAAAAATCAGTGAATCACTGATCTATCGGCAACACCCGAACTTACCTCACTGAGTTGTCTTAAGCAGTGACACATCAGACTTGTTTAAATTAGTTTTGGCTAGAGAGAAATAGAGCCATTCAGAAACGTGAGGACAAACCTAATTAGAGAGAAAATATTACCAAAGGCTTTTAAGAGTTATTTTATCAAGATTTTCTTAGGGATTTTGTAATAGAGAAGATTTTTTAGTTGATTTCCTCATATAATTCTCATTTTTGTACTAAACTATGTGAATGAGGATGGATGTTGATTTTTCTTCTTTTGATATGAATGGCTAAAACCCTTCTCTTGGGGTTTTGACTATGAAGCCAATTGTTGAGTTTTGCTAAGTGGATATTGTTGAATTGCAAATAATGAAGTTAATTTGAAGTGGGTCTGAGTTATTGTTGCCTTTAGAAGTTGTTCTGCATATTTAGTGTATCAAGTCTTCTGTTGTGAGCTTGTTCAAGATAGAAGCACAGAACCAAGGTAGTAAACTTAACATCCTTAGTAGTGGGTTACCCGAATTTCAACTCGAGAGAGTGAAATACGAAATCTATCCTTTGTATCCATCTTTAGAGGGTGGATTTGATGAGGACAAAGATCTGGGTATCTTTCGATTAATGTTGAAGTTCGAGAGAATTCATTATAGAAAAGGTAATTGTTCGAGAGAAAGTTATCTTATATATGGTTTGACCTATCCACAACAAATTACCATATTGTGAGTATCAACATTTACCCTCTAAAGTAAAATTCGACAATTGGCTGGTCAATTCCCTAAGTTCTACTTTAATATTTTTTTATTTCGGGTTGATTCATGAAATTGGAGTGAAATTTGACATTTGAAGCTATAACCATAAAGGCGTAACAAGTGTTTCATTGAAGAGAATGTTGTCACAACTTAATCTTCAAGTTTTGAAGGAAAAAAATTACTCCCTTGGGACTCGACCCCAACTCACTTAGTTGGGTTATATTACTATTGAACGATCATTGACACTTAGTATTGGATGAAGTGTCCTTGATACGTAAATGAAACAACTACATTGAGGTCCCTCTTCTCGATCTGGGTACCAACCTCAATCCACCTCGGAGTGACATCGGAGAGGAGGGGTGCTAGCCAACCCTTAAGATCTTCTAGGGTTTTCATTTAGACAAAATAAGGGTAATTATGCATGGAGTTTTGAGAGCATCCAAGAACTACATTTATGTCCGAGCTGCCGCATTTAACTTTCCGGCCTCAAACCGTAGCCTCATCTTCTGGCTTGAACATGCTGGCATTGTTTTTCCTTTTTGGAACTAGCTCTCTATACGCCACATAAGATTCCAAGACCCAAGTAGGAATGTAAGGGACTTGGGGTTTTGTGAAAACCTCAAACTTATGGAACTGGAGCTTGGTTCCTGGACCACTGTCTGTGCTAGAGATGGAGGAAAAGGAGTAGGAATTAGAGGCTCCCAGATCCTAGATGGATAATGCATAGCTTTGGAGGTAAGCTCCAATTTTCTAGTATGTAGTAACTGATCACATTCCGGCTTGGAGATAAAGGCAAGAGAACTATCCTCAGAACCACCCTCATTGTTAGAGGGAGTGAGCTATGTGTCATAAGTCCCCTCACTCTCGGAATTCTGCTACTGGTGAGGGTTGCACTAGGCCTCTGCCTTTACCCTTTCCCCCTTTCGGAGGAAGTTTGGTAGATGAGACCTGGGAAGTAGTCGCTTCCTCATTTATAGCAATACCACGTGCCTTCTTTAGGGGAGGTTGATTCCTACCAACAACCTCTGGTCTAGCCATACCTTTAATACAATATGGAAAACGTTAGTCGAAGTTAAGAAAAATTTCAAGTAAACAGTTGCACGAAGACTTGTCGAACCAATCGGCGAGTAGCTGAACCACTTTGGTGAGAAAGGTAGGGCTCGCCAAAAGTTCCAGAACAAAACTACTCAAAAATACCGAACAACTACTTTGGCGAACCAGGTTGCTTGTTGGGTGCCGTTTTGTTGGTACTCACTCCTTGCTTCTACACGTGTGTTGTTACTGATCCAGTTTAATGTCGTTGTTCTTCTTTTCACATTTTGATCTTGTTGGAGTACTTGAAAGGTAGTTTCTTATAATCTCGGTGGGCCCTCTTTTCCCTTTTCCCAAAAGCTTCATTCTATTAGAGAAATAAAGATTGAGAGTTGTATTTATTTCTTAGATTCCAAACTTTATGGAATGTAGTGCCTTGTATGCATGACAACCAGATTTCGGGGTTTTAATATAAGGAATAACTCTTTCCGCTTTATTTTGTTATTGTTTTATATTTTCACATTTCTTTCTTTTTTGTTGGGTTGAGGCCAACTTGTCTTGGTTGGAATAGACAAGTGTCATCACATCCATCTTTGGGTCATGACACCTTTAGAGTTTGTGACGTGGCTGCTAGTCATATTGGCAGATTTTGCATACTCTTGATTATGTCTTACTACTATACTAGTATTATAGACATTCAAACTTGTATTTCTTTTGAATCCATTGTATTACTTAGTGGCTTGTACACGTGACACCAGGTTTTTGAGATAGTTTTTCTATGTTAAGAGATCTCCATTGTTATATTTTGTTTAGTTCTTAATTTCTTTCTTCTTCATTTATCCTTTTCGAGGGTTAATTACAGTGATCTATATTAGTGGAATAAGGCATGTGTCATTACACCGGATTTTGGGTCGTGATATATATGGGTTGTAAGGACCCATATGGTTATTTTGGACCTTTCGTTATTTATATATATTTCTTAAGTATTTAGAACAATAACTTCATAGAACTTTGTAATACACAACAAACATTAAAGTATATTTTCAAAACCAAATAGTTAATACATGTAAAGAAGATATAATTTGCAAAAAAATAGAAAGAGTATCAAAAAGAAGAAAATCGAGTCCACTGAATGCATAATGTGTCCTTAAGAAAATTATTCTCCTCTCGTACCTCAAGTTAATGGAATATATCCTCCCAAGATATAATGATCTTATTTATCGGTGTTTTGGTATCTAAACTCATGGTGCAAATGAACAACTCAATGGAAGTAAAGTAAACAAGCACCATTTGTTTGTTCAGAATAAGAAGTTCAAAAAATTTGTTGTTGAAAAAAGAGAGAACCCCTCTATTTATAGACTACAAAGGGTAATGTGAACATATGGTTACTATGTCTTATCAAAAAGGTCACAACCCTTTGGAAAAGTCACCATTTTTTGAAAAAGTCACAACCCTTCAAAAAAGTCACAAATCTTAAGAAAAATCACAACTCTTCAAACGAGTCAAAACTCTTCAATTTCGATTCATGCCTTTTTAAAAACCAACAATCCCCCACATGATTGTAGAATGACTTTAACAAAAAATAAATTGACAAGTATGTACTTTACAAGCAAGGATTAATTACATATAGATAATCAGGTTGCCTTTTTAACTGTTCGTAGTGAACATATGTCGAATATACTTGGTCGATATGTAGATTTGATATCTTTGAATCGTTGAGTTTGGTGTATACCAAATCAACCACATGCAACACAATTAATACTTTACCATATATGGTTCTTACTCGTGTTCATTTCAACCATGAACACTTTATTGTTTCATAAGTATATAGAGAATGTACTAATGTGATTTTAAAATCATCTCTTTTAAAGCGACTTACACTTCACACTCACATAGGTGCTTTCTAATTGTGTTATTGCATAGATGCACTATTTTTGTCAAATCTGCCAAACATAGAAACCATTAAAAAACTTTAAGTTTTGTCAACTCGTTAAAATGTCTTAATGTTTTATCCTTGTTCATGAACATTATCTTCATCACAAGAATGGATTGAGTTTATTTACAATGCCGAACCTTCAATCACAAATTTGTTTGATCTTCTTGAACCAAGATCTTGGGATCTCCAATCTGCTAGGTAGAGTTACCGTCATAATGATTTCTTTGATGATCTCTCAACTCTATCTCTAGTTAGGACTTTTGTATGTGGATCCGACACATTATCATTTGACTTCACATAGTCAATTAATAAATTAGTAAAAGACTTGTTCAAAAAAAATATGAATAAAATTCAATTGCATACCTTATTGTACCTTCACTTTTATCGTGTGTAATTTTGTAATTGACAAACCTTATTTGATATGGAAATTTATTAATGCAAAGAAATTCAATTTGAATAAAAATCAACTGTATACCTAATTTAGCCTTCACTTTTATTATGTGTAATTTTTTAATTGACTTACTTGGAAACTTATTAATGTAAAGAATTCTAATTTGAATAAAAATTAATATAATTGCAAATGTTATTTTACTTCCACTTTTATTACGAGTAACTTTGTAATGACTTGCCTTGTTTCGATATGGAAATTGGATGTAAAGAAACACAAGTTGAATAAAAATCATTTGCATACCTAATTTGACTTTCAATTTTTTCTAGTATAAATAGGAGTTTGGTTTTAGGCTATAAGCATACACTTGTTCCATCTTCCTTTCTATTTTTGGGTAATATTTTGTGTTTTGGGACTTTGGTTTTAGAATTATTTTGGATCTTACGAAGCAAATACGTGAATTCATACTTAAAGTAAGTTGTTTCTTTTCTTGATGTTTTAAATTTCTTTAATTATTATGTCTCTCATATCTCTTAATATTATTCCTTTTGTTTGCCTACAGCTTGTTTCATATGTTTAAATGGCTTTTTGGGACTCACCTCACGATAAGGTCCGAAACAAGGTTAAGAATTTTAGTTTGTAAACTTTGATTTATAAATCAAAGTTTATAAACTAAAATTCTTGACTTTATTTTTTACCTTAGCCTAATATGAGTCCCAAAAATACAATTTAAACATATGAAACAAGTTGTAGGCAAACACAAAGAACAACATTAAGCGACATGAGAGAAATAAAATGAAAGAACTTCAAAACATAAATAAAAGAACAACTTACCTTAAGTATGATTCAAGTATTGGCTTCGTAAGATCAAAAATCTTTCTAAAACAAAAATCCCAAAACACAAAAGATTGCCCAAAAGTTATCAGAGGAAGATGAAACAAGGGTATTCCAATATCCCAATACCAAACTCCTATATATTCTAGACAAAAGTGAAAGTTAAATAAGGTATTGATTTACATATCAAGGACATTTCATCCAATACTAAGTGTCAACGATTGTTCAATAGTAATATAACCCAACTAATTAAGTGAGTTAGGGTTGAGTCCCAAGGCAGTAGTTTTTCCTTCAAAATTTGAAGATCAAGTTGTGACAACAATCTCTTCAATGAAACACTTGTTACACCTTTATTAAAGTAAAATCACTCCAATTTCACGTATCAATCCAAAATAAACAAATATTAAAGTAGAACTTGGGCGATTGACCAACTAATTGTTGAATTTTACTTTAGAGGATGAATGTTAAAACTCACAATAGGTTAATTTGTTTTGGATAGGTCGAGCCAGATAAAAGATAACTTTCTCTCGAACAATTAACTTTCTATGATGAATTCTCTTGAACCGACATGTGTTAGGATTGTATGTGTAGAAGCATGAGAAAGAATGAAGCACGATGACTAAATCTTTTTAAAAAAATGATCCCCGTCCAAAATTTGTGATATGTGCTAAAATCTATAGATGAGAATGAGCTGAATGTGTTGGCTCTAAGTATGACATGATAATGAACCAACTTGATGGCATGACTTAAGTTAAAACTTGAACTAGGTAATCTGATAATCTGATAATGAAACTATGTGCCAAGACTGTGTGAGAATAGTTGATTGTTCAAATAGCTTTTGTGCAAATTTAGAACTTGCCCTGTTAGTCCTACTAAGCCATTCTACTTAAGAGGCTAGGAATTGATCATAGGTCCTTATTCTGATAAGTCCGCAAATTGCCTAAGAAGAATCCAACCAAATGAAATAAATGCTCCCTTTGATCCAAATGCTTTGTGCCTAAATTAGACCATTTCTTTCTAACCCCTAACTCACCTTCCCATAATCTACTATATTGACCTCGGTCCCTCCTTGGACATGTGCACCTCGACTTAGGCCAAAAGCCTAAGTTGAAGGTGACTAATGGAAAAAGTGACCTCAATATTGGCCCTGATCCGACATCAGGTATTGTGCACCTTAACCAATGGAAATCCATAAGCTGAGGGTGGCTATGAAAGAGGAAATTGAAAGAAAAATGTATATGAAAAGAGTTTAGTGTTGACAAAGAGAAAAAGAAAAGAGAGGAGAGGATGTGCCTTGTTGAAAGCTAAAGAAAAGAATAAAATGCAAGAAAAAGAAGAAAGTGAAAAAATAAAAAGCTACTAAGTCTAAAGTCACATCCATGGTTGAAGAGAATGAAGGGAAAGAAGGTAAAATAGTAGGATATCAAAAATAGGGCAAACAGAGGTAGAAAGCTTAATGTAATGTCAAGAAGGGTAGAAAGTTACTAAAGAGTACCCAAATGTACCACACCAGACCCTGAGCCTATGTTACAAGTCAAGAAAGTCCTGTAGTGATCCTAGAAACTAGTTTAGTGAGTCTAAGCAGTGAAAATAAGGGTAAGACTATGGTAATGAGCATTAACTGTACTTGAAGTTACTTCTGAGTGTGAGTGTTGAATGAATCCTTGTACTCAAAATCATATTCATTGTGTGAAAAAGGGATTTCGTTTGAAGTAAGGGCACTAGTTACATTGTCGGAAAGTTGGTACCTTAGTGATAGTAAAACAGTGTATGTTGTGTGTTGACTACTCGATCTTTGTCATGTTTTGACCTGCACAAGTTAGCTTGTTGAGTTTGAGAGAAAGGATTTGCACCCAAAAAGAGAGTCAGAGTAGAGAGCCATGTGATTGCTTGTGCTTGAAATGCTAGCTTTTATACAAGTGTTGTTTAAAGTCTTAGGATGTCGCTTGAGGGCAAACAACGAATTTAAGTTGAGGGTGTTGATATACCATGATTTTACGATATTGTAAATACATTTCACTTAAGAGTTGTGTGTGTCTAGGGCTATTTTGTAGTGGTTTTTATGTATTTTTATCATGTTTGCAAGAAATATGTTCAGACGTGTAAACTGAGAGACACAGTTGAAGGATGTGCAGAAAAGGGCATTTGCAGAGGTGATCCATGGACTGTAGGTCCATTCACGCTTCATATATGGGTGTCGTAGATAGGCAGACAAGGCATTAAAGGAGATAAGAGAATTCTTGACTAAGTGTGGAACCACAGTTGTAATCGAGGGACCGTAGATTGATCTACGGACCGTACTATCGCTCCATCAAATGACTCATAGAAGGGGTTCCAGTACCTAATTTTGAATATTCTAAGTGTGGAGCTACGGAGGAGGATCTACCGACCTTGGATCAAATCACGATTCGTACTGTTGATCCGTCATTTGCATCAGAGATGATGATATTTAGGAAGCTTAAAATTTACCCAAGTCCTAAGTCACGGAAGGGACCTACGGACCGTAAATCCACGGTCCGTAGGTCATTGTCGTAGATCAAAGATGCGTCCTGAAACATTATTTCCTTTTTTTGTTTCTTTTTTACTTTGGACTTGTTTTTCTATATATAGGGCATGTAAACCTCGTTTTTTGAGTTAGACTTTATTACTTCTACTCTAGTTTTTGACTTGGGATATTAACTTGCAACTTTAGCAATTCTTAATTTCCTAAGTTCATTTTGAAGATTTTGGTTCGAAAATTCAAGTTGAAATTCATGGTTTATTCTTCTCATTACGTAAGTTCATGATTTCTTCATCTAAAAATATTAATTGTGTTCTTGCTATTATGGGTAATTAAATCCACAACTAGGGTTGTGGGAACCATGAGCGATTAAAAACATATGAATAGTAACTAAGTAATCCTTGAATAGTGTTATTGCATACATTGATAGATTTTTCTCTTAGAAATCTTTTTAACGGTGGCCAACATTAGAACTTTCCTCGTTATTACTTGTTGGACCAAGGAGGTAATTAACGAGATAATAATTATCAGTCTAGATTTGGTGTGATACTATCTAATAGTCTAATGTCGACTGGTGCGAGGGTGAAAACTAACCCATACATCAATGTGATGTCTAATATGAGGTAAAGGTAAGGGTTAGTAGATTATACACACGTAGCCAGACCAAGGTGTGAGGTGAAATTCTCTAGATGTCGGACCAAGGATTTAGAGATACCTAACTTATCACTTTGCATGTAATACACAAGGAAAGTATTGCTATTACTACGATTACCACTTTATGAGCTTATGGGGAACACGTATACCCTAGTTACTTTCTCATCTTGAGAACAACTAAAGTTTAAATCATGCGCAGTGATTACTTACATAATTTCCTAAATTTGTTTCACAAATCCACACCCCCCCCCTTTATTACTTGTTTCTTTTGGAAATACATTGACTAAACGAATATATTCATTGGTTAATGTTAAGTCTAAACCATATTCCTCGTGGGATTGACCCTAACCTAGAAGTTGGGTTCTTTACATGATAACTATCGCTTATGCTTCTTTAGAGAGGTGTAATTTGAACGTATCAAAATCAACTAAAAATCTCTCTATTACAAAATCCCTAAGAAAATTTTGATAAAATCACTCTCAAAAGCCTTTGGTAATGTTTTCTCTCTAATTAGGTCCATCCTCACATTTCTGAATGACTCTCTCTCTAACCAAAATTAATTTTAACAAGTCTGCTTAAGACCACTCAGTGAAGTAAGTCGAATGTCGCCAAGAGATCGGCGATTCACTGATTGTTCTTCATCTTGCCTTCATTTTTCACTTCTTCTTGGTTTGCCTACTATAACTTTAGGTGATCCAGGTCGAGATCGCCGAATAACTCCACGATTCGCCTTTTTTCCTTCTATCTCGCCCACCAGCACTTACTTGGATCTTCTTCAGTACTTTTGGCGACCTAGTTGTCCTTCGTGGACTAGATGGCGACACGTCAAATAGAATTTATGCTTGCCAAATTCACCCCCATTTTAGCTCCAGCATTCTGTAACATTAAGCGGTATCTTGGCAATTTGGTGATTTTTCGAATGACATTGGCGATCATCAAGTCTTCATTTCTTCATTCCTTTCTCTTTTTTTGTTCCCTTCTTGATCAATAGTGTCCATGCATCATTCCTAAATCCAAATACCTGAAATTCAAATATTTACATCATTCATTAATACAAAACATGCATTTGAGGACACTAATTTTGTTAAAATAATGTCCTAAATAAGTCCAAATCATGGACTCATCATTGTTCAGTACTGGTTCGAGTTTATTGGCAGCATTATCATGCCTTCCTAAAATGAGTCGATCCTCTGACACCTAAAGGATGATTATTTTGGTTCTATTATGGATCGACAGAGGCTAAACTTAGGGCTGCTCATCGAGCAAGAGATTGCTATGAGGGCCAAGCAGAGTTAGACCTCATTGTCTTTCCCTTTCAATATCATAGAGCCTTCCCGATGGGCCCGTGTTCCTAGAGTTGAGAAGACGGGTATAGAGGTGACCCCCACCTATTCTACTGACATCAGACACATAGAGGATGAGTACATGCGTGATGAGGCCGATAGGAAGAGGGCTGCACCGGCGGATACGTCCTCGGTTGCTGATGTTGATATTTTGTCGACCAAGGCAATCATGCCCCCTCATTCTGCTAGGCCTATAGGTATTCTGGACCTCCTGATTCCGATATGCCTAGCTCTTCTGCTGCACCCCCTCCCTCAACTTATTCTACTGTTGCTCCCTCTACTTCCCAACCCCCTATCACCCAGGCCATGCTTTACAAGATAGGGCCATCTAGCCCAATCTGCTTATGTACGTACTCTCGAGTGGACGTATCCATGCTCTGAATAATAGAGAGGGCAATTTCTTCTGCCCTAATTCCTATTAGGGCTAATTTGAGGGAGCATAGATCGATGATTAAGGGCCACAAGCTTGCATTAGATACCCTCAAGGTAAGACTTGAGGATTATGAGAAGATTCAGGGGCTAGTTTTGTTGTGACGTCCTTGAAGGCTGATGTTGCTGAGGTGAGGAGAGTGTGGATGAGTTGAAGTCCACTGACCTATCAATATTGTTCGGTACGGTGGATATTCTAGAGGTCTCGAGCACAGATATTCCAATTACTTTTGAGGGTTCTCCGATTACTACAAGATATGAGATTAGAGCTGATGATACTGATACTGAGTTCGAGGCTAAGACAGATGAGAAGCAGTTAGGTGTTTGAGATGAGATCGTATATGAGGATTTGGTAGAATTGAAGGATTCCATGTTTGAGAAAGTTAGGCATGCATCGCTTCGGGAACTTCTATGATGAGCTTTATTAGAGCCAAGGATGTTGTGGAACTGGGCACTGATGTCCAGACAATAGGAGTGACAGATATAAAGTCTTCACCCCAGGCTTAGCCTGGTAGGATGACACTCTTACCTCCCTTTTTATTGATTTTTAGACTTTCTATTATTTCTTTTCATTTTAGGACAACTGCTTATTATTGTAGGCGGGGTTAGGTATTTTCATACCTACCTCTATTGGGTTGTTCTTGTGGACATTGTTTGTTATATGTTTTGGTTTTGTGAATATTGGAGCGTATTGGTGTTTATATATATATCTTGGTTTTTCATCCATGTTGGTCCATTGTTTTTATTCTACAAATGGTTTTGAACCAATTTTTAAAAAAAAATCCACCTCTTTTATGTTTGATTGTGGCGATTTTATTGCATTTTCAAGTGTTGATTGTGGTCAATACCAATGACTTGAATAGTACTCTCAATTGAATAATATGAATGTGCGACTATGATGAGGCAAAATAAGTTACATAGGTCATATGTGAACTCTTAACATCTCGTTGTGACTAGCCAATTGTCGATTAACTCTCTTGTGATGAACATTGCACGCTAGCTAGAAAGTGTGGAGTCTTGTTTTATAATGGTATTGAATGCCTTGTGTGGTGAGGTTGTCTTGAATATTGCTAGATGACACCTAGAATTTTCCTTGTTAGTCTGATTGATTTAGTGAAGCAAGCAATTGAAATGACATTAGGCAAAAGTTTTGAAGAGTGAACCAAATTGATAATATACCTCTTTGTGGCCACCTTTTGAGAAGTTTTAACCTTGCTTGGCACCTTTTGAGCCTACCCTTTTCTTTGGAAGAAACTTGAGAAACTTTGACCTCTTTGTCCCATCACCTATAGCCTTCAGGAAGTATTGGTTTATTGAATAGCCAACTTAGGCCAAAATCTTAAGTTGGGTGTGCTGCAAAAGAAGGAGAGTCAAGAATTGTGAAAAATCCCCTTTTGAAGCATAGCTTGAAAAAGATGGAACCCCTCCATGTAAAAAAGAGAAAGAAAAGAAATGGTGAAAAAGACTAAAAAAATGAAAATTTTGAGAAAAAACATGTGTGAAAGAAGCAAAAGCAATGGGGTATCCAATGAGTCATATGTAGTGAAATAATGGGGTGGATTGTGAACATATTTCAATGTGAAAGAGCAGGAGAAAAAGTGATTTTCAGGCCATACTTTATGAAGGTAGAAGCTACTAATCCAAAATGACCATACCTTTTTACACTCAGCCTTGTTACAAGCCTTGAAAAGACCTTTGTAATCTTGGGTGAGCTGAAACAAATTTTTATTGGAAAATAAGGACAAACCTATGGGTTGAATCATGCATGTGTTCATCTTTGTGAGTGTGAGAGTTGTCTTTGATTTTGGTATCCTAAATTTTTGAGAAATTTTGTATGAGCATGGAATCATCCTTGTTGTGAGGGCATCTGAATGCTTTTGTTGAACTTGAACTTGCATGTGAAGAAAGCATTATGAGATTGAGTATACTTGATAATGGTGAGTCACAATTTGAAACTTAGAAAGCACAATTGAACATTATATGTGTAGTTTGAACCTCTTGTGTGTATTTGTGTTGAGTCTTGTGTAGCACTATTTGTAGACATTCTTATTGAACTAATTTATCTTGACATTTACTTGAGGACAAGTAAAATTTTAAGTTGGAGGTGTTGATGAGTCTAAGATTTCGATTCATTTAGGGCTTTGTTTTCATAGTTTAAGTGTCCTCAAATGCCTAATCAATGCTCTAAAATGATGTTAAAGTGTTGATTTGCAGCAATAAAGCCTACGAAGCAAAGCAAGGACTTAAGATGGAAAAAAGGAGAGAAAAAGCTGAAGAAGTTGAAGGAATGCAATCCTGATGATCGCCAAGACAACTCAGTGAACCGCCTAGTGGGTCTTTAACTCACGAAAGTTCCACAGTGCCAGCCCTGGGGAAGAACCCACTTGGAGACAGAAATTGATAGTCGGCGGACTGCCAAAGAGCCAAGGCAAACCAGTGATGGATGGGAGCAAAGGGCACATCGCCGACCTGGTTGGCGATGCACGACTTATTTCTCCTAATGGCCCTGAAGGCCACAGTTTGGGGAAGTATAAATTGAAATTTGAAAAAGATCATAGAATCATTCAAGCATTGTATAAACTAAATCTAGGTCTCCTGAGTTTTCCATTGTAGACTTTGAAGCTTTTGAAACTTGATTTTTAGGATTTTCAGTTAGGTTTTTCAATTAATTCGATTTGAAACATGGTAGAGACTTGGAAACATTACCCAGCTCATGGGTAATATAATTGGTAATTGTTTCTTCTTTTTATGATGTGTAGCTAAATACCCAATTCTTGGGGTGTGATCATGTGATTATTGGCTTAATTAGCTTATGGATATTGTTTACTAATTTTAATGCTTAATTAGAGTGGGTTTAATCAATAGTTGTGTGTCAATCTATGAATTATAGTTGCAAATGCAACTCTAGCTTATAGTCCTGGGCATGCTTGAGAAAGAGGTTTTAGAACCAAGGTTTTCGATTAATGATTATAGTTATTGGGTTTGTAACACACTGCTATTTGAACGAGCTAGAATTAGAAAGAAACCATTTTTGCAAATATTTAAATTTGGAATTTTTGGCAAATCATGCTAAGTATAAGTTTTGGGTCAACTTCAAGATAAGCATAAGTTTTGAGCTACAAGATACCGTATGAAAAGTCTTGGAATTATCTTTCCAACGCCACTAAGTTTGCTCATTTTTGTGTTCATATGAGGGAGATATACCCGTTGGAAGTCGAGCTGTCTATTTAAGGAGAGACAACCGAAATTTAAAGGGGTATTTTGGACTTTTCCATACCCAATTAATTTATTCCGCTTTTGCTAATTAGTTAGGGGTCTAAACTGAATTGGGTCAGTTTACGTACTAAAATATTTCATGCTTGGGTTTATAGAAAAAGAACGCAAGAGTAGAAAAGAGGAGAAACAGCCAAAGTTCATCGTTCTTGAGTTTTTGCTTGTGGATTTCTCCAAGGGTTAATCCCTATGAAGTATCTGAGATCGCATAGCATTGGGTTCATTCACCCACATGCCAATCATGTTTAATTCAGCGTGTTTGTTCCTTGAAAGAAGAGTTTATGAGTTCTTGATGAATATTGTCGAAAGTATCATTTGAATCTTGATTGCTGAGTTTTGGAGGAGTTCTTTAGTTAAATTCATGAGGTTTAAGGTTGTTTTTGAGTATATTCTTGCATACTTTGGTTGTTTATTCGAATCCAAGTGTTTGGGGAAGAAACCAATCGAAACTAGAGGATTTAGAGTTGAAAAACGAGCAAGAAAATTTGGGGATTTCTGAGCAGGGGCAAGGGGTGCGGCGCCACTCAAACCGCCCCAAATAAGTGTTTGGGATCTGGGGTGCCACGCCACTCATAGTGCCCCAACCCAGCTTTTGAAGTTTTGGGTCTAGTGCCCGGCGCCACTCAGAGCTCCAGGGACGCTAGGTCGTCTATCCTTTACCATTTCTTTTCGTTTGAGTTCCCTTGAATCATACCTATGTTTTCTAGTCTATTTCTACACTCTAAGTTACATCTAAACAACATTATATGATCCATCAACATGAATCATAACCTTGAATCCATATATTCAAATTCAAGGAAAGTTAAGAGCCAAGTCAAGCGAGTTCTTAGATTCTTTTCAAAAGTCCTTCGCAAATGCTTTAAACTTGTTTTAAGACTTGAGATTTGAGTTGAGTAAAGAGTAAAAAGAACAGTTCATTTCTTCAAAAGAGTATGTGGGGACTATGTATTCCAAAAGATTAAATATTTTCACATTTAATCAAGAAAGGAAACTCGATTTCCAAAAAAGCCTTTGAGCTAGTTTTCAGTAAAGAGTAAATATTTTCACATTTAATCAAGAAAGGAAACACTGATTTCCAAGAGAGCCTTTTGGCTAATTTTTTAGCAATTATCTCAAATCACAGAAAGATTTATAGTTTTAAACATATGAGGTAGTTATGTTTTGAGAGTAATATTGAGCACCAATATAGGGGAGAGTTCAGACAACTCACAACCACCATAAACAATGTAGCCAACGTAGGTAGAAAAGGGTCATATTTTTTAAATTATTCCTCTGTGCTTTTTAGCATAGACTAGTGGATCCACTTAGTAGTTAGGTTCTATACCCCCGACAAGGTATAGGACGGCCCTGGCAGCGTAAGGCAAAACATTGTTTCATCACATAGCTCTTAAGTGATGGTTGTCGGTTAGAGAAACTCCACAGTTATATTGTGTATTATTATATACACAGAGATTACTCGTATATTCACATACAAATAGAGTGTAAATTTTATCCTTGCATACAAGATGAGTTACCATTGTATTTCTAAATACACAGAGTTGTTATACATGTTTTAAAAGTTTTTCTTTATATTGCATTTATATTATTGCTTTATATTTAAATGGGTTGAGTTGAGACTACGTATGTTCCTTCAATTTCTTTCAAGCTTATGTCTTGTATTGGTATTTCCCTCGCATGCTTGTACATTCAGTGTACTGATGCCATTTGGCCTGCATCTTTTTATGATGCAGATACATGTAATAAGGATCAACATTTAGTGCATCGTTGATCCAGTTAAGCTTCAGAGTTGTTCGTGAACCTCCTTGCTTTCGGAGGATCCATTTTTATTGTCTTATCAGTTTAGTTCATTAGGATGTCGTGGGTCTTGTCCCGACATCCATCTCAGTTGTTAGAGCTTTATAGTTTATCTATTTAGACAATTTATTTAAGATTGTATTTTAACTACATTTTCTGTTGAGTAAGTCTTCCACTAAGAGTTAATCTAGGCCAAGGGTTCGCTTGGGGCCAGCAATGATTCCCGAGTGCCAGTCACACCCAGTGTGTAGAGTCGAGGCGTGACAAACTTGGTATCAGAGCACAGATTTCAAGAGTCCTAGGTAGTCTATGAAGTCGTGTCTACAGAGTGCTAGTTATCGGTGGGAAGCGTGCCACATCTATAATTAGGAGGATGCAACACTTAAGAACTATCTCACATCTTTCATACTCATTTCGTGCAATAGAGTTATCTCTATATAATTTTTTTCTGATTCTTTCTAGCGCGTGTCTTTCGATCATGCCTCCACGAAGAGTTATCAGAGGTCGTCCTGCAAGAAGGAATATTGAACCACAGGAACAAGGGGTACCTAATGCACCTGAAGTGCAACCCCAAAGAGAGGTCACCAATGTTGTGTTCGGTGAAGCTATCCGGATGTAAACTCAAGTTGCGACCAATCAAGCTGGATAGAGAGAGAGAATCATCAGAAAGTTACTAATATTTCAAGGTCTGTGAGTTCTTAACGATAAATCCTCCAAGCTTCACCAGTTCAAGTGTCACTGAGGATCCATAAAACTTTATTGAAGAGCTTCAGAAGGTTTTTGAGATTATGCAAATTGCTGATGTTGAGAGGGTGGAACTAGTTGCATACCAATTAAAGGGTGTCGCTATAATCTGGTTTGATAAATGGAAAAAGAATAGGGATGAAGGTTCACCACTTGTGAGTTGGGCATTGTTTGAAGAGGCCTTCTTGGGGAATTTCTTTCCATATGAACTGAGAGAAACCAAGGTACAAGAATTCCTTACTCTTAAGAAGGAATCTATGAGTGTTCATGAGTACTGAAGTTCATCCAACTTTCCCACTATACTTCGAAGATGGTTGCTGACATGAGAGGCAGGACAAGTTTGTTTATTTATGGGTTGTCTCATCCATCAATTAAGGAAGGCAAGGTAGCTATGCTGATTGGATATATGGACATAGCAAGGCTGATGATCAATGTGCAATAGGTTGAGAAAGAGAAGCTGAAAGATAGAGAGGAATTTTGAAACAAAAGAGCTAAAGACAAGGAATGAGTTCGGGAAGTATAAGAGCAATGCCAACCGGTCATCTTTCCAACAGAAACAAATGGGACCTGCTCCATCATCTGCTAGTGCACCTGCATCAAGGAACATAGGTGAGTTCAATAATCAAAATTCACAGAATTTCAGATCTAGACCTGCGCATTCTCAGGGTAGTATGGCACAAAGGGGTAATAAGACTCCTACATGTGCTAAGTGTGGTAGGAGCCACTCAGGGGTGTGTCGTGATGGCTCCACTAGTTGCTTCAAGTGTGGTCAGAATGGTCATTTTATGAGAGTTTCCTAAGAATAGGCAAGGTAATGGAAATGGGGTAATAGAGCCCAATCTTCTTCAGTTGCAACACCAGACAGAGTTGTATCTAGAGGAGCTACTTTAGGGGCAGGTGGAGGAGCAAACTGTCTTTATGCTATCACTACTTGCCTAGAGCAAGAGGATTCGCTAGATGTTGTCATTGGTATGATCCAAGTCTTTAACTTGAATGTTTATGCTTTGCTAGATCCAGGAGCGAGTCTATCTTTTGTGACTCATTATGTTGCGATGAATTTTGATGTTCTTCCTAGGAAACTTCTTGAGCCCTTTAGTGTTTCCACACTGTTGGTTATTCTATTCTAGCAAAGAGAGTCTATCGTGATTGTACAATTTCCTTCAATCACAAGAGCACCATGTCTGATTTAGTTGAGTTAGACATGGTAGATTTTGATGTCATCTAGGTATGGACTAGCTTCATGCCTTTTATGCCTCAATCGAATGTAGAACTCGAATTGTTAAGTTCAAGTTTCCTAATGAGCCAGTTATATAGTGGAAGAGTAGTTCAGTAGTACCTAAGGGTTGTTTAACTTTGTACATTAAGGCAAGAAAGTTAGTTTCCAAGGGGTGTGTCTATCACTTAGTCCGAGTTAATGACTCTAGTATTTAGATACCTCATATCCACTTAGTTTCAGTAGTAAAAGTGTTTCCAGAAGTCTTTCCAGATGATCTTCCTTGAGTTTCTCTTGAGAGAGAAATAGACTTCGATATAGATATTATTCCCGATACTCATCCTAAATCTATTCCGCCATATAGGATGGCACCAGCAGAGTTAAAAGAGCAAGTGAAAGATCTCCTAGAGAAAGGTTTTACTCGACCAAGTGTCTCACCTTGGGGCGCTCTAGTCTTATTTGTGAAAAAGAATGATGGTTCACTTAGAATATGTATAGATTACCGTCAGTTGAACAAGGTTACTATCAAGAATAAGTATCCTCTTCAGAGAATTGATGATCACTTCAATCAACTTCAGGGTGCCACTTTTTTTTCGAAAATAGACCTCAGATCAGGCTACCATCAGTTGAGAGTAAGGGAATATGATATTACAAATAAAGTTTTCAGGACTCGTTATGGTCATTATGAGTTGCTAGCTATGTCCTTTGGTTATAATAATGCCCTTGTAGCATTCGTGGACCTTATGAATCTCGTATTCAAGCCTTATTTAGATATGTTTGTTATCGTATTCATTGATGGCATACTAATATATCCAAGGTATGAGGAAGATTATGCTAGTCATCTCAAAGTAGTTCTACAAATTCTAAAGGACAGAGAATTATATGCTAAATTCTCTAAGTGTGAGTTTTGGCTTGAGTTTGTGGCATTCTTAGGCCACAATGTTTCCGGTGAAGAAATTAGAGTTGATACTCAAAAAATATAAGCAGTGCAGAATTGTCCTAGACCCATATCTCCAATGGATATTAGAAGTTTCTTGGGGTTGGCTGGATATTATAGAAGGTTCGTTGAGGGGTTCTTATCTATTCCCTCCCTTTTTACTAAGTTGCCTCAGAAAACAATGAAGTTTCAATGGTCTGAAGCTTGTGAGAAAAGTTTTTAGGAATTGAAAAAGTAGTTGACTACTGCCCTAGTAATAACCTTACCAGAAGCTATGCAAGGTTTTGTTGTATATTGTGATGCGTCTCGAGTTGGACTTGTTGTGTGTTAATGCAGAATGGTAAAGTTATAGCTTATACCTCCAGACAGCTAAAAGTTCATGAGAAGAATTACCCAACCCATGATCTAGAGTTAGCTACCGTAGTATTTGCATTGAAAATATGGCGTCACTATCTTTATGGTGTTCATATGGATGTGTTCACCAATCACAAGAGTCTCCGGTATGTGTTTAGTCAGAAAGAGCTTAATCTCAGACAGAAGTCAAAGGAGGTGGATATAGTTACTCAAGGATTATGGCATGAGTATTCTATATCACGCAACTAAGGTTGACATTGTTGCTAATCCTTTTAGTAGGCTGCCTATGTGTAGTACAGCCCATGTTGAGAAAGAAAAGAGAGAGTTAGTGAAACATATGCACAGACTTGCACGATTAGGAGTTCGACTAATGGATTCCATAGAAGGAGGAGTTATGATGATGAATGTGGTTGAATCATCATTAGTGTCAGAAGTAGAGTGAAACATAACCAAGACCCTATTTTGCTTTAATTGAAGGCAAATGTTCATAAGAAAAAAGTAATGGCTTTTGAACAAGGGGGAGATGGCATTTTGAGGTATCAAGGTAGATTATGTGTACCAAGGGTGGATGAAATCTAAGAGAGAATCATGGAGAAAGCTCATAGCTCTAGATATTCTATCCATCCGGGTTCCACAAAGATGTATCGGGACTTGAGAGAAGTATATTGGTGGAATAGTATGAAGAAATATATTGTTGAGTTCGTCACTAAATGCCCAAATTGTCAACAAGTTAAAGTAGACCACCAAAGGCTCGATGGTATGGATCAGAACATAGAACTTCTGGAATGGAAGTCAGAGATGATCAATGTGGATTTCATCACAGGTTTACCACGGTTTCCTAGGTAGCATGTTTCTATTTGGGTGATTGTAGATCAAATGACTAAATCAACTCAATTCTTGCAAGTAAAGACTACCCATTCAACAAAAGATTATGCTAAGTTATATATTTAAGAGGTAGTCAGATTTCATAGAGTTTCGATCTCCATTATTTCAACGGAGGTGCACAGTTTTAGAAGTCATTCCAGAAAGTTTGGGTTCAAAAGTGAAGTTGAGTACTGATTTTCATCCTCAGACTGATGGTCAAGCATAGTGCACCATTCAAACTTTAGAAGATATGTTGAGGGCTTGTGTGATTGATTTCAAAAGTAATTGGGATGATCACCTGCCTCTTATTAAGTTTGCATATAACAATAGTTACCACTCTAGCATCCAGTGGCCTTATGAGGCTCTTTATGGGAAAAGATGCAGATTTTCTATTGGATGGTTTGAGGTTGGTGAAATTGGGTTGATAGGATAAGACTTAGTTCATCAAGCTATGGAGAAAGTGAGAGTTATTCAAGAAAGGTTGAAAACAGCGCAAAGTCGTCAGTAATCATATACAGATGTTAGGAGGAGAGACTTAGAGTTTGAAGTAGATTATTGGGTATACTTGAAGATTTCACCCATGAAGGGGAAACTTAGTCCCCGATATATTAGTCCGTACAGAATATCCAAGAGGATTGGTAATGTAGCCTATAAGTTAGAGCTACTCCAAGAGTTAGCAGAGATTCATCCAGTGTTTCACATCTCTATGTTGAAAAAGTGTATGAGTGATCCTTCACTAATAATACCAACTGAAGATATTGGTATCAAGAATAGCTTGTTTTGTGAGAAGATTCATGTTCAGATTCTAGACCGCCAGGTTTGCAAGTTGAGAACCAAGGAAGTAGCATCAGTCAAAGTTCATTGGAGATATCAATTTGTTGAGGAAGCCACTTGGGAAGCTGAGGAGGATATGGAAAAGAGATATCTACATCCCTTTGAGCCCAGAGAAATTCCAGATCAAGGTAGTAATTCTCTTCTTAGTACACTTTAATCGATATATTGAATGTGTTAGATTTGCATATTGGGTGTTTGAGTTGAATGTTAGATGTTACACCCTTAGCCTACTAAGAGTAATCACATTTGAGAACGAATGTTACCAAGGGCAAGATATTGCAACCCCTTGTTATTTGAAAGAGCTAGAATTCGAAAAAACTATTTTTGGAAATAGTTAAATTTGGAAATTTTGGCAAATCAAGCTAAGTATAAATTTTGGGTCAACTTCATGCGACCATATAGGTGAGCTACAAAATACCATATGAAATGTCTTGGAATTATCTTTTCAATGCCACCGAGTTTGCTCATTTTCGAGTTGTATGAGAGAGATATTCCCATTAGAAGTTGGGTTGTTTGAATAAGGAAACTCAACCGGCTTTTAAAGGGGTATTTTGGACTTTTCCATACCCAATTAATTTATTTCATTTTGGGTAATTACTTAGGGGTCTAAACTGAATTGGGTCAGTTTATGCACTCAAAGATTTCATGCTAGTGTTTTTAGTGAAAGAACGCAAGAGGAGAAAAGAGGAGAAAGAGCCAAAGGTCGTCGTTCTTGAGTTTTTGCTTGTGGATTTCGCCAAGGGTTAATTGATGAGTCCTAGATGTGGACTCAATTAGGGCTTTATTTGTATATATTTAATGTCCTCAAATGCTTATTTTGTGCTAATAATTGATGTAAAATCCTTGATTTCCAAGTATTTGGATTTAGGAACAAAGCAAGGACACTAATTTACAAAATGGAACGAAGCGAGCTGAAAGAAGAAAGTAAAAGAGAATATGGTGATCGCCAAGTCCATTTGGCGAGTCGCTGAGTGGCCTCTTAACCGCCTAAAGTTCCAGTGTGCCAAGCCCTAAAGGAGAAAATCAAGTTGGATAGAGAAAGGAGCACTTGGTGAATCGCCGAGTGGTTCCATGATGCATTGTTGGATCGCCCAAAGTTACAGAACTTGAGGAAGTTGAAGGCCAAAGGTAGAAAGGATAAGACATGGACCAAAGGGCGGATCGCTGAGCTGATCAGCCAGCCCGACTTACTGAGTCGAATGGTCCTTCGCAACATATTTTTGGCGACTATAAATATGTTTTTTAAAATTTAGTTTAGAAGCTTTTATCATTATCAAGTATCTTATTTTTGAATATTGAATATTCTGAACTGAGAGACAAGTTTTCCTTAGCTTTGAAGAACTTCAGTTTTCCATTTTTGAGAAATTGGAAGTGGGTCTTTGAGATTCTTCAATTTGGACCTTTGTAATGACGAAATTAATCTTACCAAGTTGATGGAAGCACAATTTGGTAATGATTTTTATCTTTTTTTGATGTCTAGCTAAAACCTCAATTCTTGGGGTGTGATTATGTGATTATAGGCAGATTTAGCTTGTGGGTATTGATAATTGTTAGTTTAAATTTTGTTTAGAAGTGATTTCAATCAATTATTGTGGTTCAATTTAAAGAACTATAGTTGCAAATACAATTCTACCTTCGTATTTTTGGCTTGCTCGAAAAAGAGGTTTAAAACCAAGATTACTGAATTGATGGTTTGTGTGGCTTGCTCGAGAAAGAGATTTTAAAACCAAGATTACTAAATTGATGGTTTGTGGGTATTGGGTTGTCATGGGTTCAGCTCGAGAAAGTGAATCCTAAACCCTTTTCCACACATTTAGCTCAAGAGAGTGAATGGACTAAAGCGTAGGTTGTTCTTATTTGCATGCTTATTAGTGTTCGAGAGAAACCAATTTGATTCGGGGTAAATTGTTTGAGAGAATGTTGATCCCCTATAAAGTCTAGCCTATTAACTAATTTACAGTTATTTCCTAACAGTTGCAATTACCCATTTGTCTATATTAGCCTATATCCAATCGCATCCCAAGAACCAGTCTCTTTGTTGTTATTTCGTGTTATTTGATGTTGTTGTAGCTAATAGTTAAAACAAAAACCCCTTTATTTGACATTTGTGTCACCCTCTAATTTACATTATGTCTTTATTCAACAATGTCTATTCCTATGGCTGATTTGAGCATATTCGTACTTTCCCATGGAATCTTAAAAACGTACCACTTTATGTGGGATTCGACCCCAACTGATTTAGTTGGGTTATATACTGACTAACGATAGTTATCTCTTAGAACTGGATTAAGTGTCTTGGATAGCGTTATTCGATCATTAATCCCTACGAGGTATGTGAGATCACATAGTGTTGGGTTTGTTCACCCACGCGCCAATCATTTTTAATTCAACATGTTTGTTTCTTGAAAGAAAAGTTGATGAGTTCTTGATGAATATTGTCAAAAGTTTCATTTGAATCTTGATTTTTGAGTTAATGAGGAGTTCTTGAGTTAATTGCATAAGGTTTAAGGTTGTATTTGAGTATATTCATGCATACTTTTGTAGTGTATTTGAATCTAGGTTTTGGGGAAGAAACCGATCGAAACTAGAGGGTTTAAAGTTGAAAAATGACCAAAACAATTTGGGGATTTCTGGGCAGAGGTATTGGGCGTTGCACCACTCAAAGCACCCCAAACAAGTGTTTAAATTTTGGGCTCTGGGGAGCTACGCTACTTAGAGCGCCCCAATCCATCTTTTGAAGTTTTTGGTCTAGCGCCCAGCGCCACTCAAAGAGCCAGGGAAGCCAGGTATTCTATACTTTCCCACTTCATTAAGTTTGAGTTCGCTTGAATTGTACCTATGTTATCTAGTTGATTTTTACACTCTATGGTACGTCTAAACAACATGATATTAACCATAAACATGAATAGCCTTGAATCCATTAAATCAAATTCAAGAAAAGTTAAGAGCCAAGATTAGAGAGTTCTTAGAGTCTTTTTAAAAGTCTTTTGCAAATGCTTTAAACTTGTTTTAAGACTTGATTTTTGAGTTGATTAAAGAGTAAAGTTCATTTCTTCAAAAGAGTATATGGGGACTATGTATTCCCAAAGAGAGAATGTTTTCACATTTAATCAAGGAAGGAAACACTGATTTCGAAGAGAGCCTTAGGGCTAGTTTTTGAGCAATTATCTCAAATCACACAAAGAATTATGTTTTTAAACATATGAGCTAGTTATGCTTTGGGAGTAGTATTGAGCACCAATATGGGGGAGAGTTCAGACAACGCACAACCCCTATAAACCATATAGCAAACGTTGGTAGAAAAGGGTAATACTTTTTAGATGTTCCTTATTGTTTTTTAGCATATACTAGTGGATCCACTTAGTAGTTATGTTCTATACCCCCAGCAAGGTATTGGATGCCCCTGGTAGCGTGAGGCAAAACGTTGTATCATCACATAGCTCTTAAGTGATGGCTGTCGGTTAGAGAAACTCCCACAGTTATATTTTGTATTCTTGTATACACAGTGATTACTTGTAATTTCACATACAAACAGAGTTTAAAATGTATCTATGCATACAAGCTGAGTTACCATTGTATTTCTAAATACATAGATTTGTTATCCATGTTTTAAAAGCTTTTCTATATATTGCATTTATATTATTTCTTTATATTGAAATGATTTAAGTTGAGACCATGTATGTTCCTTCAGTTCCTTTCAATCTTATGTCTTGTTTTAGTATTGCCCTCACATGCTCGTACATTCAATGTACTGATGTCATTTCGCTCGCATCTTTTTATGATGTAGATATAGGTAACTAGGATCAGCATCGAGCGCATCGTTGATCCAACTGAGCTTCAGAATTGTTGGTGAGCCTCCTTGCTTTCGCAGGATTCCTTTTTTTTTGTTTTATCAGTTTAGTTCATTACGATGTTGTGCATCTTGTCTTGACGTCCATCTCAGTTATTAGAGGCTTCATAGACAGTTAGTTGATGTTAGTTTTTGAGTCTTTTCCATTTTAGTTATGTTTAGACTTGATTTTCCACTTTGGCTAAGTTGAATGTTATTTCTAAACATTCTCAGTTTATCTATTTAGACAGTTTATTTAAGATTGTATTTAAGTACATATTTTGTTGACTAAGTTTTCATCTAAGAGTTAAGCAGGCAAAGGGTTCTCTTTGGGCCAACAATTTCTCTCGACTTCCAGTCCCGCCCAAGGTGTAGGCTCAGAGCATGACAAGTTTTATGTGGGTTCAAATCAAGAGTGTGAATCCTAAACTCGATTCTACCTATCTAGCTCGAGAGAGTAGTTAAATTAAGGTTTTGGGTTGTTTACATTATTAAGCTTGTTAAGGTTCAGGATAACTCGCTTGAATCATAATAGATGTTCGAGATAAAGCTATTGATTCGATAGTCTAGCCTACCCACTATGATTTAGCAATTGTTAGGGACTTTCAATTAACCATATAGCCAAATTAGCCTATAATCGATCACATCCCTGAGAATTCCTCTCTACTTGTTGATTCCCCTATTTTGATAACTGTTTTAGTTTTTAATTGACAAACCAATCCCCCCATCTGACATTTGTTGTCAACCCTTTTAATATAAATAAATTTTTGCAATAATTTCTATTCATATAATATATTAGACCACATTTGTAATTTCGAAACTGAATTTGAACTTGTACCGCTCCATGTGGGTTCGACCCTAACTCTTCGTTGGGTTTTATACTAGATTACGATCGCCTACACCTAGCATTGGATGAGGTGTATTTGAGAGTTTATCAAAACTCTATCGCACAACTTTAGAGTAATGAAAGAAGTAGAGTTTCCTAAACATCTTGTAGCCTCTCATAAATGTGGCGCGCTTCGCACTCATGAACAAGACTCTACTTGAGTTGGCTTATGAGACATCCTAGGACCATTCTAAACCTTGTGCTCTGATTACCAAGTTTGTCATGACCCACAGGTACCCCCTAGATATGACATGATGTTTAGGATCCCGAAGGACCCCATACAAGCCACTTAGCTTTCATAACATAAGAAATGGAACAAACAAGAGTAAAACAATAGTCCAAGTTCAATAATTTTATAAAAGTAAAGCGAAAGTCGAAAACACTTGTCTGAATAGCCCACTTGTACAATAGAATGAAATTAATCCTAGCCCATACTTCATGTCCAAAAGTGAAATACATGAAAGAAAGTGAAACAATAGAATCCGTCCTCAAAGCATAAGGACTCACCAAACCTTGAAAATCAACCAGTAGCCACAAAATTGAGAAACCTTACTGTTATACCCTACATTTGGGGAAATGTATTCAAAAGTATGCGTTAGTACAAAACAATGTACCAAGTATGATAGTTATGCATAAAATATTTAAATCATGCTAAAAAGGGACATTCATAACGTGCAACCGATCAAACTAAAACATGGTATAAAAGGGTTAGAAAACATAAGTAATAAAACCATGGTCAATGCAAGCTAACATTATTTAAAGCCTTTGGATACATATGAGATACTTCTTAAAGTAACCTTAGTTCATTATTAATATGGGGGATTAGCCTTAACCGACAAAAAGACCATGTAAGCTATAACATGATCCCTTGGTGTCTCCCACACTAAAAAGGGTTTTCCTACTTGCCAAGGTAAAGGCCATAACTTCTAGCTTATGTGGATTCACTAGCTAAGGTATATATAGACCAACATATTATGGGGGCACGTAGGTAAGGAATAAGGATATTGCTACTAGAAACCCGGCATCTACTAATGGGAGAGCTTCTATCTCAACATCCTCTCGATGCTAAGCATAAATCCCATGGAATAGTCATTTCTTACTTGTTTTTATTATCCATGGAAGAGCACTTCATCTCGCCAATCTAAGCTAATTCATCATCTATGGAAGGGTATCTTTCAGTAACCAATCCAAGCTAAGTTTCATTATGATAGCTCCAAATCGGGTTGCAGCATGGTAAAGGGAAATATTAAGGGTCCCGGTGCTATCATTGTTAGCTAGAATGTGGTCATAAGTATTATTGTTGAAGTTTGGGGTGGTAGTTAGTGATAGTGTCTATAGTTAGCTTTCCTAGAATGGGGTAGTAATCCTTGATGGGCGTAATATGGGGTTATAAGTTGAGCGGAGACGGTAATGAAGTGTAGGCTTGTCATGGATGCTAACTAGGTTGGTATTAGTTATTTCTGTAATGTCTTTAAAGGGATAAAATGACTAGGTATGACCAAGAACGAAGTGACTATGGTTAGAGCATGTAAGGCGGTTGGGAATATAAAGGTGGAGGAACGATTAGTCTTATTGCATGTTTCGCCAATTGATTTTTTTATATTATGCGGTGGTGATCCGGGTTGACTAATGATGCCTACCAGTACGTGTAGTTGTACTGATACTACTCCTGCTATGCCTTTTTGGGCATAGTCTGGATGCAGGTTCGGTGATGTTTCGTAGGTGAAGACAAAGGCAATCTCAAACAGCTTCTACTTTTCTTCCATGTGGTGGGAATTGTGTCATTTACATTTTCTTGTGTCCTGTACTCTTAGTAGTTCTTGTTCCTACTTAGACTAGATCCCTGGGGAGTTATTTACATTACAAGTCTTACTTGAGTCATTTTAAACTCTTGAGTTATTAAAAGATTTATATGAAATTTCTTTTACTTGCCAGTTTCCTTAATCTTCCGCATGTTTTAATTATTGGGAATTGAGAGTTCTACAACTTAGGTGTTAGAGTAGGTGCCCGCACGGCCCAATGGGTTTGGTCATGACAAGTAGGGATGAAAAAATTAATTACTGAGGCTTCCTATTATTGAAATAATTCTAAATAATTAATTTGTATTATTCTTACCATAATAAATTACAAATCATCCCATTAGAAATTCATAATTGCACTCCTCAATTTATATTTCGAAATCCTCCATTAAACACATATGTAATTTTCTATGTTAACATTACAATACTAATCAATAAATTAAATTACTGACAAATTTAATTCAATAATCAATTTCCTTTAGAGCACTGCTTAACTTATTGCATGTGTCGGATTCATAAATCCACTTGCAAGGTTTGATACGATGAAAACTTACAAGCTTCTCAAAATGACATATCATCAATCTCTATTTTGAGACATGGATTCTGTCAACTAACTTATTATTTCACCAATATATATTATTATCATCCAATCTACCAGACATGTTGACCCATCATAGAATCTCACCTTTGAATAAATCAAAACGATAATTAATACATACAGATCATAATAGTTATATCATGATTAAGAATATAAGTACATTTAATATTTTAAAGAATATGTTTTTGTCAGTCAGTCTAAAGCAACTATCTCTACTTGGTCCCATTCAATACATACTAAATGCATTAGCACAAGAAGTTGGAACAATGTCATTCCCATAATTAAGATAAACTACATATAATCTTGTGCTACAATCGTACCGGTGACATGTCCAATTCCCATGTTAGATTGTGAACAAAAATTTTTATACTTGAAAGAATCGGTGATTTAATCTTCTGTGTATAAGATAAAAATCTATACACTAAATCATCTACTATATAAGTAAACACACACCATAAACGAATGTATGATCAATTAAAAATTAATAAATATTTATTCTACGATATATACTATATCTAAACACGTGGTTAATAGTATATATCCCAACAATCTTCCAATTAGACTTTTAACCATCACGATTGTTATAATGTACTATATCTAAATGCATAGTTAATAGTGTATACCCTAAAAATCTCCTACTAAGATATTTAATGTTGAAAATTGTTAGAATATTATTTCTAAACTCATGATTAATAGTATAAACCCTAACAATCTCCCACATAGATTGTTAACAATGCATTTACAACTTTCACAGATGGACCTTCTATATTTCTTATCAAAAGGATCTTACTAAGTTGTTTTCTTATGCAACTTCATCTAGTAGTGCTTCGTCATAACTTACCGAATTTGTATTAGATTTTCAAAGGCCCTATCATGAAACCCTCCAAAAGTTTACTTCTTTTTCAGGAATTCTATCATGAAAGACCTACTAAAAATATAAAAGCAATCAATCTTCATTATGATTCTCCCACTACGACTAAGTACTACTACAATAGTCATACTTTCATGTTCTTGAGTCTTAATATTTTCGTCAAAACTTTTTCGTATTGAAATAAGGTAGTAGTTTTCGTATGTCTAGCAACAATTCTCTCATTACTTAAATACAATGAAACATCAATTCTGACATGCCGATTAGATGTTCTTGAGCGTTTGATTTTTCAACTTACTCATTTGTTATTTTTTTGTTCAGTTCCTATAAAACTAGTGTACTTTTAGGAACATGGATTACTAAATAGTCCTTTTCTAGAAATCTAACAGTTATCTTAACAATTACCTTATTTTCTTTATGACAATAAAATAAACCATCTTTCATTCTTTTTGGATATCTTATCAACACATACACATTTTACTCCTAATTTGAAAGGAATTGAATTCAAATGTGATATGTAGTTCTTAGAACATATCCGAAAAGAAACAAAACAACAACGAAATAAGGCAATCATTATTCTTATCATGTTCATAAGAGTCTATTTATTTTCTCTTTTACATCAATATATTATAAAGTGTGGTGTAGACAATTGAAATGCAATTATTCTATAAGATAAGTGACTCATCAGCTCTACAGATAGGTATACATCACTACAATCAGATTGCAGTGACTTTATATATTTTACATGATGCTATTTTCATTTGTCATAAAATATTTTGAGTTTATCAAGACATTCTAGCTTACAAAACATAAAAAAAAATATTCATATCATGGGTAACTTTCTTAAAATCTCTGAATACTCAAATTCATCTCTTGCCTAAATGATCATTTACATCACATATCAGAATAGATTAACTTTAACTTATAACTACACTTATTTGTTTTTTAAGAGGGAAGCATCTTAGTCATTTTTTTTCTAAACATGACTCACATGTTAGTAGTGACTTCACTTTCAATGAAACGCTATGTCCATTCTTTAACCATCCTCAAATTTCTATCCAGAATAAATGGTGTAGACAATAGTATACACCATAGAGATTTCTATCAAGTTTCATTAAATTTAAAATATATTTTCTCTTATGGGACAAATTAGTATAGTTCAATCCATAGAGATAATACTAATAGAAAATCAATACAACAATATACCATAAGAGATAACATATTTATCAAACTGAATAAAACAAGAGTTACAAGAAGAATACATTAATTATCCATCTCTTATTTAGCTAGAAACCAAAAATAATTTCTTCTAACATAAACATATACATTACTTTCTGTTTTTTGAATTAGTATAGTTTCTCGTATCAAAAGAAATACTTAAATAGATCATAATATGTCGAATAATCCAAAATGACAAAATTCAGGGCTCATTTATACATATATATGCATGCATCTTGAATAGCCAATCGATGGGATTGGAGAACTACTCATGCAATACACATGTACAATGACCTATATTCACTCCATAAACTTATAGAGATCTAACTCAGGTGGAGAGTCTACTGTTAGTTTAAGTCACGTGAAAATCACCCTAGTTATATTGATCCAATCATATATTACTCAGCTTAGAAGAGTTAATATAGATTATCAGAACTAGCGATTAAATACATAGTGACTTGTATTAATTTCATCCGATATGGTGGAAGGTCTAAGCCAGGACATGAAACTAATACTTCACTATTATTTAAATCTTGGTAATCAAGAGAGGGACCCCTATAACCATATATGAAAAAAAACTCGTATAAAGATAAAAAAAAAAATTCTTACTAGGTCGTTCTTAAGAATCTATGAAATTTCAAATCAATCAGAGTCCTTTTTTTTTTTTTTTGAATTCCAAAACTATGATTAATTTGCTAGAAAATGTTATTTGGTAAAAGTATATAATTTTTTTTCGTTCGAAAATTCTAATCACATATCAGCATTTATGATATTGATACAGGAATAAAGAACAAAGAACAAAATTCTAGAACTATTTACATTATTTGATTACTATTTTTTCAAAAATCAACTTGTTTATGTATACATTGAACATTAAAATTCAATACACATCTCAGGGATATCCATGCATTTTGAATGATAAATTTTGATGAAAAATATACTCGTGCAATATACATATGTTAATTTATGTCAAGTGTATATCATTATCCCTAGATCATTTATCCATCAAATATACTCAGATAGGGAGTCCATACAGATCATCAAAACTAGAGATTAAATTTTAATGACTTGTATTAATTTCATCTGATATGGAGGAAGGTCGAAGCCAACACATCAACTTTATACTTCACTAAAATTTAATTATGAAGGCCATAGAGATCAATCAGAGTTCAAAAATAATTTTTTATTTATCTCCAAAGCTATGATCAAATTCAGATTCAAACGATTTTAAAAAAAAATAATTAGATCCATATCCTTATCATATATCAATTCATGTTAACCCATCACGTGTAATCATGTACCACATTTAACATAAATAAAACTGATATAAAGGATTATATTCATACTAAATCACATTTTAATTCTAAAGAACAACTTAAAAATCATTTTAAGAACATTGGTGACATACCAGTAAGAAATATTTCCAAAGCTATGACTAAATTCAAATTCAAGTGATTTAAGTATCTTTAGGAATTAAAACAACGTGACTTTATTATATTCAGATAAAATTTAAATCCGACAAACTAATTAAAACCCATCCAAAAAAAATTTCTATTGAATGACTCAAATAAATAGATCACTTTCGTAAATCCTATTTATTTATCATAATTCTCAATTCATACATTAAAATATATATTTTCTCAAATATATAAAGCCATATTAAAATTTCCAATGATTCCACATAAATAATCCACTTTTATATTATTTATTTATTGATCATAAATTTTTATTTTATACATCATAATACCGTGAGAAAAAATAGATCACTATAGTGCTCAAATAATTAAACGTGCGGAATAAAATCAAGTCAATTTCAATTAGCTCTAACTGGTGCATCATACTGGGCAATTAGACAAACTAATAATTTCAATGGACCAAAAAAATTATAACTAACAAGACAAAAGATTAACAATAGGAGTAAAACTTGTATTCCCCCAAAATAGGGGGCGTAACTGGCACTGTATACCCTATTCGATCGAGTTACCCACTATAACATACTAGCAAACCAAATTGTGCGACGAAAAAACTGGGAAGCAAAACCTCTAAAAAGTAAATCCTGGACCTTGAAGGTCATGACCTGATGAGAATAAACCATACAAACAATGGTAGACAAGACAAAAAAATAAAGATAAAATAGCTAGCCGACGAGGCCACAACTGAAGACATACCTACTTACACATACATGTATATACAAGCCAAGTCAATGGGCTAGAGATTGAAACTTACAAAATAAAACCCAGAATATTGTGTCCACAATAGCCTCTATGAGTGACATAAGCATTGTCAGGACAAGGCCCACTCTATACCCAAACTATACAACAAAAGTAAAGATCCGCTGGTAGTCCTAGGATAAGATGGATCTTACCAACTCATAAC
The DNA here is from genome assembly GCA_037074985.1 of Solanum bulbocastanum. Classification (NCBI taxonomy): domain Eukaryota; kingdom Viridiplantae; phylum Streptophyta; class Magnoliopsida; order Solanales; family Solanaceae; genus Solanum; species Solanum bulbocastanum. The sequence goes on along the minus strand of CM073607.1, from coordinate 21,430,645 downwards.
TGAACCCGAATCCTAGCGGTTGGGTTGATCAGAATCCCTGCCTAAACCTACTCGAACGAAACAAAAAGCAGCATCCCTAGGCAATGGGACGTCAGGATGAATAAAATGTCTTGGTCTGTAAAACGAAAAGTAGAATCATGAATACCTGTAAAAGGGTAATAGACATACAACCTAAAACTGAAACTCAAATAATCTCCATGGCTTACATTTGGCCTCCTACTATTTAAATATGCATGGTATGCTCGCATAATCGTATGTCGTGAATACATATATATAGATGCAAATGATTGACATACACAACCAACTGCTAGTAATGGTGGTGCTTCTCGGTAGCTAACCGGCATCATATTTTCCAACCTGTGGCCATCGGTGCCTCATACGTATAAATATAGGCAATAGGCCCCATACCTCCCGATTATAGGTCGGGAGTAGAATGCATAGCATGTCATGTCATGGATCTATAACACATAGATGTTACCATTGTCATGTTCCTAATCTTGGCCCATTTGTAATCTTGTTCTCATAATGTCGTAACCACTTTCACATGACATGAAACCATCTCATGGAACCTCATATATTCTTCCTAATAAGCTTGCAAACATAACTAGAATTTTGAAAGATAACCTAACCTTGCAGATATTCATAACAATTTTAAGGTGATTTACTTAGTTCCTATACTTGGTTCCTAGATAATTTATAAAAAGAAGTATTTCAAAAATCATGTGTTCTAATAGTTTAAACTTTTAATTTATATTTCAGAATTTTGAAAATTGTGAGTTACTTTAAAGATTTTTCATAATAACTTTAGTGGGGAAAGAGGGTTGGTTATGAATAATAAGGGTCTCCCATACTATTTTAAGCCACATCACCCAAAGAAGAATAAGAATTCATACATGCGGGCATACAATCAAGGAAACAGATATAATGGCATGTAGATGTCGAAAACTCTATTTATCCAAACGAGTGGAATATCAAAATAATAGAATCATGAAAATAATTCAGCTAAGATTCCAATGCCTTTCACAAAAGATCTTTCTAGCAAGAGAATAGCAAAATATCACATTCGGCGTTTTAGGAATTTCCTAGGGGTGGTGCTAAAATGAAGGACGAAGCTTATCCTTAACATACCTTTCCAATGAACGCTCAATGCCCGTAGTTTCTTCAACAAAGTTGTTCCTTACGTCCTAAGCTTCGCAAATAGAATATATACATAGCTGGTATGCACCTATCAACAACTATTGATCTTAAATCGATAGATCTATCGTATGGCCCAAACTTGATGAAAAGTCTACAGAACTTCATAAAAACAATCATAAAATAGTCCCGAGATGATTATTTTAGGCAACCAAGTGTAAACCTTGAAGAAACACCAATAACTACCAATTTATATCTTCCAAACGATTGCCATGTGTAGAGATCACATTTCTAGGCATGGGGGCAACCTTAATGGTAGAAATCATCAAGCAAGAACTCTGATAAAACCCTCTCTTTAGCTTTCTTTCTGGTTAGGGAGTAAAAAGAAATGTTTTTTATGGCATAAAATGTCGAGTAAGCCTGCATATCATATTTTTGACCCGACCCGAATTGTGACCCAGATTTTGCCCCATCAGTCTGTAGTAAAACCATCATAACTTTTTACTACGATGTCAGTTGGATACGGGGTTCTATGAGTTGTAAACTAGACTTGTAGGCCTTCAATTTGATAGTTGATGGGCTTTCTTACTCTTTATATACTGGGAAAAAACGTCCAAGACATTTCACCGAAAGTTAAGAAAATATTACTAATGAAACTTCGATAACTTTTGCCGACCTTAGTTTCACTAATTATCTTGACTTCAAAACTTAACATACGACCCTTGTGCTATTATAATACCTTGTAACACACTATTCTTAGCATGTTAGACACTCATAGTAATATCCCTAAGGTATGGCATGATTTAAGCCTTTCGAACGGGAAAAGTTCTACTCGAGCCATTTCTTTAATCTTGAACTTTTTTTGAGGAGTCCCTCTGAGCTAAAACTTTATTTTAGTTCCTTGATATTTCCACCCATTTGCAATCTTAATCTCTAATGTACAATACAAAGTCATATACACCTCATATAACTATTCCATACTACGCCATATATTCTATGCAAGAATAGAGAAAAAAGTATGGGATCTTACAAAAATGCACTAGCACAAGAAGTTGGAATAATATCATTTCCATAAACAAGATAAACTACATATAATCTTGAGCAATAATCGTACCGATGGCATGCCTAATCCCCATCTTAGATTGTGAACAAAAAACTTTATATTTATAAGAACCAATGATTTAATCCTCTATGTATAAGCTAAAACTCTATATAAACTAAATCATCTGCTATATAAGTAAACAGACATCGTACACGAACATATGATGTATTTAAAATTCATAAATAATTATTCTATAATAAATACTATATCTGAACACGTGGTTAATAGTATATATCCCTACATTATCTACTTCAATTTATAATAGATAATCTCCAACAAAAGCTAGATGAATGGAAGAATAAATTCCTAAACCTAATTGCCGAAAGAACTACTCTAGCAAAGGCTAATCTTAATAACATTCCAACACATTATGCAATACAAAAAACTCCCAGTCGGAATCACCAAAAAATTGACCAAATCTAAAGGAATCTCAAAATAGCTTTGAGAGATTTTAATTGACCCAACTCCACCGAGCCCCTGTTTTAACAAATAAGTACAAAGGGTTGGGAAATCATTCCCTAGGAGGATATTTTTCCCTTATATCTATATAGCATTTGGCTTAAAAGAAATGACAACTAGCATAAAAACAATTAATCCTAAAATACCATACTCTCACACCATGGATTACATAGCCCTAACCAAACCCAAGTCATGCCACGAACAACCTAGTATTGAGTATGTTAGTTTGAAACCCCAATAACAAACGACACATCCTTTGAAAAAACTAGTGAATATGAATAGGTGGGGTAATTAGGAATAATATAGGGGATTAGGTAATAGAATTCATGGACAATATATACCATGGAAACCACCATTACGACAGAAATATATGCCTTAAAAAAGGCCTAACGACTATAAAGGTATTATATATTTTCTTACTAACAATAATCCTTCTCTTTCAAATGTTTTGACTGACTGCAGGTATTTGCTACACAAGCTGAGGAACCCCTAATACACCATAAATTAAGTGAGGAGAACAAGGTGGAAGATACTTTGGCAAAAGAAGGGTCTAAGTCAAAAGGGACTAACTCCTGCGTTTCTTGGACAATTAGTCCTTCATTTGTATTAACGGAATTAAAAGAGGACAAGAAAGGAACCTCTTTTTGTGCGGCACAGAAGGCCATCATCATGATTAGAAGGAAATAACAAATATTATATTAACCCCCCCCCCCTTCCCCTTTAAAAATATTACAACTGTCATTCCCCGAGTCTTCACCCTAGACGTGGCCAGCACTGGAGAACCATTGATGGTCCCAAGTGAACCGTTGGCCTAGCTTAACTCTCAATGGAAGATTTACTCAAGTGAAATAGAATCACACAAACAACTTAACTCATAAATAAAGTAGTTAACTCAAAATAATCAAATGAACATAAGTGTTCAACTGACAGTCTTTAAAACATTAACAATGGAAATGAAAGAAAGACTCCTCAAAATACTATTGTCTATCTATAAAGCCTCAAATACTATGTGGGATGTTGGGAAAATACCCTCGATCATCCTAACAAAACTGAAATAATGGAAATAATAAGGGACCCTCCGAAAGCAAGGAGGCTCACAAAATAACTCTAGAACTGCAAGTGGTATCAATGAAGCGCCTGTTGATGACCCTGATCTCCTGTATCTGTGTCATGAAACAATGCAGGCCAAATGGCGTCAGCACATTGAATGTATGAGCATGTAAGGGGAAACTGAGCATAACATAACAACTTGAACTTGGAAAGACATAAACATACTCACTCAACTCGACTTAACACAACCACAATTCATGGATACTCAACTCAATGCAGTATAAAAACAGCAATAAAGATGCAATTTATATAAGGCATTTAAAATAGTAGATAACAACTCAATGCATTTTTAAAATATAATAATAACTCAGTTTGTATATAAAGATAAAAAAAAATAACTCAATTAGGAGATTCTCTAACCGACAACCATCACTATGAGCTATGTAATGATATAGAGTCTAGCCCACGCTGCCAAAATTGTCATATACCTTGCCGGAGTATAAGACATCCTCAACTAAGAGGATCCACGATGCTATGCGTAAAAGCAAAAAGGAATCATCTAAAAAGTATAACCCTTTCTACCCTCGTTGGCTACATGGTTTACGAGGAGTTTGAGTTGTATGAACTCCTCCTTATATCGGTGCTCAATACTACTCCAAAAATATAACTCAGTTCATATATTTAAAAACATTTCCTCATCCTCAAGATTTGAGATTATTACTCAAAATGTTCTCTTAAAAGATATCATACTCAAAAACACCTCATGAACTCAATTGGAAATTGATGTTTCCTTTCATTTGAAATGTAAAAACATTTAATCTTAGGAATATTTAGTTTCCATATATTCATTTTGAAGAAATGAAACACAACTCTCCTCATCCTCAAACTCAAGTCTTAAAATTTTTTTAAAAATATTGTAAAAGACTTCTCAAAATTACATAGAAAAAACTCTCAAAACTTTACTCTTAACTCTACATTGAATTTGAATTATGAATTCAAAGGTTATGCTTCATGTTATGAATGATCTCTCGATGTTTAGAGTAGTTAGAATCAAAAGAGGGTAAAGGTACACTTTAAAAGAATTTAGATGGAGCAAACGATGGAAAAAGGGTGGGGGAAGGCGACCCTAGTGCACTTGGGGAGAGGGGCACCAGTGCCTAAACTTCAAAGACCCAAATGTGGCGCTGTAACACCCCTAAATGCTGACGAGAGTTTCATGTCAATTTGCGTTGCTTATTACTACAATATGTTTTACTCTCATTTTGGAAACTTGAAATTTTGTGATACTTGCTAGCTTGTTTAACATGAATGATATCATAATTTATGGGATTGTATTGCGGTATTTATGTAATAGTATAATTAGAATTTTGTATAATTGTAAAAAGAGGTAAAGGATATATACATAGAGGTATGTATATATGCATTTTGGGTAGCACACTTTTAATTGGGGCAGCACCTTTGAAGGACAAGTGTACAAGTGATAATCATCACTTGTTTGACTATATATTTTCACTCCTCTTTGAGAAAATTTCGGTTCCTTGAAGACATAGAACCTTAGAACCCTAGATTACCACTTGTTCTTCAAAATCACAAGAGAAAAAAACTTGGTCTTTTGGCTGGAATTCGAGACACACACTGTTTTTGGTAAGTAGTCGAAATCTGTTGTGTAGCTGAGTAGTGTGTATTACGTTTCGAATATCTCGTTCTCTTGAACTAATTTTTGTATGAATAAATATAATTTGGAAAGCTAATTCATATACCTACAACTCTTATGTTTATGTGAAACTCTAATTTAGCTGTTATTGATTGGAAATATGGGACGCAACACAGGACAAGTTCCGTCCGGATTTCGGATTTTAGAAATCCTGTATGAACAACTGTTGGTGTATCAATAATATACTTTTGTAAAAAATGTATTTGTCAGTGATTCTTGTTGCGTTGCAATCTTAAGAGATGTCTCTACATCTTTCACGAAGGTTATAAAGTCTAGTTTTACCGTTTTCCTGTTCAAATCTAAGTTACAACATGGGATACTAGACTGGCCAAAATAACTGTTTTAGGAACATAGTTGTATCTATGCAGGCTGAGCTTACTTGTGATGATAATCCTGTTTTATTTCAACATTATTGAGATATTAGGAATTGAAGAAGTTATTTAATAGTATTTTTAAGGTTGTATATACTTGTGAACAAGTTGAGGACCTTGATACGTTGGTTGGTCTACGGTTTGAACTCGGGGAGTGGTGTTGGAGTGTTCTACACTAAGGCATTGAGGTTTGTGTATAAAATTGTACTTGTAATCTTGTAAATACTGGTATATCTGAAATTTGATCTTGATACCTTGGTTACCTCTTGTCACTTTGCATTGTTGTGTTGGCATTACGCTTGTGTAACACGCCCACTTGTACGGATTGTTTGATCACTTGGCACTCTTGTTGGGACCTTGTCCTCCTTGTGGCTGTGACTTTGTCACTATTGGCATGCCTCTTAATTCGAATCATTTGCCATCTTGACTTTGGAATTTTAGTCCGTCTTAAGAATGAAAGTTGTCCATTTTATGTACGACTTAGGAAGCCATTTTTAATATGGTTCTTGGTTCTCTTGACTATTGGGCTTTGACCCTTCTTGATACAAGGCGTCGGCCCTTCTCGATAGTTGCTTGTGCCAGGTGTAATGACAGGAGGTATATATCACTACTAAAAAAATAGTGAATACCGATCGAAAAATACCGACTTCCAGAAGTTGGTATTCCCTGTAATTCCAACCTAAACCCGACATCCCATCTTAGGTCGAAAAAAGCTTGGTCGCTATTCAATACCGACCTCTGGAGGTCGGTTTTTATTTTAAATCAAAAAATTGATTAATTTATTTTCCGACTTCCGAATGTTGGTATTTGTTATTTTTTTTATTTTTAATATATAAATTCCGACCTCCGGAGGTCGGAATTTAAAAAATACAAAAATAAAATTTCTGACCTCCGAAGGTCGGTAATTTTATTTTTGTATTTTTTAAATTCTGATCTCCGGAGGTTGGTATTTTTATTTTTGTATTTTTGAAATTCCCACCTCCGGAGGTCGGTAATTTTATTTTTGTATTTTTTAAATTCCGACCTCCAGAGGTCGGTATTTTTATTTTTATAATTTTCAAATTCCGACCTTCGGAGGTCGGTAATTTTATTTTTCTATTTTTTAAATTCCGCCCTCCGGAGGTCGGTATTTTTATTCTTTTATTTTTCAAATTCCGACCTCCGAAGGTCGGTAATTTTATTCTTGTATTTTTAAAATTCCGACCTCCGGAGGTCAGTAATTTTATTTTTGTATTTTTAAAATTCCGACCTCTAGAGGTCGGTAATTTTATTTTTCTATTTTTTAAATTCCGACCTCCGGAGGTCGGTATTTTTATTCTTTTATTTTTCAAATTCCGACCTCCGGAGGTCGGTAATTTTATTTTTGTATTTTTAAAATTCCGACCTCCGGAGGTCAGTATTTTAATTTTTTTACTTTTGAAATTTCGACCTCCGGAGGTCAGTTTTCTGCTATAAAACTGGCAGCAAATTGCTGTAATTATAATTGCCCACCTGCATATTTATACCAAAACAACCCAAAGAATATTAACTTCATCCAACCAAAACAACACAATATTTTCAACATATACATTAAACTATTTCAAAATAAACTTCATCCAACTTCAAAATACAATCAAACAATTCCAAAATATAGAAGTCTAAAATGTCAAATAGATACAACTACTCCTCATCATCTTGATCACTCTCCTTATCAGACTTATCATTCTCATCACCCTCTTGATCAGATCCATCACTGCTGGCAGGACATGGAGGAAGAATATTTCCTAATTCAAAAACAAAAGTAAGTTGGGCTTGAAGCGCTGCATACCTCTTGTTCTCTACCTCTTTTGCTACCGCAATCTCCTCTTCTCTCTTCTTCTCTCTTTCTTCTCTTTTCTTCTCTTTTTCGACTATAGCAGCAAGCTCGGCATTGAGATAAGCTATCTTACTCTCCATTGCAGATATTGTCTCTCTATCCCCGCTATCGAAGCTTAAGGATGATGAACCACAATACCAAGACTTCTTCTTCTGATACGTCTTTTCTCGATAGCCGTAGACTGAACCTCTAATCGGTTCACCAGTACTGTGTTTCCAAAGATTCTCATTTTCTTCTTGTGTAAATGGTATGTCCCGACTCTCAAGAGGTAAAGTACTACGATATTTCTGAGATATTCGTATATATTTATCCTGTAATTTAAACAAAGAACTCTATGAATAAGAATGTAATATATACAAGAAAAAGAAAAAAAAATTAGTTTGAATGGAGTTCTTACATATGTCTCTTGAGCACGTGGCTCAATCCATCTTTCTTCTTCTGTAGGGTTCGTACTCTTCTTGATGTGAGTAACCTTGAACATCTCTGCTACAGCTACCGGCCTACCCAACTCTTTTTCCTGCAAATAACATATATAGAATTTGATCTCATTAATCTCCAAAAAGTATTTATTGAAAAAGAAAAAATTTATTTTACTAAATTAAGAAAGTATACCATTCTTTCCTTCCTAGTAACCTGGCTAATAGCTCCACCAGTGTGCAAAGAGCCTCCCTTTTCTGATGCGCGAGCCATCTTCCCAATCTCACTCCTCTTTTTAAATTTTTCATCAGTACTCCAATGTTCCAGTAATAGAGCCCATCGATCCGGTAACATAAACTTAGGCATTCTGTTTTCTCTCCGATAGTCACAAAATGTGCTAGAAAGCAACTTTGAAGCTTTAAGCTTAAAGTTCACTTGAACGTCTTCCTCATGTTCGGGAGCCCATACATAATATTTCTGTAATAAAAAATAACTAAATATTTATTTTTCAAATGAATAGCGAATTTAAATGGATATGATGTATATTTAATTGATATATATTCTTACCTTAAATTCATTGAACATCTGCCCTTGGGTGTTAAGTGGAATCGAACTCCAATTTGGATACACATCATTGTAGTGAGTTCCAATGCACTTTAAAATAATCTTTGCCATACCCACATCCGGACGTAAGCTGAAATATGAGTTCATTGACAAAGTAGAGTACACAAAAAAAATCAATCAATTAAAATATAAATAGATAAATGAAAGATGAAACATAATTAAATCATACTTGTATCCTAATGGCTCGATGACGAGTCTCCGAAAATTGTCTCTATCGCTTGGCTGAGGACTATGTGCATCTGAGTGCTGGGTGGTGGGAGTACTAGGCTCTGAGCCATTGGATTTAAGATGAAGATTAGAAAGTCCAATTGATCCACTATTAGTATTCAAACTATTGCACTGACTACCACTAGTTGATGGTATGGCAGACCCACGACTAAGATGTGAATTGCCCTGCAATGTTTGGTAACTTGAACTAGGTACCACAGTGGGTGTAGATATAGTATAACCAGATTGTGGAGCCACATGAGTAGAGGCATTATGTGACTGCTGTGCCGAGTGAGTAGTTGAAACTGAGGCTCGTTTAACTCGAGAGAACTCATCAGATATCACGACCCCAGTGGGGCTTCTCATAGCATTGGCCTTAAATTTCTTTTTTGGATTAGCGGATTTTTTTGATTTACCCTTATCTTTATCTACCATCTATATCAATTAAATATAAAGATTAAAACAAAGTAGTACAAAATAATGTCACAACATCAAACATATATATCAAACAAAGCTATCATAACATAAGGCTTAATCCAAATAGTTTTGTACAATGTCGACAAATGTTAAAACTACTAAAATATAAAGTATACTCAATTATGAATAGCTAAAAATCCACTAACTAAACATACAAATTGTTACAACTTATATTTCAGAGAAGTGGTAATATTGTCCCTAAACTCTTTTTCTCCATTTCTAGTCACATCACTCTGTTTCTGCAAATTCAATGATCAATAAAGGGAATGTGTGTTCACATGTTTCAGAATATCTACCTACATGACACGTTAAAACTACTAAATAGTCTTTCACAATATCGAACAAAAGTTAAAACTACTAAAATATAAAGTATACTCAAACATGAATAGCTAAAATCTACCAACTAAACATACAAATTGTTATTCATCCTCTTCGGAAGTTTCTTCATCATCTATCCATTCACATGCATCATATTCGGAAGTTTCCTCCTCATCTATCCATTCATCCTCCTCGAAAATTTCCTCCTCATCTCCTCCATATTTGTTAGCACATCTAACTCTTCTCTATTAACTTTTTCTAAAATGTGATCAGGATGATCCAAATTCATTTCTAACTCAGCATCCACTACTTGATGAACACTTGATATTTCATTTTGATATGCAACATCCAATTCATTTTCAACTTCCACTCGCCCCATCGGTTTTGTTTTGATTACAACCCACCAATCAGACTTATCCCTACGCAACAGATAAGGAGCATAGTACACTTGCTTAGCATTTTGTGCAATAATAAAAGGATCATAAGCCTCATACTTCCTAGTGTGCTTGACTTCAATGATATTATGCTGCTTAAACTCCCTCGTACCTCTTGAAGTTGGATCAAACCACTTGCATTGGAAAAGTACTATTCTTTTAATTGGCCAACCCGAATACTCCAACTCTAGAATCTCATGAAGGACGCCAAAATAATCAACATTCTCATTTTGATTTCCATCATCACCTTTAACCCAAACACCACTATTATTAGTTTTCTTATTCTTTGAGTATTTCTCTGTGGCAAATTTAAAACCATTTACGTTATATTGGTGCATTGTGTGAATTGTAACCGGTCCCCAAGAAATACCTTTGAAAAATTGATCAAATGTGGCGGCATTTTTTGAATTGTAGACCTATATATAAATGGTTAGTAAATTAAAAGCAATGTTAGTAGAAAGAAGAGTACACTAATCTCTTAATAGGTGTACATATTACAACACTTCCCAATTAGTATACCACGTTATAAATGATGGAAACACTTGATCATGACCATATTGTCTCATAAAATAACTGTAGAATCACATTGAAAATGCTGTTAGTTTCCTTAATAAATCGGAGTTGAATATATGTTGTTTACATATTTAATTTTCTTACTCTAAGAAGGGTTGGACTTCTGGACAATTCAACAAGACATGAAGCTCTGCTGATTTTTTCTCCTTTTCGATAAGTTTGCGCAATGTACGCTTTTTTGAACCTTTACCCGGTTGGTTGAAGATTGATAATGATTGTACTGCAGGATCATTCCCAATATCATCATGTCGATTAGGTCTGTTTCTCAAACACGACACATGAGCATCAAAGTAGTAAGAACAAAAGTGTGATCTTTCTTTAGCTAGATATACTTGAACCATACAGCCCTCCACCCTATGTTTATTCTTAATACCCCTTTTAGACTTGCCAATGCTCCTATAAAATGTTATATTAGATATATAATTTCAAAAGATATATGATCGATTTATGAAATAAGAATAAATGTATTATAGTTACTTACCGCTCAAAAGGATACATCTACCTATATTGAACTGGACCTCCCAATTGGGCTTCATGAACAAGGTGAATGGGAAGATGTTCCATCACATCAAAGAACCCAGGTGGAAGAATCTTCTCCAACTTATTACTAATAACAACGATATTTTTGGCCATCCAAACCAGATTCTCTACTCTCAATGTGCTGGAACACAAGTCTTTGAAGAACAAACTGATCTCTGCCATCGGTTTCCATATGTTTTCAGGCAATCCACAAAAAGCAATCGGAAGTAATAATTCCATGAAAACATGACAGTCGTGACTTTTCATCCCATGTAATATTCCACGCTCAGTGTCAGCCCTCTTTCCCAAATTTGAGGCATATCCATCTGGCATTTTCAAGATTTTCACCCACTCACAAATTTTTCTGTTCTGTTCCATTGTGAATGAATAACTAGCCTTGGGCTTAAGTAACTTGTTGTTGGCAGACTCCTGTATATGCAACTCCGATCGTCTACAATGTTCTGGTAAGTCAAGTCTAGCCTTAACATTATCTTTTGTCTTGCCAGTTACATCCATTATAGTGTTGAACAGATTATCAAAATAATTCTTTTCAATATGCATGACATCAAGATTATGTCTAAGTAAATTATCCTTCCAATAAGGTAACTCCTAGAATATACTCTGTTTAGTCCAATTATGTGCAACACCATACCCATCAAATTTGTACGGTGGTTCCTCAGTTACCTTTGGAAAATTTTGAACCCTTTCCCAAATATCATCACCCGTTAATATTGGGGGTGGACCATCTCATTCAGTTTTATTCTTTTTAAATGCATATTTGTTTCTCCTAAACTCATGATCAGGTGGCAAGAACCGACGGTGACAATCAAACCATGAATTTTTTCAGCCATGTTTTAATGTGAATGATTTAGTATCTTCCATACAGTAGGGACATGCTAACTTTCCAGCTGTCATCCATCCAGATAGAATTCCATAGGCAGGAAAATCATTAATAGTCCACATTAAAGTAGCAAAATCTGGATAAGTTCTATCAAAATGTTTCCAAGCCTCTCCATCAGATGGATGACACATGACACCAGGTGGCCTTCTATTTTCACGGTGTCATCTCATATGAGGAGCAGAGCTATTTGATGTATACAACCTCTTCAATCTTGGTATAAGAGGTTAATAATGCATCACCTTAATAGCAAGTTTCTTTCCGGTAGAACCAGTCTTATAGCGAGGGTGACTACAAAACTTACAAGACTCTAGATCGACATCCTCTTTATAGTATAGCATGCAACCTTTTTCACAGTAATCAATTCTTATCGAGGAGAGTCCTAACTTAGACACCAATGCATTTGCTTTATAATAAGAATCAGGAATCTCTACATTGGGATCAACTAATTCCCTCATAAGATCTATCATAGAGTTCATTGCTCCTTGAGACATATTATTGTCAGATTTGATACTTAACAATCTAACTGCAAAAAACAATTTAGAGTGTTGACTCCCGTTGAACAAAGGACTACTACAATCATGCGATTGTTCATAAAAGATGTTTGCTTCTTCATTAGGAGTTTCTTCTATATTTTCTCCTTGTTCAAAATTAGAATGCATCCCAAAAGCATCATCAACCATATCTGACATTCTAGAACCTTGAAAATAATTATGATCGGTAGATCTACTACTTTCACCGACAACAAAGTTATTAAACATAGTGTCACTTTCAACCTCACTATGACTAGTCCAAACTGTATACCATGGTTTGAATCCATTCATCATAAGATGCATAGCAACAGTCTCTGTTGTATGATATCTAACATTTTAACTATTAACACACGGACAACTAATCAATCTTGAAGTTAAAAAATCATCAAGTATCTTTGCATGATTTATAAATCTAGTGACACCTTCTGCGAATTCTGAAATCATACCAGCTCGACCAGGATTGTTTTGATTATACATCCAACTACGATCAGGATCCATCTAAACAAACAATAATGATAATTTGACATTATTTATTTTAACTTATTTAAACAACTAAACAGCTTTTTAATTTTAACTACATTAATTTTGATTTAATTCGAACAACTAAATTCACTAACTAAACCACATTATTTATTTTAACTTGTTTAAATAACTTAACAACTTTTTAACTTTAACTACATTAGTTTTGATTTAATTCCAACAACTAAATTCACCAACTAAACGAAATTATTTATTTTAACTTGTTTAAAAACTTAACAACTTTTTAACTTTAACTACATTAGTTTGACTTAATTCCAACAACTAAATTCACTAACTAAACCACATTATTTATTTTAACTTGTTTAGATAACTTAACAAATTTTTAACTTTAACTACATTCATTTGGATTATATTTCAACAACTAAATTCACCAACAAAACGACATTATTTATTTTAACTTGTTTAAATAACTTAACAACTTTTTCTCTTTAACTACATTAGTTTTGACTTAATTCCAACAACTAAATTCACTAACTAAACCACATTATTTATTTTAACTTATTTAAACACCTTAACTTAACTACAGTATTTTTGATTTAACTCCAACAACTAATTCCACCAACTAAACGATATTATTTATTTTAACTTATTTAAACACCTTAACAACTTTTTAACTTTACAACTAAACGACATTATTTATTTTAACTTGTTTAAATAACTTAACAACTTTTCAACTTTAACGACATTAGTTTTGATTTAATTCCAACAACTAAATTCACCAACAAAACGACATTTTTTATTTTAACTTGTTTAAATAACCTAACAACTTTTTCACTTTAACTACATTAGTTTTGACTTAATTCAAACAACTAAATTCACCAACTAAACGACATTATTTATTTTAACTTTTTTAAATAACTTAACAATTTTTTAACTTTTACTCATTAGTTTTGACTTAATTCCAACAACAAAATTCACTAACTAAGCCACATTATTTATTTTAACTTGTTTAAATAACTTAACAACATTTTAACTATAACTACATTAGTTTTGACTTAATTCCAACAACTAAATTCACTAACTAAACCACATTATTTATTTTAACTTATTTAAATAACTTAGCAACTTTTGAACTTTAACTACATTAGTTATGATTAAATTCCAACAACTAAATTCACCAACTAAACGACATTATTTATTTTAACTTGTTTAAATAACTTAACAAATTTTTATCTTTAACTACATTAGTTTTGACATAATTCCAACAACTAAATTCACTAACTAAACCACATTATTTATTTTAACTTGTTTAAAAAACTTAACAACTTTTTAACTATAACTACATTAGTTTTGACTTAATTCCAACAACTAAATTCAATAACTAAACCACATTATTTATTTTAACTTGTTTAAATAACTTAACAACTTTTGAACTTTAACTACATTAGTTTTGATTAAATTCCAATAACTAAATTCACCAATTAAACGACATTATTTATTTTAACTTGTTTAAATAACTTAACAACTTTTTATCTTTAACTACATTAGTTTTGACTTAATTTCAATAACTAAATTCACTAACTAAACCACATTACCTATTTTAACTTCTTTAAATAACATAACAACTTTTTAACTTTAACTACCTTAGTTTTGATTTAATTCCAACAACTAAATTCACCAACTAAACGACATTATTTATTTTAACTTGTTTATAGAACTTAACAGCTTTTTAACTTTAACTACATTAGTTTTGATTCAATTCCAACAACTAAATTCACCAAATAAACGACATTATTTATTTTAACTTGTTTAAATAACTTAACAACTTTTTCTCTTTAACTACATTAGTTTTGACTTAATTCCAACAACTAAATTCACTAACTAAACTACATTATTTATTTTAACTTATTTAAACACCTTAACCAATTTTTAACTTTAACTACATTATTTTTGATTTAACTCCAACAACTAAATCCACCAACTAAACGATATTATTTATTTTAACTTATTTAAACACCTTAACAACTTTTTAACTTTACAACTAAACGACATTATTTATTTTAATTTGTTTAAATAACTTAACAACTTTTCAACTTTAACTACATTAGTTTTGATTTAATTCCAACAACTAAATTCACCAACAAAATGACATTTTTTATTTTAACTTGTTTAAATAACTTAACAACCTTTTAACTTTAACTACATTAGTTTTGACTTAATTCAAACAACTAAATTCACCAACTAAACGACATTATTTATTTTAACTTTTTTAAATAACTTAACAATTTTTTAACTTTAACTCATTAGTTTTGACTTAATTCCAACAACAAAATTCACTAACTAAGCCACATTATTTATTTTAACTTGTTTAAATAACTTAACAACATTTTAACTATAACTACATTAGTTTTGACTTAATTCCAACAACTAAATTCACTAACTAAACCACATTATTTATTTTAACTTATTTAAATAACTTAGCAACTTTTGAACTTTAACTACATTAGTTATGATTAAATTCCAACAACTAAATTCACCAACTAAACGACATTATTTATTTTAACTTGTTTAAATAACTTAACAAATTTTTATCTTTAACTACATTAGTTTTGACATAATTCCAACAACTAAATTTACTAACTAAACCACATTATTTATTTTAACTTGTTTAAAAAACTTAACAACTTTTTAACTATAACTACATTAGTTTTGACTTAATTCCAACAACTAAATTCAATAACTAAACCACATTATTTATTTTAACTTGTTTAAATAACTTAAAAACTTTTGAACTTTAACTACATTAGTTTTGATTAAATTCCAATAACTAAATTCACCAATTAAACGACATTATTTATTTTAACTTGTTTAAATAAATTAACAACTTTTTATCTTTAACTACATTAGTTTTGACTTAATTTCAATAACTAAATTCACTAACTAAACCACATTACCTATTTTAACTTCTTTAAATAACATAACAACTTTTTAACTTTAACTACCTTAGTTTTGATTTAATTCCAACAACTAAATTCACCAACTAAACGACATTATTTATTTTAACTTGTTTATAGAACTTAACAGCTTTTTAACTTTAACTACATTAGTTTTGATTCAATTCCAACAACTAAATTCACCAAATAAACGACATTATTTATTTTAACTTGTTTAAATAACTTAACAACTTTCTCTCTTTAACTACATTAGTTTTGACTTAATTCCAACAACTAAATTCACTAACTAAACTACATTATTTATTTTAACTTATTTAAACACCTTAACCAATTTTTAACTTTAACTACATTAGTTTTGACTTAATTGCAACTACTAAATTCACTAAATAAATGACATTTTTTTTTAACCTATTTAAACACCTTAATAACTTTTTAACTTTAACTACATTAGTTTTGATTTAATTCCAATAACTAAATCCACCAACTAAACGACATTATTTATTTTAACTTTTTGAAACAACTTAACAACTTTTTAACATTAACTACATTAGTTTTAATTTAATTCCAACAACTAAATTCACCAACTAAACAACATTATTTATTTTAACTTGTTTAAATAACTTAACAACATTTTAACTTTAACTATATTAGTTTTGACTTAATTCCATCAACTAAATTCACTAACTTTCGACATTATTTATTTTAACTTCTTTAAAGAACTTAAAAACTTTTTAACTTTAAATACATTAGTTTTGATTTAATTACAACAACTAAATTCACCAACTAAACGACATTACTTATTTTAACTTCTTTAAAAAACTTAACAACCTTTTAACTTTTAACTACATTAGTTTTGACTTAATTCCAACAACTAAATTCACCAACTAAACCACATTATTTACTTTAACGTTTTAAAATAACTTAACAACATTTTAAGTATAACTACATTAGTTTTGAGTTAATTCCAACAACTAAATTCACTAACTAAACCACATTATTTATTTTAACTTGTTTAAATAACTTAACAACTTCAGAACTTTCACTTCATTAGTTTTGATTAAATTCCAACAACTAAATTCACCAACTAGACAACATTATTTATTTTAACTTGTTTAAATAACTTAACAATTTTTTATCATTAACTACATTAGTTTTGACTTAATTCCAACAACTAAATTCACTAACTAAACCACATTATTTATTTTAACGTATTTAAACACCTAAATTACTTTATAACTTTAACTACATTAGTTTTGATTTAATTCCAACAACCAAATCCACCAACTAATCGACATTATTTATTTTAACACCTTAACAACTTTTTAACTTTACAACAAAACGACATTATTTATTTTAACTTGTATAAATAACTTAACTTTAACTACATTAGTTTTGATTTAATTCCAACAACTAAATTCAGTAACTAAACAACATTATTTATTTTAACTTATTTAAATAACTTTACTTTTTAACTTTAACTACATTAGCTTTGACTTAATTCTGACAACTAAATTCACTAACTAAACTACATTATTTATTTTAACTAGTTTAAATAACTTAACGGCTTTTTAACTTTAACTGCATTAGTTTGACTTAATTCCAACAACAAAATTCACCAACTAAACGCATTATTTATTTTAACACGTTTAAAAAACTTAACAATTTTTTAACTATAACTACATTAGTTTTGGCTTAATTCCAACAACTAAATTTACTAACTAAACCACATTATTTATTTTAACTTGTTTAAATAACTTAACAACTTTTTAACTTTAACTACATTAGTTTCACTTAATTCCAACAACTAAATTCACTAACTAAACGACATTATTTATTTTAAATTTTTAAATAACTTAATAATTTTTTAACTTTAACTACATTAGTTTTGACTTAATTGCAACTACTAAATTCACTAACTAAATAACATTATTTATTTTAACTTATTTAAACACCTTAATAACTTTTTAACTTTAACTACATTAGTTTTGATTTAATTCCAACAACTAAATCCACCAACTAAACGACATTATTTATTTTAACTTTTTGAAACAACTTAACAACTTTTTAACTTTGACTACATTAATTTTGATTTAATTCGAACAACTAAATTCACCAACTAAACAACATTATTTATTTTAACTTGTTTAAATAACTTAACAACATTTTAACTTTAACTACATTACTTTGACTTAATTCCAAAAACTAAATTCACTTACTAAACTATATTATTTATTTTAGCTTGTTTAAATAACTTAACAGCTTTTTAACTTTAACTACATTAGTTTTGATTTAATTCCAACAACAAAATTCACCAACTAAACGCATTATTTATTTTAACATGTTTAACAAACTTAACAACTTTTTAACTATAACTACATTAGTTTTGACTTAATTCCAACAACTAAATTTACTAACTAAACCACATTATTTATTTTAACTTGTTTAAATAACTTAACAACTTTTTAACTTTAACTACATTAGTTTTGACTTAATTCCAACAACTAAATTCACTAACTAAACGACATTATTTATTTTAACTTGTTTAAATAACTTAACAACTTTTTAACTTTAACTACATTAGTTTTGACTTAATTGCAACTACTAAATTCAATAACTAAACGACATTATTTATTTTAACTTATTTAAACATCTTAACAACTTTTTGACTTTAAGTACATCAGTTATGATGTAATTTCAACAACTCAATCCACCAAATAAACGACATTATTTATTTTAAATTTTCGAAAGAACTTAACAACTTATTAACTTTAACTATATTAGTTTTGACTTAATTCCAACAACTAAATTAACCAACTAAAAAACATTATTTATTTTACCTTGTTTAAATGACTTAACAGCATTGTAACTATAACTATATTAGTTTTGACTTAATTCCAACAACTAAATTCACTAGCTAAACAACATTATTTATTTTAACTTTTTTAAATGACTTAACAACTTTTGAACTTTAACTACATTAGTTTTGATTAAATTCCAATAACTAAATTCACCAATTAAACGACATTATTTATTTTAACTAGTTTAAATAACCTAACAACTTTTTATCTTTAACTACATTAGTTTTGACTTAATTCCAAAAACTAAATTCACTAACTAAACCACATTACTTATTTTAACTTCTTTAAATAACTTAACAACTTTTTAATTTTAACTACCATAGTTTTGATTTAATTCCAACAACTAAATTGACTAACAAAACGCATTATTTATTTTAACTTGTTTAAATAACTTAACAACTATTTAACTATTTAACTATAACTACATTAGTTTAGACTTAATTCCAACAACTAAATTTACTAACTAAACCACATTATTTATTTTGAACTTGTTTAAATAACTTACCAACTTTTTAACTTTAACTACATTAGTTTTGACTTAATTCCAACAACTAAATTCACTAATTAAACGACATTATTTATTTTAACTTTTTAAATAACTTAACAACTTTTTAACTTTAACTACATTAGTTTTGACTTAATTGCAACTACTAAATTCACTAACTAAATAACATTATTTATTTTAACTTATTTAAACACCTTAATAACTTTTTAACTTTAACTACATTAGTTTTGATTTAATTACAACAACTAAATCCACCAACTAAACGACCTTATTTTTTTTAACTTTTTGAAACAACTTAACAACTTTTTAACTTTGACTACATTAGTTTTGATTTAATTCCAACAACTAAATTCACCAACTAAAGAACATTATTTATTTTAACTTGTTTAAACAACTTAACAACATTTTAACTTTAACTACATTAGCTTTGACTTAATTCCAACAACTAAATTCATTAACTAAACGATATTATTTATTATAACTTGTTTGAAGAACTTAACAACTTTTTAACTTTAACTACATTAGTTTTGATTTAATTCCAACTACTAAATTCACCAACTAAACGACAATATTTATTTTAACTTCTTTAAATAACTTAACAACTTTTTAACTTTTAACTACATTAGTTTTGACTTAATTCCAACAACTAAATTCACTAACTAAACAACATTATTAATTTTAACTTGTTTAAATAACTTAACAATATTATAAGTATAACTACAATAGTTTTGACTTAATTCCAACAACTAAATTCACTATCTAAACCACATTAATTATTTTAACTTGTTTAAACAACTTAACAACTTCTGAACTTTAACTACATTAGCTTTGATTAAATTCCAACAACTAAATTCACCAACTAAGCGACATTATTTATTTTAACTTGGTTAAATAACTTAACAATATTTTATCTTTAACTACATTAGTTTTGACTTAATTCCAACAACTAAATTCACTAACTAAACCACACTATTTATTTTATCGTATTTAAACACCTTAACAACTTTTTAACTTTAACTACATTAGTTTTGATTTAATTCCAACAACCAAATTCACCAACTAATCGATATTATTTATTTTAACTTATTTAAATACCTTAACAACTTTTTAATTTACAAGAAAACGACATTATTTATTTTTACTTGTTTAAATAACTTAACTTTAACTACATTAGTTTCGATTTAATTCCAACAACTAAATTCACCAACTAAGCGACATTATTTATTTAAACTTGTTTAAATAACTTCACAACTTTTTAACAACTTTTTAACTTTAACTACATTAGTTTTGACTTAATTCCAAAAACTAAATACACTTACTAAACTATATTATTTATTTTAACTTGTTTAAATAACTTAACAACTTTTTAACTTTAACTACATTAGATTTGACTGAATTGCAACAACTACATTCACTAACTAAATGACATTATTTATTTTAACTTATTTAAACACCTTAATAACTTTTTAACTTTAAATACATTAGTTTTCATTTAATTCCAACAACTAAATCCACCAACTAAACGACATTATTTATTTTAACTTTTTGAAACAACTTAATAACTTTTTAACTTTAACTACATTAGTTTTGATTTAATTCCAACAACTAAATTCACCAACTAAACAACATTATTTATTTTAACTTGTTTAAATAACTTAACAACATTTTAACTTTAACTGTATTAGTTATCACTTAATTCCAACAACAAAATCCACCAACTAAACGACATTATTTATTTTAACTTATTTAAACACCTTAACAACTTTTTAACTTTACAACAAAATGACATTATTTATTTTAAAATGTTTAAATAACTTAACTTTAACTACATTAGTTTTGATTTAATTCCAACAACTAAATTCACCAACTAAACGACATTATTTCTTTTAACTTGTTTAAATAACTTATAAACTTTTAAACAACTTTTTAACTTTAACTACATTAGTTTTGTCTTAATTCCAAAAACAAAATTCACTAACTAAACTACATTGTTTATTTTAACTTGTTTAAATAACTTAACAGCTTTTTAACTTTAATTACATTAGTTTTGATTTAATTCCAACAACTAAATTCACCAACTAAACGACATTATTTAGTTTAACTTGTTTAAATAACTTAACAAATTTTTATCTTTAACTACATTAGTTTTGGGCATAATTCCAACAACTAAATTCACTAACTAAACCACATTACCTATTTTAACTTTTTTAAATAACTTAAGAACTTTTTAACTTTAACTACCTTAGTTTTGATTTAATTCCAACAACTAAATTCACCAACTAAACGACATTATTTATTTTAACTTGTTTAAAGAACTTAACAGCTTTTTAACTTTAACTACATTAGTTTTGATTCAATTCCAACAACTAAATTCACCAAATAAACGACATTATTTATTTTAACTTGTTTAAAAAACATAACAACTTTTTATCATTAACTACATTAGTTTTGACTAAATCCAACAACTAAATTAACTAACTAAACAACATTATTTATTTTAACGTATTTAAACAGCTTAACAACTTTTTAACTTTAACTACTTTAGTTTTGACTTAATTACAACAACCAAATCCACCAACTAATCGACATTATTTATTTTAACTTATTTAAACACCTTTACAACTTTTTAACATTACAACAAAACGACATTATTTATTTTAACTTGTTTAAATAACTTAACTTTAACTACATTAGTTTTGATTTAATTCCAACAACTAAATTCACCAACTAAACGACATTATTTATTTTAACTTGTTTAAATAACTTAACAACTTTTTAACTTTAACTACATTAGTTTTGACTTAATTCCAACAACTAAATTCACTAACTAAACTACATAATTTATTTTAACTAGTTTAAATAACTTAACACCTTTTTAACTTTAACTACATTAGTTTTGATTTAATTCCAACAACAAAATTCACCAACTAAACGCATTATTTATTTTAACTTGTTTAAATAACTTAACAACTTTTTAACTATAACTACATTAGTTTTGACTTAATTCCAACAACTAAATTTACTAACTAAACCACATTATTTATTTTAACTTGTTTAAATAACTTAACAACTTTTTTACTTTAACTACATTAGTTTTAACTTAATTCCAACAACTAAATTCACCAACTAAACGACATTATTTATTTTAACTTGTTTAAATAACTTTACAACTTTTTAACTTTAACTACATTAGTTTTGACTTAATTGCAACTACTAAATTCACTAACTAAACGACATTATTTATTTTAACTTATTTAAATACCTTAACAACTTTTTGACTTTAACTACATCAGTTTTGATGTAATTTCAAAAACTAAATGCACCAACTAAACGACATTATCTATTAGAACTTATTTAAACACCTTAACAACTTTTTAACTTTAAGTACATTAGTTTTGATTTAATGTCAACAACTAATTCCACCAACTAAACGACATTATTTATTTTAATTTTTTGAAACAACTTAGCAACATTTTAACTTTAACTACATTAGTTTTGACTTAATTCCAACAACTAAATTCTCCAACCGAACGACATTATTTATTTTAACTTGTTTAAATAACTTAACAACATTTTAACTTTAATTACATTAGTTTTGACTTAATTCCAACAATTAAATTTACCAACTAAGCGACATTATTTATTTTAACTTGTTTAAATAACTTAACAACTTTTTAACTATAACAACATTAGTTTTGACTTAATTTCAACAACTAAATTTACTAACTAAACCACATTATTTATTTTAACTTGTTTAAATTATTAAACAATTTTTTAACTTTAACTACATTAGTTTTGACTTAATTCCACCAACTAAATTCACTAACTAAACGACATTATTTATTTTAACTTGTTTAAATAACTTATTAACTTTTTAACTTTAAATACATTAGTTTTGACTTAATTCCAACAACTAAATTCGCTAACTAAACCACATTATTTATTTTAACTTATTTAAACACCTTAACAACTTTTTAACTTCAACTACATAAGTTCTGATTTAATTCCAACAACTAAATTTACCAAATAAACAACATTATTTATTTTAACTTATTTAAATAACTTAACAAATTTTTAACTTTAACTACATTAGTTTTGAGTTGATTCCAACAAATAAATTCACCAACTAAACCATATTATTTATTTTAACTTGTTTAAATAACTTAACAACTTTTTATCTTTAACTAGTTAGCTTTAACTTAATTCCAACAACTAAATGCACCAACAAAACAACATTATTTATTTTAACTTGTTTAAATAACTTAACAACTTTTTGACAATAACTACATTAGTTTTGACTTAATTCCAACAACTAAATTTACTAACTAGACGACATTATTTATTTTAACTTGTTTAAATAACTTAACAACATTTTAACTTTAACTACATTAGTTTTGACTTAATTCCAACAACTAAATTCACTAACTAAACGACATTATTTACTTTAACATATTTAAACAGCTTAATAAATTTTTAACTTTAACTACATTAGTTTTGATTTAATTCCAACAACTAAATCCACCAACTAAACGACGTTATTTATTTTAACTTTTTGAAACAACTTAACAACTTTTTAACTTTAACTACATTAGTTTTGACTTAATTCCAACAACTAAATTCACCTACTAAACAATATTATTTATTTTAACTTGTTTAAATAACTTAACAACTTTTTAATTATAACTACATTAGTTTTGACTTAAACGCAAGTAATAAATTCACTAACTAAACCACATTAATTATTTTAACTTGTTTAAACAACTTAACAACTTCTGAACTTTAACTACATTAGCTTTGATTAAATTCCAACAACTAAATTCACCAACTAAACGACATTATTTATTTTAACCTGGTTAAATAACTTAACAATTTTTTATCTTTAACTACATTAGTTTTGACTTAATTCCAACAACTAAATTTACTAACTAAACCACATTATTTATTTTATCGTGTTTAAACACCTTAACAACTTTTTAACTTTAACTACATTAGTTTTGATTTAATTCCAACAACCAAATTCACCAACTAATCGATATTATTTATTTTAACTTATTTAAATACCTTAACAACTTTTTAATTTAAAAGAAAACGACATTATTTATTTTTACTTGTTTAAATAACTTAACTTTAACTACATTAGTTTTGATTTAATTCTAACAACTAAATTCACCAACTAAGCGACATTATTTATTTAAACTTGTTTAAATAACTTAACAACTTTTTAACAACTTTTTAACTTTAACTACATTAGTTTTGACTTAATTCCAAAAACTAAATACACTTACTAAACTATATTATTTATTTTAACTTGTTTAAATAACTTAACAACTTTTTAACTTTAACTACATTAGTTTTGACTGAATTGCAACTACTAAATTCACTAACTAAATGACATTATTTATTTTAACTTATTTAAACACCTTAATTACTTTTTAACTTTAACTACATTAGTTTTCATTTAATTCCAACAACTAAAACCACCAACTAAACGACATTATTTATTTTAACTTCTTGAAACAACTTAACAACTTTTTAACTTTAACTACATTAGTTTTGATTTAATTCCAACAACTAAATTCACCAACTAAACAACATTATTTATTTTAACTTGTTTAAATAACTTAACAACATTTTAACTTTAACTATATTAGTTATCACTTAATTCCAACAACTAAATCCACCAACTAAACGACATTATTTATTTTAACTTATTTAAACACCTTAACAACTTTTTAACTTTACAACAAAATGACATTATTTATTTTAAAATGTTTAAATAACTTAACTTTAACTACATTAGTTTTGATTTAATTCCAACAACTAAATTCACCAACTAAACGACATTATTTCTTTTAACTTGTTTAAATAACTTATAAACTTTTTAACAACTTTTTAACTTTAACTACATTAGTTTTGTCTTAATTCCAAAAACAAAATTCACTTACTAAACTACATTGTTTATTTTAACTTGTTTAAATAACTTAACAGCTTTTTAACTTTAATTACATTAGTTTTGATTTAATTTCAACAACTAAATTCACCAACTAAACGACATTATTTAGTTTAACTTGTTTAAATAACTTAACAAATTTTTATCTTTAACTACATTAGTTTTGGACATAATTCCAACAACTAAATTCACTAACTAAACCACATTGTTTATTTTAACTTCTTTTAAATAACATAACAACTTTTTAACTATAACTACATTAGTTTTGACTTAATTCCAACAACTAAATTCAATAACTAAACCACATTATTTATTTTAACTTGTTTAAATAACTTAACAGCTTTTGAACTTTAACTACATTAGTTTTGATTAAATTCCAATAACTAAAATCACCAATTAAACGACATTATTTATTTTAACTTGTTTAAATAACTTAACAACTTTTTATCTTTAACTACACTAGTTTTGACTTAATTTCAATAACTAAATTCACTAACTAAACCACATTACCTATTTTAACTTCTTTTAAATAACATAACAACTTTTTAACTTTAACTACCTTAGTTTTGATTTAATTCCAACAACTAAATTCACCAACTAAACGACATTATTTATTTTAACTTGTTTAAAGAACTTAACAGCTTTTTAACTTTAACTACATTAGTTTTGATTCAATTCCAACAACTAAATTCACCAAATAAACGACATTATTTATTTTAACTTGTTTAAAAAACATAACAACTTTTTATCATAAACTACATTAGTTTTGACTAAATTCCAACAACTAAATTCACTAACTAAACAACATTATTTATTTTAACGTATTTAAACACCTTAACAACTTTTTAACTTTAACTACTTTAGTTTTGACTTAATTGCAACAACCAAATCCACCAACTAATCGACATTATTTATTTTAACTTATTTAAACACCTTTACAACTTTTTAACATTACAACAAAACGACATTATTTATTTTAACTTGTTTAAATAACTTAGCTTTAACTACATTAGTTTTGATTTAATTCCAACAACTAAATTCACCAACTAAACGACATTATTTATTTTAACTTGTTTAAATAACTTAACAACTTTTTAAATTTAACTACATTAGTTTTGACTTAATTCCAACAACTAAATTCACTAACTAAACTACATAATTTATTTTAACTAGTTTAAATAACTTAACACCTTTTTAACTTTAACTACATTAGTTTTGATTTAATTCCAACAACAAAATTCACCAACTAAACGCATTATCTATTTTAACTTGTTTAAATAACTTAACAACTTTTTAACTATAACTACATTAGTTTTGACTTAATTCCAATAACTAAATTTACTAACTAAACCACATTATTTATTTTAACTTGTTTAAATAACTTAACAACTTTTTTACTTTAACTATATTAGTTTTGACTTAATTCCAACAACTAAATTCACCAACTAAACGACATTATTTATTTTAACTTGTTTAAATAACTTTACAACTTTTTAACTTTAACTACATTAGTTTTGACTTAATTGCAACTACTAAATTCACTAACTAAACGACATTATTTATTTTAACTTATTTAAATACCTTAACAACTTTTTGACTTTAACTACATCAGTTTTGATGTAATTTCAAAAACTAAATGCACCAACTAAACGACATTATTTATTTTAACTTATTTAAACACCTTAACAACTTTTTAACTTTAAGTACATTAGTTTTGATTTAATATCAACAACTAATTCCACCAACTAAACGACATTATTTATTTTAATTTTTTGAAACAACTTAGCAACATTTTAACTTTAACTACATTAGTTTTGACTTAATTCCAACAAAAAAATTCACCAACCGAACGATATTATTTATTTTAACTTGTTTAAATAACTTAACAACATTTTAACTTTAATTACATTAGTTTTGACTTAATTCCAACAACTAAATTTACCAACTAAGCGACATTATTTATTTTAACTTGTTTAAATAACTTAACAACTTTTTAACTTTAACTACATTAGTTTTGACTTAATTCCAACAACTAAATTCACTAACTAAACCACATTATTTATTTTAACTTGTTTAAATAACTTAACAATTTTTTAACTTTAACTAAATTAGTTTTGATTTAATTCCAACAACTAAATTCTCCAACTAAACACATTATTTATTTTAACTTGTTTAAATAACTTAACAACTTTTTAACTATAACTACATTAGTTTTGACTTAATTTCAACAACTAAATTTACTAACTAAACCACATTATTTATTTAAACTTGTTTAAATAACATAAAAAATTTTAACTTTAACTACATTTGTTTTGATTTTATTACAACAACTAAATTCACTAACTAAATGCATTATTTATTTTAACTTGTTTAAATAACTTAACAACTTTTTAACTATAACCACATTAGTTTTAACTTAATTTCATCAACTAAAGTTACTAACTAAACCACATTATTTATTTTAACATATTTAAATAACTTAAGAACTTTTTAACTTTAGCTACATTAGTTTTGATTTAATTCCAACAACTAAATTCACCAACTAAACGCATTATTTATTTTAACTTGTTTAAATAACTTAACAACTTTTTAACTATAACTACATTAGTTTTGACTTAATTTCAACAACTAAATTTACTAACTAAACCACATTATTTATTTTAACTTGTTTAAATTATTAAACAACTTTTTAACTTTAACTACATTAGTTTTGACTTAATTCCAACAACTAAATTCACTAACTAAACGACATTATTTATTTTAACTTGTTTAAATAACTTATTAACTTTTTAACTTTAACTACATTAGTTTTGACTTAATTCCAACAACTAAATTCGCTAACTAAACCACATTATTTATTTTAACTTATTTAAACACCTTAACAACTTTTTAACTTTAACTACATTAGTTCTGATTTAATTCCAACAACGAAATTTACCAAATAAACAACATTATTTATTTTAACTTGTTTAAATAACTTAACAACTTTTTAACTTTAACTACATTAGTTTTGAGTTGATTCCAACAAATAAATTCACCAACTAAACCATATTATTTATTTTAACTTGTTTAAATAACTTAACAACTTTTTATCTTTAACTAGTTAGTTTTAACTTAATTCCAACAACTAAATGCACCAACAAAACGACATTATTTATTTTAACTTGTTTAAATAACTTAACAACTTTTTAACATTAACTACATTAGTTTTGACTTAATTCCAACAACTAAATTTACTAACTAAACCACATTATTTATTTTAACTTGTTTAAATAACTTAACAACATTTTAACTTTAACTACATTAGTGTTGACTTAATTCCAACAACTAAATTCACTAACTAAACGACATTATTTACTTTAACATATTTAAACACCTTAATAACTTTTTAACTTTAACTACATTCGTTTTGATTTAATTCCAACAACTAAATCCACCAACTAAACGACGTTATTTATTTTAACTTTTTGAAACAACTTAACAACTTTTTAACTTTAACTACAATAGTTTTGACTTAATTCCAACAACTAAATTCACCAACTAAACAACATTATTTATTTTAACTTGTTTAAATAACTTAACAACTTTTTAAGTATAACTACATTAGTTTTGGCCTAAACGCAAGTAATAAATTCACTAATTAAACGACATTATTTATTTTAACTTGTTTAAAGAACTTAACAACTTTTTAACTTTAACTACTTTAGTTTTGATTTAATTCCAACAACTAAATTCACCACCTAAACGACATTATTTATTTTAACTTCTTTAATTAACTTAACAACTTTTTAACTTTAACTACATTAGTTTTGACTTAATTCCAACAACTAAATTCACTAACTAAACCACATTATTTGTTTTAACTTGTTTGAATGACTTAACAACTTTTTAAGTATAACTACATTAGTTTTGACTTAAACGCAAGTAATAAATTCACTAACTAAACGACATTATTTATTTTAATTTATTTAAACACCTTAACAACTTTTTAACTTTAACTACATTGGTTTTGATTTAATTCCAACAACTAAATCCACCAACAAAACGACATTATTTATTTTTATTTTTTGAAACAACTTAAAACCTTTTTAACTTTAACTACATTAGTTTTGACTTAATTCCAACAACTAAATTCACCAACTAAACGACATTATTTATTTTAACTTGTTTAAATAACTTAACAACATTTTAAGTTTAACTATATTAGTTTTGACTGAATTCCAACAACTAAATTTACCAACTAAGCAACATTATTTATTTTAACTTGTTTAAATAACTTAACAGCTTTTTAATTTTAACTATATTCGTTTTGACTTAATTCCAACAACTCAATTCACTAACTAAACCACATTATTTATTTTAACTTGTTTAAATAACTTAATAACTTTTTAACTTTAACTGCATTGGTTTTGATTTAATTGGAACAACTAAATCCACCAACAAAACGACATTATTTATTTTAATTTTTTGAAACAACTTAACAACTTTTTAACTTAAACTACATTAGTTTTGACTTAATTCCAACTACTAAATGCACCAACTAAACCACATTATTTATTTTAACTTGTTTAAATAACTTAACAACTTTTTAACTTTAACTACATTAGTTTTGACTTAATTCCAACAACTAAATTCACTAACTAAACCACATTATTTATTTTAACTTATTTAAACACCTTAACAATTTTTTAACTTTAACTACATTAGTTCTGATTTAATTCCAACAACTAAATTCACCAAATAAACTACATTATTTATTTTAACTTGTTTAAATAACTTAACAACTTTTTAACAGTAACTACTGTAGTTTTGAGTTGATTCCAGCAAATAAATTCACCAACTAAGCGATATTATTTATTTTAACTTGTTTAAATAACTTAATAACTTTTTAAGTTTAACTAATTAGTTTTGACTTAATTCCAACAACTAAATGCCCCAACAAAACGACATTATTTATTTTAACTTGTTTAAATAACTGAACAACTTTTTAACTTTAACTACATTAGCTTTGACTTAATTCCAACAACTAAATTTACTAACTAACCCACATTATTTATTTTAAGTTTCTTAAATAACTTAATAACTTTTTAACTTTAACTACATTAGTTTTTACTTAAATCCAATAACTAAATTCACTAACTAAACCATGTTATTTATTTTAACTTATTTAAACACCTGAACAACTTTTTAACTTTAACCACATTAGTTTTGATTTAATTCCAACAACTCGATCCACCAACTAAACGACATTATTTATTTTAACTTTTTGAAACAACTTAACAACTTTACATTAGTTTTGAGTTGATTTCAACAAATAAATTCACCAACTAAACGACATTATTTATTTTAACTTGTTTAAATAACTTAATAACATTTTAAATTTAACTACATTAGTTTTTACTTAATTCTAACAACTAAATTCACCAACTAAACGACATTATTTATTTTAACTTGTTTAAATAACTTAACAACTTTTTAACTTTAACTACATTAGTTTTGACTTAATTCCAACAACTAAATTCACTAACTAAACCACATTATTTATTTTAACTTATTTAAACACCTTAACAACTTTTTAACTTTAACTACATTAGTTTTGATTTAATTCCAACAACTAAATCCACCAATTAAACGACATTATTTACTTTAACTTTTTGAAACAGCTTAACAACTTTTTAACTTTAACTACATTAGTTTTGATTTAATTCCAAGAGCTAAATTTAGAAACTAAATGACATTCTTTATTTTAGCTTGTTTAAATAACTTAACAACTTTTTAACTTCAACTACATTAGTTTTGACTTAATTCCATTAACTAAATTCTCTAACTAAACCACATTATTTATTTTAACTTGTTTAAATAACTTAACAACTTTTTAACTTTAATTACATTAGTTTTGACTTAATTCCAACAACTAAATTCACTAACTAAACCACATTATTTATTATAACTAATTTAAATAACTTAACAACTTTAACTTTTTTAGTTTTGACTTAATTCCAACAGCTAAATCCTCCAACTAAACGACATTATATATTTTAACTCATTTGAACAACAAAACAACTTTCTAACTTTAACTACATTAGTTTTGACTTAATTCCAAAAACTAAATTCATTAACTAAAGCTAAGCATCAACACTAGATGGACACAAATCGATCTTGCAAGAAAATCAATTTTGTCATCAATTGGATCAACTAGTGTTGGTACTTATGCTTAACAAACACATTAAATTAAAGTTATGTGTCAACACTAGATGGACACAAATCGATCTTGCAAGAAAATCAATTTTGTCATCAATAGGATCAACTAGTGTTGGTACTTATGCTTAACAAACACATTAAATTAAAGTTATGTGTCAACACTAGATGGACACAAATCGATCTTGCAAGAAAATCACTTTTGTCATCAATAGGATCAACTAGTGTTGGTACTTATGCTTAACAAACACATTAAATTAAAGTTATGTGTCAACACTAGATGGACACAAATCGATCTTGCAAGAAAATCAATTTTGTCATCAATAGGATCAACTAGTGTTGGTACTTAATTATGCTTAACAAACACATTATTCCTAAACTAAAGCTAACCATCAACACTAGATGGACACAAATCGATCTTGCAAGAAAATCAATTTTGTCATCAATAGGATCAACTAGTGTTGGTACTTATGCTTTACAAACACATTAAATTAAATTTAAGTGTCAACACTAGATGGACACAAATTGATCTTGCAAGAAAATCAATTTTGTCATCAATAGGATCAACTAGTGTTGGTACTTAATTATGCTAAACAAACATTCGATGGACAGAAACAAATTATCACAAAATTTAAACTAAGTATCAATACTAGAAGGACACAAACACATTATAAAAAGAAATTGTACTTGAACTTTAGAAATTTAGAAACACCAAACCTTATCTTCTACTTTGATGAAAGAAACTTGTATCAATTTTTTTGATGTTGAGCTTCCTTAGTTGCCTAGCCCGCAAAATCAACTCTTTCAACACTAGAAAAAGATTCAATAATTATTAGTTACTACATAGCACAAACACGCAGCAACATTGAGATTCGTCAACTGCCTATTTCCTAAATATGAGCCAATTTGAAAACAAGCATCAACATAGAAAATGAAAGAACACGCCCACATAAATAGATGGACACAAATCGATCTTGCAAGACAATCAATTTTGTCATTAATAGGACCAACTAGTGTTGGTACTTATGCTTAACAAACACATTATTTCTAAATTAAAGTTAAGTGTCAACACCAGATGGACACAAATAGATCTTGCAAGAAAATCAATTTTGTTATCAATAATATTCAAGTTTAGTTAAATATAAACTTCAAATTCAAGAATATTAGTTTTATATATATATTCAAGTTTTAGTAAGTTCAAGTTTCAATTCAAGTTCATATCTAATTTCTAAACTTAATTAGTTATATATTCAAGCTAATTTGTTCCAAATTCAAACTAGCTAGCTAGTTTCCGAAATTCAAACTATTAATTAGCCTAAAATATCAAATATAATTCAAACCATTAGTTCTAAATTCCAAATTCAAACTAGTCTTAAAATCACAAATTGAAAGTACTCCTAGAATTCAAAAACCAAACTATAATGCTAAAATCCCAAATTCAAACTATTAGTAGTCCTAAAATCTCAATAATAATTCAAACTAGTCCTAAATTCAAAATTCAAACTAGTCTTAAAATCACAAATTCAAACTAGTCCTAAAATTCCAAAATCTAACTAGTGCTAAAATCCTAAATTCAAACTAGCTAGCTATTCCTAATCCCAAATTCAAACTATTAGTCCTAAAATATCAATAATAATTCAAACTAACTCAAATAATACCCAAATTCAAACAACTCCCCAAATATAATTCAAACTAACTCTAACATTAAAATTTTCAATTCACAATCAGCAAACACAAACTAACAATCAAATAATCCCTAATTCAAACTAACAATCAAAAACCCTAAATCATTCACTTACTAATTAACTAACAATCAATAAAAAAAACTAATTCAATACACTAATTAACAAATTCAACACTCAAATTGAATACCCAAATTCAAACAACTCCTTAAATACCCTAATTCAATCAAATTCTACAATTCAAAAATCAAACTAATTAACTCAAGAAATGCCAAATTTCAAACAAATCCTAAGATATCCTAATTCAAACTAACCCTAACATTAAAATTTTCAATTCACAATCAACAAACACAAACTAACAATCAAATAATCCCTAATTCAAACTAACAATCAAAAACCCTAAATCATTCACTTACTAATTAACTAACAATCAATAAAAAAACCAATTCAATACACTAATTAACAAATTCAACACTCAGATTGAAAGAAATTAAAACAAATATTATGAAACCCTAACCTTCAATTAATGGAGAAGGGCAGTGGGTCGGGATGGAGGCAGCGCTGGTCGAGATGAAGGCACCGGTGACCTCCTGCTGTTGGCCGGTGCGAGCTGCCGGTGCGGCTGCAGCCTATGCGTTGTGCTGTTAGCTCTGTTGATCGAGGCGGCGCACCGGTCGGGATGGTGGCACCACCTCCTGCTGTTGCGCTGGTCCGGGATATGTGGGGTCGAGGCGTCGGGGATCTGTGCTTGTTGGACGACGTGAGAGAAGAGTGGGAGAGCTTGGAGTGAAAAAAAAAAAAAAGACTTGAAGGTTTTGAGATTATAATTCTTTTTTAAAAAGAAGTGTTAATTTACCGATCACGGAATGTCAGTATTTTTTAAAATAATTATTAATATTTAAAAATATTCAATAAATACCGACATCGTGAAGTCGATATTATTTAAATTAAATAATAATTTAAATATACTGACCTTTTAAGGTCAGCATTTAATAATTTGTTTTAATATAAACTCACCTCTTGAGGCAGATTTTATTAATTAAAATTATATATGTATATTATATATATTTAAATTAATTTAACTACGCATCAACAAAAGTTTAATTTAATAAATTTAATTTTATTGATCAATTTAATTTTTATAAATCTAAATTATATACCTTCTAATTATATAAATTTAATTTTTTTGATAATTTATCAATATCAAATTTAATATAGAAATCTCCTTGAATTGATCATCGGTATTTCTTTAATTGATAATGTATTTCATATCTGAACCACTAATATATAAGACTACATTTGTTAAACTGCTCGAGGAGTATATAATTAATTAAAATATTTCATACCGCAATGAATTATCCTTTACATGTCATTGCCTACGATATATTCATTCAAGATGGAACGTAATAATCTTGATAGAATTACTTGCTTTGTACAATAATTTACTACGTTCTATTGTCTATTTCATAAAACGAAATAAGACATTGAAGGTTATACGTACAAATAATTAAACAATTAATTATATAAATATAAAGTTTATAATTAATTGTTATCATGACATTTTACGAATATTATCTCGCATTTCATACTCAAATGGATTATATGTTAGCACTTCACCTCTACATCATTACATGAGATTTTAAGTTCATGATTTGACGACGGATTGATAGAATTTGTACATTACCACTAATATATAAGACTTGATTTGTCAAACTAATAAATAGATTATATTATATGTTAATTAACTATTCACCTGTACATCATGACATGATATATTAACTTCATCATTTGACAACAGACTGATAGAATTTGTACATTACTCTACAAATATAAGTATAATTATCTCTTAATTCATATCAACGTAGTTTCATACTCTAAATATGGATTATAGATATTTTTTTATTTATTCCACGAATTTTAACTTTTTATTTATAAAAGTATACAAAATTGGTACACTCTTTTAAACAATTAATTGTATGTGTAGAATGAAAATTTAGTATTATGCTAGCAAAATTATGATTTATAGGAACAGTTTTAACAAACCGACCTCTGGATGTCGCTTTTATTAAAAGTAATTAGATGAAATAAAAATACCGACCTCATGAGGTCGGTATTTTATATTAATTTATTTTTTAACTTATATAAAACTGTCATCCAAAAGATGATTTATTTAATGAAAATTAATTTAATTACATACTATATAATTTTACCAACTTTCGGAAGTCGGTATTATAATATATTTTTTTGTTTTTTATTTTATGCAAAACCGTCCTCCGAAAGACGATAAAATTAAATCAATATATTTAATTGAGAAAAAAAATAAAATATAGTTATTTATTTATTTTATTTAATACCGACATCAAGAGGTCGGTTTTTATTGTATTGAAAAATATCAACCTCCAAAGGTCGGTATTTTGATTTCTGTATTTTTAAAATTCTGACCTCGGGAGGTCAGTAGTTTTATTTTTGTATTTTTTAAATTCCGACCTCCGGAGGTCGGTATTTTTATTTTTGTATTTTTGAAATTCTGACCTCCGGAGGTCGGTATTTTTATTTTTGTATTTTTTAAATTCCGACCTCCGGAGGTCGGTATTTTTATTTTTGTATTATTTAAATTCCGACCTTCGGAGGTCGGTATTTTTATTTTTGTATTTTTGTAATTCTGACCTCCGGAGTTCGGTATTTTTATTTTTGTATTATTTAAATTTCGTCCTCCGGAGGTCGGTATTCTTATTTTTGTATTTTTGAAATTAATCGTCATTCGGATGACGATTTATTTAAAGAAAATATTAATTTATTAATTTTTTTGGAAGTCACTATATAAATATTTTAATGAAAATTAATATAATTACATACTATTTAATTTTACCGACTTCCGGAAGTCCATATTATAATTTTTTTATTTTTTATTTTACACAAAACCATCCTCCGGAAGACGATTTAAATAAAATTAATTCAAAATATTTCTCAATTTTGTTTTTAATATTTAATTTAGAAAAAATAAAATATTTTTATTTATTTATTTATTTATTTAATACCGAATTACACTAAATTTTGCCTTCAACCAAGCCTTTCCGTTCCAAAATCAAGAAAGATCACTTTGAAAAGTAAGCTCAATGGGCAAGATGGGGATGGGTCAGGGTGAGAGAGAGGACTGAGAGTGGAGTGAGAGATGCCTTAGGGTTTTGATACTATATCACTCTTTTTTTAAGAGAAGTGTTTAATTAACGACCACGGGATGCTGATATTATTTAAATAAAATAATAATTTAAATATACCGACCTCTTAAGGTCGGTATTTATTAATTTATTTTACTATTAACTCATCTCTTGAGGTTGATTTTATTAATTAAAATTACATTTATAAATTAAAATTTTATATATATATATAAATTTAATTTAACTACACATCAACAGAAGTTTAATTTAATAAATTTAATTTTATTGATCAAGTTAATTTTATAAATTTAAATTATATACCTCCTAATATATAAATTTAATTTTATCGATCAACAAATTAAAGTTTATCAATATCAAATTTAATATATAAATCTCTCTGAATTGATCATCGTTATTTCTTTAATTGATAATGTATTTCATATCTGAACCACTAATATATATATATATATATATATATATATATATATATATATATATATATAAGACTTGATTTGTTAAAATACTCAGTGAGTATATATAATTAATCAACGTATTTCATACTCCGATAAATTATCTTTTACATGTCATCATTGCCTACGATATTATCACAACAATTGACATCCATTCATGATCGAACATATATAATAATATTATCTCGCATTTCATACTCAAATAGATTATATTATATGTTAATTAGCTATTCACCTGTACATCATGATATGATATATTAAGTTCATCATTTGGCAACAGACTGATAGAATTTGTATATTACTCTACAAATATATATAAGTATAATTATCTCTTAATTCATATCAACGTAGTTTCATACTCTAAATATGGATTATAAATATTTTTTTATTTATTCCATGAATTTTAACTTTTTATTTATAAAAGTATACAAAATTGTTATACTCTTTTAAACAATTAATTGTATGTGTAGAATGAAAATTTAGTATTATGCTAGCAAAATTATGATTTATAGGAACAGTTTTAAAAAACCGACCTCCGAATGTCGCTTTTATTAAAAGTAATTAGATGAAATAAAATACCGACCTCATGAGGTCGGTATTTTATATTAATTTATTTTTTAACTTATATAAAACTGTCATCCGAAAGACGATTTATTTAATGAAAATTGATTTAATTACATACTATTTAATTTTACCAGCTTTCGAAAGTCGGTATTATAATATATTTTTTTGTTTTTTATTTTACGCAAAATCGTCCTCCGAAAGACGATAAAATTAAATCAATACATTTAATTGAGAAAAATAAAATATAGTTATTTATTTATTTTATTTAAGACCGACATCAAGAGGTCGTTTTTTATTGTATATCAAAATACCGACCTCCAGAGGTCAATATTTTGATTTCTGTATATTTAAAATTTTGGCCTCGGGAGGTCGGTAATTTTATTTTTGTATTTTTTAAATTCCAACCTCCGGAGGTCGGTATTTTTATTTTTATATTTTTGAAATTCTGACATCCGAAGGTCGGTAATTTTATTTTTGTATTTTTAAAATTCCGACCTCTGGAGGTCGGTATTTTTATTTTTGTAATTTTGAAATTCTGACCTCCGGAGGTCGGTAATTTTATTTTTGTATTTTTTAAATTCCGACCTCCGGAGGTCGATATTTTCTGGAGGTAATTTTATTTTTGTATTATTTAAATTCCGACCTCCGGAGGTCGGTATTTTTTTTTTGCATTTTTGAAATTCTGACCTCTGGAGGTCGGTAATTTTATTTTTGTATTTTTTAAATTCCGACGTTCGGAGGTCGGTCTTTTTATTTTTGTATTATTTAAATTCTGACCTCCGGAGGTCGGTATTTTTATTTTTGTATTTTTGAAATTCTGACCTTCGGAGGTCGGTATTTTTATTTTTGTTTTTTTTAAATTCCGACCTCCGGAGGTCGGTATTTTTATTTTTGTATTTTGAAATTCTGACCTCCGGAGGTCGGTAATTTTATTTTTGTATTTTTTAAATTCCGACCTCCGGAGGTCGGTATTTTTATTTTTGTATTATTTAAATTCTGACCTCCGGAGGTCGGTAATTTTATTTTTGTATTTTTTAAATTCCGACCTCCGGAGGTCGGTATTTTTAGTTTTATATTATTTAAATTCCGACCTCGAAGGTCGGTATTTTTATTTTTATATTATTTAAATTCCGACCTCCGAAGGTCGGTATTTTTATTTTTGTATTTTTGAAATTAATCGTCATTCGGATGACGATTTATTTAAGGAAAATATTAATTTATTAATTTTTTTGGAAGTACTATATGAATAATTTAATGAAAATTAATATAATTACATACTATTTAATTTTACTGACTTCCGGAATTCCATATTATAATTTTTTAATTTCTTATTTTACACAAAACCATCCTCCGGAAGACGATTTAAATAAAATTAATTCAAATTATTTCTCAATTTTGTTTTTAATATCTAATTGAGAAAAAATAAAATATTTTTATTTATTTATTTTGTTTATTTAATACCGAATTACACCGAATTTTGCCTTCAACCAAGCCTTTCCATTCCGAAATCGAGAAAGATCACTTTGAAAAGTAAGCTCGATGGGCAAGATGGGGGTGGGTCAGGGTGAGAGAGAGGACTGAGAGTGGAGTGAGAGATGCCTTAGGGTTTTGATACTATATCATTCTTTTTTTAAGAGAAGTGTTTAATTTACCGACCACGGAATGTTGATATTATTTAAATAAAATAATAATTTAAATATACTGACCTCTTAAGGTCGGTATTTATTAATTTATTTTAATATAAACTCATCTCTTGAGGTTGATTTTATTAATTAAAATTACATTTATAAATTAGAATTATATATATATATATATATATATATATATATATAGATACCTCCTAATTATATAAATTCAACAGAAGTTTAATTTAATAAATTTAATTTTATTGATCAAGTTAATTTTATAAATTTAAATTATATACCTCCTAATTATATAAATTTAATTTTATCGATCAACAAATTAAAGTTTATCAATATCAAATTTAATATATAAATCTCCTTGAATTGATCATCGGTATTTCTTTAATTGATAATGTATTTCATATCTGAGCCACTAATATATATATATATATATATATATATATATATGTATAAGACTTGATTTGTTAAACTACTCAGTGAGTATATATAATTAATCAACGTATTTCACACTTCGATGAATTATCTTTTACATGTCATCATTGCCTACGATATTATCACAACACTTGACATTCATTCAAGATCGAACGTATATAATAATACTATCTCGCATTTCATACTCAAATAGATTATATTATATGTTAATTAACTATTCACCTGTACATCATGACATGATATATTAACTTCATCTTTTGATAACAGACTGATAGAATTTGTATATTACTCTACAAATATAAGTATAATTATCTCTTAATTCATATCAACGTAGTTTCATACTCTAAATATAAATTATAGATATTTTTTTATTTATTGCACAAATTTTAACTTTTTATTTATAAAAGTATACAAAATTGTTACACTCTTTAAAACAATTAATTGTATGTGTAGAATGAAAATTTAGTATTATGCTAGCAAAATTATGATTTATAGGAACAGTTTTAACAAACCGACCTCTGGATGTCACTTTTATTAAAAGTAATTAGATGAAATAAAAATACCGACCTCATGAGGTCGGTATTTTATATTAATTTATTTTTTAACTTATATAAAACTGTCATCCGGAAGACAATTTATTTAATGAAAATTAATTTAATTACATACTATATAATTTTACCAACTTTCGGAAGTCGGTATTATAATATATTTTTTTGTTTTTTATTTTACGCAAAATCATCCTCCAAAAGACGATAAAATTAAATCAATATATTTAATTGAGAAAAAATAAAATATAGTTATTTATTTATTTTATTTAATACCGACATCAAGAGGTCGATTTTCATTGTATTGAAATATACCAACCTCCAGAGGTCGGTATTTTGATTTTTGTATTTTTAAAATTCTGACCTCGGGAGGTCGGTAATTTTATTTTTGTATTTTTTAAATTCCGACCTCCGGAGGTCGGTATTTTTATTTTTTGTATTTTTGAAATTCTGACCTCCGGAGGTCGGTAATTTTATTTTTGTAATTTTTAAATTCTGACCTCCGGAGGTCGGTATTTTTATTTTTGTATTTTTGAAATTCTGACCTTCGGAGGTCGGTAATTTTATTTTTGTATTTTTTAAATTCTGACCTCCGGAGGTCGGTATTTTCCGGAGGTAATTTTATTTTTGTATTTTTTAAATTCCGACCTCCGGAGGTCGGTATTTTTATTTTTGTATTATTTAAATTTCGATTTCCGGAGGTCAGTATTTTTATTATTGTATTTTTGAAATTCTGACCTCCGGAGGTCGGTAATTTTAGTCTTTGTATCTTTTAAATTCCGACCTCCTGATGTTGGAATTTTTTATTTTTTGTATTTTTTAAATTCTGACCTCCGGAGGTCGGTAATTATATTTTTGTATTTTTTAAATTTCGACCTCCAGATGTCGGTATTTTATTTTGTAATAAACTAACCGACCTCCTAATGTCGCTAAGTATTTGGATGAAATAAAAATACCGACCATATGAGGTCGGTATTTTATATTAATTTAATTTATATAAACTGTCATCCGAAAGATGATTTATTTACGCAAAACCGTCCTCCGGAAGTTAATAAAATTCAATCAAAATATTTCTCAATTTTGCTTTTTATATTTAATTGAGAAAAAAATAAAATATTGTTATTTATTTATTTTATTAATACCAATATCAAGAGGTTGGTTTTTATTGTAATTCATTTTTTCAGGGAAAAATTCCGACCTCCAGAGGTCGGAATTTTGTTTTTCGGCTTTATTTTGCATAAAAACTGACTACAAGTAGTCGGTTTCCTAAAGTTTTTTTAATTTCTTATTCTTTTTAAGAATACCGACCTTCGGAGGTCGGAAATTACCGACCTCCATTTGAGGTTGGTAATTTTTAGGTCGGTATTCACTGTTTTTTTAGTAGTGTATTGGGCGATCCTTGTTATTGAATCTCTTGGAAAATGGTGCTATGAGCGTTCTTGACATTTGTATCTTTGAATATCGAACTTGATACTCATTATATATTGTTTCTTGATTTACTTATTATGTTTTAAGTATGCTGTTCATTGACTTGAGAAAGGTAGCTTGGTGAATTTTGAGGACTCTGAACCTCTAATTTTTACACCACTAAGTTATATGCTTAGTGATAGTTGTTTTTATCGTAGGGGCTGATCAAGAGGAGGCATGAAGCTGGCCATTGGAGATTGAAATTTTGAGAACTTTAGAGAAGATCAGATTTGCATATAAACATCTATATTTTATATAAACTTTGGACTTATACATGATCTATGTGTTGTATAATGACATGAAATTTGAGCGCTATTCAGATCGTGTTACCATGGGTTGTAATGTTTTGTTTTATTTGGGGTGTTTAAGCCCATGTTTTGTAATATATTACATTTCCTACTTGTTTGAATGATCGTATGAAGCATGCACCCATTTAATTTAGGGTACTCGGGAGTTGATAATATTTTTTTTGTTAATAGCATCTTTTACTAGCGTGAGGACAATATATGCATAAAAATATCATGAATTGTTGGCATATATATTGATTGGAAAGCCTCGTTACAGGCGCACTATTGGGGCGCTGCCCCAGCCCCCTTGGCGCATCTGGGGGCACTGCCCCAGCCCCTCCCCAGAACATCCCGACGATGTTTCTTCTTCGATTTTTGGCCCTAATTTGCCTAGAATCAAATGGTTTCTTCCCAACTCACTTAGATTCGAATACCCAATATAAGTACAAGAAAATCTACACCTAAATACTCTCAAACTCCTAGCATTCATCTAAAGAACTCATTAAACTCATCATTAACTATTTAAGAACGAAATTTCATGCAACTCATCAAGAACTCAAATCATTCAACCTCAAGAACAAAATTATGGATTTAAAATCACATGATTTCCATGTGGGTGAACGAACCCAACACTATGAGAGCTTACATACCTCGTTATGATTAAATCCTTGGCGAAAACCACTCGAAGATTTGTAGAAACCCTTGAGCACTTGAATCTTTTCCTTTATTTCTCTTCTCTTCAACTCGTCTCTAAAACCCTAAGCTTATTTAGGATTTGTGAAAACTGATCCAAATCAGTTTAGACCACTAAAATATTACTAAAAACGTTTAAAGTTGATGGGTTAAGTAAAAGACCAAAATACCTCTCATAATTTTGGGTAAGTTTCCTTAACTGGACAGGATAATTTCAAACGGGCATATCTCCCTCATCCGAACATGAAACTTAGCAAACTCGATGGCGTTGGAAGGAGGATTCAAAGAATTTCATTTGATATCTTATGGTCCACCAAACTCATCATGTACTGAAAGTTATGTCATTTAAAATTGACCTAAAACTCACAACGTAAGCTTAACTTAAACAAGCCTCAAATTACCTCTTTCCAAATTTGTTCTTTCTAAATTTAGCTCTTTCTAAGACCGAGGTGTTACAACTAGAAGCAAGCTTTGCCATTCTAATGTATTGACACTATCACGACCCGAGTCTACACCCTGTACGTGGTCGACACTCAAGAATCATTGCTGGTCCCTAAGCGAACACTCATCCTGGCTGACTACAAGCGTAGACTAACTCAAGCATACAAAAGCTTAAAAACTGAATAAAAATTCATGAAACTGAAATACAAAGCTTTAACTCAAATGAAAAACTTTGAATAAAATAATATATATTCAACTCACCATAAAAAGGCAACTTAAGTCTTTAAAACATTTACCAAAATAAATGAACAAACTTATGAAACTCTATTGTCTATCTATGAAGCTTTTAAATGACAAAGATGGAAGTTGGGACAAGACTCACAACCTCCTAACAATTGATATAACTGAAAGTAAAAGTGGAACCCTCCGGACGCAAGGAGGCTCGTCACAGCTAACTCGAACTCCATATGGTATCAATGAAGCTCCTGTTGATGACCCTGAATACCTGTATCTGCATCATGAAATGATGCAGGCCAAATGGCTTAGTACGTGGAATGTACGAGCATGTAAGGTGAATTCTAAAGCATAAACATAGGCTTGAACTTGATAAAAAGGAAATATACTTACCTATTCTCAACTCACTCAACTCACTCAACTCAACTCAATTGAAAGAAACATGATTCAACTCAACTCAGAGAAAATAAGACTCAACTCAATAAGGAGATATTCAACTCAGTGAAAGAAGGAACAACTCAATAATAAGATACTTGACTCTCGATACTTAAC
Organism: Solanum bulbocastanum; assembly: GCA_037074985.1. Taxonomy (NCBI): domain Eukaryota; kingdom Viridiplantae; phylum Streptophyta; class Magnoliopsida; order Solanales; family Solanaceae; genus Solanum; species Solanum bulbocastanum. The sequence continues at coordinate 21,386,847 of CM073607.1, read as the reverse complement.
TCAATATAAAGAAACAATAAAAGATGCAATATATGGAAAGCTTTTAAATTAGTAGAAAGCAACTCAATTTATTTAAAAATATAATAATAACTCAGTTTGTATGCAAAGATACAAAATAACTCTATTTGTATATGAAAATACAAAATAAACTCTGTGTATATAAGAATATAAAATTTCTCTGTGGGAGTTTTCTAACCGACAACCATCACTATGAGCTATGTAATTATACAATGTCTCACCCACAATGCCAGAACTGTCATATACTTTGCTAGGGTATAAGACCTACTCACTATGTGGATCCACTAGTCTATGCTAAAAAGCATTAAGAAATCATATCAAAAGTAAGACCCTTTCTACCTACGTTGGCTACATGGTTTATGGGGGGTTGTGAGTTATCTGAACTCTCCCCCATATCGGTGCTATATAATACTCCCAAAATATACTAGCTCCTATGTTTAAAAACATAACTCTTTCTATGGTTTGAGATTATTACTCAAAATCTTTCTTTTAATAGAGATGATACTCAAACTGCTCAAAACTCTTTTAGAAATCTCAGTTTCTTCTCATCTTAAATGTAAAAACATTTACTCTTGGGAATACTTAGTTTCCATATATCATTTTAAAGAAAATGAACTCAACTATACTCTTTCTCAGCTCAAGTGCTCAGTCTTAAACAAGTTTAGAATAAATTTGTAAAAGACTTTTCAAAACAAAGTTCATTCCAAAATGTGGACGTAAACGACTCAATTCAAGGTTTTCAATAACCATAACTAGAACTCATTACTCAAGACTCAACATCTCAGAACTCAAGAACTTTAATGGTAACACTCGTTTCAAGAATGCTCGACTAGAGGATTCATACAGAATTATAGGCATGAACTACTCAACTCAAGGACTCAATGATACTTCTCATCTCAAGACTGCTCGACTCATAGGGTTCATGCAGAATTATGTGCATGAACTGTAACTCAAGGACCTTCATGGGTAACATGTAGTACCCCCATGAGTTGAAATATAATCCCAAAATGATTAGGAACTCAATACTCAAGACTTAGAAATTGAAGATACTACTCCTCTCAAAGATACCCAACTGTTGGAGTTCATGCAGAATTTATAGGCATGAATGACTCGACTCAAGGGTCTAAATAACAATATGGAACTCATGTATACAACTCTTTTCATTCTCATACTTACTTCCTCTAAACTCAGTTTAAAACTCAAGCGTTGGCTTTGAAAAATTTCTCAAGATTTATAACTGAAAATAGGGTTCATGCTGAATTATAAACATTAACAAATCAACTCAAGCATCTCAATAAGAATATAGAAACTCAATAATTAGGAATATAATTTCAAAAAGAACCATGAACTCGTGAACTAGAAATTTACTCGTCCCAAGAATACTAAAATCTAAGGGTAAAATCCTAGATTTCTCTTTTACTAATTTAAAAGTAGATGTAGGGCGTGAGGACAAACTAGTCCAACACTATGATAGCCTTACATACATATAAGAACAAGGTTCTTGAAGAATCTTGAAGAAGAACTTGATTAGAAGCCTTGAAACCCTAGCATCAAGGTAAACAATCAAGAAAACCTTTCTTGAGATTCTTGAATTAGTTTCTAGAAATCTCTATGGACAAGAATTATAATTTTCATTAGTAATTCATATTTTTATGGAGGAATTTGAGTTGAAAGGAATGGAATTTTTGGATAAAAACTTACCTTGAAGAAGAATGTTGAAAAAGATTGGAAGAATCTTGAAAAAGATTAATAGAATCTTGAATGGAGTCTTCTACTTTGATTTTTTCTTAGGGTTTTCTCTTAGTGTTTGAGATAGAAGAGAATGATGGATTAAAAGATGAAAATCTGATTTTTTTTTTTTAGCCTTTTATTAGTCAAGAAATTCTTTTAGGGTTTTCTTGGAGGTAAAAAACAAAAATAACCCTTTTTAATGTTTTCCCGTCAGCTAATTCGTAACAGCACTGTACAGGTTACTAAAATAGTCATACCTTTTTCCTCAGAAATTGGATTAATGCGAAATTGGTGGCGTTGGAAAGTAGATTCAAATACCTTTAATTGAATAGGTTATGGGTCATGTAACTCTTTATATTCTAAGAGATATAGTCATTTGAAGTTGTCCTAAGTAGAATTTTACATCAAAGCTTAATCGATAAGGAAACTTCAAGAACACTTATCAAGAACTCAATTCCTTCAACTTTTGAGAATGAAATTATGCTGAAAAAAATATGATTGGCGTGTGGGTGAACGAACACAACACTACGGAAGCTTACATACCTCAAAGAACTAGGTTCTTGGCAAAATCTTGAATTTCTTGAACAAACGCTTTGATCCTCTCCTCTTTTCTCCTTTTTTTCTCTTCTTTTCTCTTCTTAAAATCTCAAAAAAAAAAAAAAAAAAAAAACTAGGCATATATTAGGATTATAAAGTTGAACCTAATAGTATTAGACCCTTAAATCAGAATTGGTAAGGAAAAGACCAAAATACCCCTCACTATTTTCGGGTAGCTTTCCTTAACTGGACATCCTGACTTCAAAAGGGAATATCTCACTCATCTGACCTCGAAACTTAGCAAACTTTGTGGTGTTGGAAAGATAATTTAAAGACCTTTCATTAGCTCTCTTGTAGCCCACCTAACTCGTACTAAGAATTATGGGCGATTTTAGTTCACCAAAAACTCATAACTTAAGCATAACTTGCAAAATTTCAGACTTTGCTATTTCCAATTTAGTTCCTTTTGGAACTCAAGGTGCTACATCTAGTGACCTTCACTCAAGAAATTTTAATTTCCTCGGTAAAATCCTACTCAGAAAGAAGGATGGTTGGAGTCTTAGTTCCAAAAACTTAATAGGGTGTTATAGACACATAACTAGTTGTTATAATATAATTACCAAAGAAAATAACTTTGTAATTGACTTGCCTAGTTTTGATATGAAAATTTGATGTAAAGAAACACGATTTGAATAAAAATCAATTGCATACCTAATTTCACTTTCTCTGTTTTTTAGTATATATAGGAGTTCCGTATTGGAATATTTGCGTACACTTGTTTCATCTTCCTCTAATATTTTTTGGGCATATTCTGTGTTTTGGGATTTTGGTTTTAGAAAGATTTTGGATCTTACGAAGCCAATACTTGAATCATACTTAAAGTAAGTTGTTCTTTTATTGATGTTTTGAAGTTCTTTCATTTTATTTCTCTCATGTCGCTTAATGTTGTTCCTTGTGTTTTCCTACAACTTGTTTCATATGTTTAAACTGTATTCTTGGGACTCATATAAGGCTAACGTAAAAAAAAAAGTCAGGAATTTTAGTTTATAAACTTTGATTTATAAATCAAGTTTACAAACTAAAATTCTTAACTTTGTTTCGAACCTTAGCCTGAGGTGAGTCCCACAAAGCCATTTAAACAGATGAAACAGGTTTTAGGCAAACAAAAGGAATAATATTAAGCGATATGAGAGAGATAAAACTAAAGAAATTTAAAACATCAAGAAAAGAAACAACTTACTTTAAGTATGACTTCAAGTATTGGCTTCGTAAGATCCGAAGTAATTCTAAAACTAAAATCCCAAAACACAAAAGATTGCCCAAAAATATAGAGGAAGATGGAAAAAGGGTATGCTTATAGCCCAAAACCAGACTCCAAATTACACTAGAAAAAAGTGAAAGTCAAATTAGGTATACAAATGATTTTTATTTAAATTGTGTTTCTTTACATCCAATTTCCATATCGAAACAAGGCAAATCATTACAATGTTACTCATAATAAAAGTGGAGGTAAAATAAGGTACACAATTATATTGATTTTTATTTAAATTAGAATTCTTCACATTAATAAGTTTCCAAGTAAGTCAATTACAAAATTACACATAATAAAAGTGAAGGCGAAATTAGGTATGCAATTTATTTTTATTCAAATTGGATTTCTTTACATTAATAAACTTCCGTATCAAACAAGGTTGGTCAATTACAAAATTACATTTGATAAAAGTGAAGTTAAAATAAGGTATGCAATTGATTTTTATTCTAGTTTTTTTGAACAAGTCTTTTACTAATTTATCATTTGACTATGTGACGTCAAATGATAATGTGACGGATTCACATACAAAAGTCCTAACTAGAGATGGAGTTGAGAGATCATCAAAGAAATCATCATGATGGTAACTCTACCTAGCAAATCAGAGATCCCAAGAGCTTGGTTCAAGAAGATCAAACAAATTTGTGACTGAAGGTTCGGCATTGTCAATAAACTGAATCCATTCTTGTGATGAAGACAATGTTCATGAACAAGGATAAAACATTAAGACATTTTAACGAGTTGATAAAACTTAATTTTTTTTAATGGTTTCTATGTTTGGTAGATTTGACGAAAAAGTGCATCTACGCAATAACATAGTTTGAAAGCACCTATTTGAGTGTAAGTGCAAGCCGCTTCAAAACAGATGTTTGTAGAAGCACATTCTCTATAAATCAAAGATCTCAAACCAAAATCCTTGACTTTGATTCGGACCTTAACTTGATGTGAGTCCCAAAAATCCATTTAAACATATGAAACAAGTTATAGGCAAACAAAAGAAATAATATTAAGTGGTATGAGAGAGATAAAATGAGAGAAATTTAAAGCATCAAGAAAAGAAACAACTTACTTTAAGTATGAATTCAAGTATTCGCTTTGTAAGATCCAAAATAATTCTAAAACCAAAATCCTTAAAACACAAAAAGATTGCCCAAAAATATTAGAGGAGGATGGAACAAGGGTATGCTTATAGCCCAAAACCAAACTTCTATTGATACTAGAAAATAGTGAAAGTAAAATTAGGTATGCAAATGATTTTTATTCAAATTGTGTTTCTTTACATCCAACTTCCATATCGAAACAAGGCAAGTCATTACTAAGTTACTCATAATAAAAGTGGAGGTAAAATAAGGTATGCAATTATCTTGAATTTTATTCAAATTAGAATTTTTTACATTAATAAGTTTCCAAGTAAGTCAATTACAAAATTACACATAATAAAAGTGAAGGCTAAATTAGGTATGCAATTGATTTTTATTCAAATTGGATTTCCTTATATTAATAAATTTCCATATCGAACAAGGTTGGTCAATTACAAAATTACACATAATAAAAGTGAAGGCTAAATAAGGTATGCAATTGATTTTTATTCAAGTTTTTTTGAACAAGTCTTTAACTAATTTATTATTGGACTATGTGAAGTCAAATGATAATGTGTCGGAATTCACATACAAAAGCCCTAACTAGAGATGGAGTTGAGAGATCATAAAAGAAATCATCATGATGGTAACTCTACCTAGAAGATCGGAGATCCTAAGAGCTTGGTTCAATAAGATCAAACAAATTTGTGATGGAAGGTTCGACATTGTCAATAAACTAAATCAATTCTTGTGATGAAGACAATGTTCATGAAAAATGATAAAACAATAAGACATTTTAACGAGTTGATAAAACTTAAAGTTTTTTAATGGTTTATATGTTTGGAAGATTTGATGAAAAAGTGAATCTACACAATAACACAGTTAGAAAGCACCTATGTTAGTGTGAAGTGTAAGATGCTTCAAAGCATTCTCTGGCAGGATGCCTCTCTTGTCTCCCTTTTTGTTGCATTTTAGTCTTTCTATTATTTCTTTGCATTTGAGGAAAACTTTTTATTTTTGTTGGCGGGGTGAGGTGTTTCCATACCTACCTCTATTGGGTTGTTTTTGTGAACATTGTTTGTTGTTGGTTTTGATTTTGTGAATATTGGAGATTAATGGTGTTTATATTTATATATCTTGGTTGTTGATCCATGTTGGTCCATTGTTTTATTGTGCAAATGGTTTTGAATCGATTTTAAAAAAAATTGCCACCTCTTTTGTGTTTGATTGTGGTGGTTTTCTTGCATTTTCAAGTGTCGATTGTGGTCAAAACTAATGACTTGAATAGTGATATCAATTGAACGATACGAATGTGTGGCTATGATGGGCAAACTAAGTTACATAGGTCATATGTGAACTCTTAGCATCTCATTGTGTCTAGCCTATTGTCGATTAAGTCTCTTGTGATGAACATTGCAGGCTAGCTAGAAAGTGTGGACTCTTGTTTGATAATGGTATCGAATGCCTTGTTTGGTGAGGTTGTCTTGAATATTGTGCTTGATGACACCTAGAATTTTCCTTGTTAGTCTGATTGATTGAGTAAAGCAAGCGATTGAATTAATCTTAGGCAAATGTTTTGAAGAGTGAACCAAATTGACAACATACCTCATTGTGGCCACCTTATGAGAAGTGTGAACCTTGATTGGCACCTTTTTAGCCTTCATGAAGTATTGGTTTGTTGAATAGCCAACTCAAGCAAAAATTCTAAGTTGGGGGTGTGGTGAAAAAGAAGGAAAGTCAAGAATTGTGAAAAATCCCCCCTTTGAAGCATAGTTCAAAAAAGATGGAACCCCTCCATGTAAAAAAAAAAAAAAAAAGAGAAAGAAAATAAATTGTGAAAAAGATTAAAAAAATGATTTTTTTTTTTTGAAATAAAGTGTGTGAAAGAAGCAAAAGCAATGGGGTATCCAATGAGTCATGTGTAGTGAAATAATGGGGTGGATTGTGAACATGTTTAAATGTGAAAGAGAAGGAGAAAAAGTGATTTTCAGGCCATAATTCAAAAAGGTAGAAGCTACTATGCCAAAATGACCATACCTTTACACTCAGCCCCATTACAAGCCTTGAAAAGACCTTTGTGATCTTGAGTGAGTTGAAACGAATGTTGATTGGAAAAGAAGGACAAACCTATGGGTGGAATCATGCATGTGTTCATCTTTGTGAGTGTGAGAGTTGTCTTTGATTCTGGTATCCTAAATTGTTGAGAAATTTTGTGTGAACATGGAATTATCCTTGTTGTGAGGGCATCTAAATGCTTTTGTTGAGTTTGAAATTGCATTTGAAGCAAGCATTGTGAGCTTGAGTATACTTGATAATGGTGAGTCATAATTTGAAACTTATAGTGCACAATTGAACATTGTATGTGTAGTTTGAACCTTTTGTGTACATTTGTGTTGAGTCTTGAGTAGCACTGTTTGTAGACATCCTTATTGAACTAATTGATCTTGAGTTTTACTTGAGGACAAGTAAAAGTTTAAGTTGGGGTGTCTGAGATTTTGACTCATTTAAGGTTTTATTTTCATAGTTTAAGTGTCCTCAAATGCCTAATCTATGCTCTAAACTAATGTTAAAGTGTTGATTTGCAGCAATGAAGCCTAAGGAGCAAAGCAAGGACTTAAGCGGGAGAAAAGGAGCCAAAAAAATAAAGAATTTGAAGGAAGGCAATCCTAATGATCGCCAAGCCTATTCGGCAGTTTGCCGAGTGGCTCTTTAGCTCGCGAGCGTGCCAGCCTTGGGGAAGAACCCACTTTGTGACAGAAATTGACAGTCGCCAAACCACCGAACGACATGGCGACATTGACCTAGATAGCCTAAAGTCACAGAATACTAAGGACTAAGAGACAAGGCAAACAAGAGATGGATTGGAGCAAAGGGTGCGTTGCCAACTTGGTTGGCGATGCACGCCTTATTTCACCTAATGGCCCTGAAGGCCAAAATTTGGGAAAGTATTAATTGAAATATTAAAAAGAACAGAGAATAATTCAAGCATTGTAGAAACTTAATCCTTTTCTCCTGAGTTTTCCATTGTAGACTTTGAAGCTTTTGAGAGTTGGTTTTGAGGATTTTCAATGGGTTTTTGAATTAATTTGATTTGAAACATTGCAGAGACTTGGAAATCATTACCCAGCTCATGGCTAATATAGTTGGTAATTGTTTCTTCTTTTTTATGATGTGTAGCTAGACCCCAATTCTTGGGGTGTGATCATGTGATTATTGGCTTAATAAGTTTATGGGTATTGTTGTTTACTAATTTTAATGCTTAATTGAAGTGGTTTTAATCGATAGTTGTGTGTCAATCTATGAATTATAGTTGCAAATGCAATTCTAGCTTAGTGTTCTGGTCTTGCTTGAGAAAGAGGTTTTAGAACCAAGGTTTTTGATTAATGATTTTAGTTATTGGGTTTATGTGGGTTTAGCTCAAGAGAGTGAATCCTAAAATCAATGCTACCTATCTAGCTAGAAAGAGTAGATAAATTAAGGTTTTGGGTTGTTTACATTATTCAGCTTGTCGAGGTTCGAGAGAACTCGCTTGAATCGTAATAGTTGTTCGAGAGAAAGCTATTGCATCTATAGTCTAGCCTACTCACTGAGATTTAGCAATTGTTAGTGAATTTCAATTACCCATATAGCGAAATTAGCCTATAATCGATCATATCCCCAAGAATTCCTCTCTACTTGTTGATTCCCCTGTTTTGATAATTGTTTTAGTTGTTAATTGACAAACCAATCCCCCATCTGACATTGGTTGTCAACCCTTTTGATTCAAATAAATGTTTGCGATAATTTCTATTCCTATAATCGATTAGACCACATTTGTAACTTTGTAACTAAATACAAACTTGTACCGCTCCTTATGGGTTCGACCACAACTCTTCTTTGGGTTTTATACTAGATGATGATCGCCTACACCTAGCACTAGATGAGGTGTATTTGAGAATTTATCAAAACTCTATCGCACGACTTTAGAGTAATGAAAGAAGTGGAGTTTCCTAAACATCTTATAGCCTCTCATTCATAAACTTGATGCGCTTCACACTCATGAATAAGAATCTACTTGACGTGGCTTATGAGACATCCTAGGACCATTCTAAACTTGGTTCTCTGATTACCAAGTTTGTCACGACCAGGGGTACTTCTTAGATGTAACATGGCGTATAGGACCCCGAAGGACCCCATACAAGCCACTTAGCTTTCATAACATAAGAAATAAAACAATAAGAGTAAAACAATAGTCCAAGTCCAATAGTTTTATAAAAGTAAGAGGAAGTCTAAACTATTGTCTCAATAACCATCTTGTACAATAGAATGAAATTAGGCCTAGCCTATGACATTATGTCAAAAAGTGAAATACATAAAAGAAAAGGAAACAATAGAATCCGTCCTCGAAGTATGAGGACTCACCGAAGCTCAAAAATCAACCAGTAGCCATGAAATTGATAAACATGATTGTCGGACCCTACATTTGGGGAAATCTAGTCAAGAGTATGCATTAGTACAAAACAATGTACCAAGTATGATAGCTATGCTTAAAACATTTAAATCATGTTAAAAATGTGCATTCATGACATGCAATTGACCAAGCTAAAATATGATATAAAAGGGTTAGAAAACATAAGTAATAAAACCATGGTCAATGCAAGCTAACATCATTTAAAGCCTTTGAACACATATGTGATACTTCTTGAAGTAATATTAGTTTATTATTAATGTGGGGGATTTGCCTTAACCGACATAAAGACCAAAGCTGTAACGTGATTCCCTGGTGTCTCCCACACCAAAAAGGGTTGTACTACTTGCCAAGGTAAGGACCATAACTTCTAGCTTAGGTGGATCCACTGGCTATGGTCTATCTATTCCAACATACTATGGGGACATAGGTAAGAGATAAGGATATTGCTACTAACGGGAGAGCTTCCATCTCAATATCCTATCGGTGCTAAGCATAAATCCCACGGAATAATCATTTCTTAGTTTTTCTTATTATCCATGGAAGGGCACATCATCTTGCCAATCCAAGCTAAGTCATCATTCATTGAAGGGTATATTTCAATAACCAATCCAAGCTAAGTTTCATTAGAATAGCTCTTAATCTTTGATTCAATTAGGTGAGAAGACCTTTCAACCTTAGAACCCTTTATTGTGTGAGAAAACCTTTCACATCATGCTTTTATATGGATATGAGAAAGTCCTTTCAACAACACATCTATTTCATCATCATTGATACTTTATTCTCTAGGCATCCTTCAAACATTTGGATAGATTTCATAAGAATATGCATAATTCTATAATTTATCTTTCAAGGTTCAAAACTCACTTTCAATCATCAACATTTAGAAAATAAGGGTTAAATATGTATTTCATCATAATTTCGTGTAAATCTATCAATACATTGTTAATTTCATAAAACTCTTCCTTCATAATCAAAATCCCACATCATATGATTCATAACTTGAAACATAGGGGAAAACATGGGCTCTTAGGGGAATCATCATAAAATCATAGTATTTCATCAATTCATGCATAAGAGATGATAAGTCAATCATTTAATTCAACAATACAAATAACCCATGATAATTAAAGAAAATCCTAACTCAATTAGGGGTTTCTAACTTTGAAAATAGAGGAATTTTGGGAACCCCATGAATGGAAGGAATCCATGGATGAAACTATCATACCATTAAGCCAAATGCTTAACTTTAATGGAGGAATTGAGACTTGCAAGGAAACCCTAAGTTGAACCCTTCTTCTTCTTCAAGTTTCTAGGAGAAATACTTTGGAGAGGAGAATTGATCTTCTTTTGTGATTTTGGAAGAATGACTTGAATGGGCTAACTTGGGGGTTGAAAACACTTTTATAGGGGTGTTATCGAAAGGAAAACCGATGTGGTATAGGAGTCAATTAATTAGGAAAAGACCCAACTGCCCCTGAAAAAATAACTGCTAGTTGTGACCCACGGCCATTATCGACAAACCGTGGTCAGGACGACGGACCGTACTGCATAGCCGTCGATGGTGGTCAAATGGCCATTTCTGAGGGTCTGGACCATAGACTGTGGTCCCATCAACGGTCCATTGGTTTGGGCTGTGGTTCCAAATCTTTGAACCCTTAATTGGGTGCCCACCCACAAACCACACCTATGGTCCGTGGTCCCATCCACGGGCCGTGGGTGGTCCTCGTGGCTGGCACATGTAATTTCCCAAAATTGCTTCAGTTTCCTTTTACGGATACAGGGTGTTACATAGAATCATTCTAGACCACATAAAATTTTTGAAATTTAATTCAAGGATTACCTCTTGAAGCGTGAGCATATACCTTCAAGGAAATTCACAAGCTAGAACCTTAAACAAATCCACAAGCTAGTCGACAAATTGGATGACAGTTCTATGGTCTTCTACAGTGATCCCAAGTTCACTTCAGAACTCTGTCAATACTTGGGTGGGCAAGTATCGTATATAAAACTTATTCTCCTTCAAGGGTTAGAAGAATCCTTATTTATAGAGATTTAATTCTAGTCCAAGGAGAAGGAACACACAATCTTTCTTTAAAATAGAAAAAGACATGTTCTTTTCCCTTTCCTTAGAATAGATAAAGATGCATACTTCTCCCTTTCCTTATAATAGAGAAAAACACATATTTATCTCTTTTCCCCTTAGAATTGATTTTGAGTTCTAGTTAAACATGGGCACGGTAGGGACCATAAAATTCATTACTATGGCTTCCTATTATTGAAATAATTCTACATTAATTAAAAATATTCTTACCATAATAAATTACAAATCATTCCATTAGAAATTCGTAATTCCACTCTATTTATATTTCGAAATCCTCCATTAAACACATATGAAATTCCCTCTGTTAAGATTACAATACTAATCAATAAATTAAATTACTGGCGAATTTCATTCAATGATGAATTTCCTTTAGAGCATTGCTTAACTTAAGTCATGTGTCAGATTTATAAATCCACTTGCAAGGTTTGACACAATGAAAACTTACAAGCTTCTCAAAAAGAAATATCATCAATCTCTATATTGAGACATGGATTCCGACAACTAACTTATTATTTCACCAATATATATTATTGTCATCCAATCTATCAGGCATATTGACCCATCATAGAATCTCACCTTTTAATAAATCAAAATGATAATACATATACAGATCATAATAGTTATATCACGATTAAGAATATACGTACATTTAATAGTTTAGAGAATATGCTTTTGTCAGTCAGTCTAAAGCAACTATATCTACTCGGTCCCATTCAATACATCTAAATGCACTAGCACAAGAAGTTGGAACAATGTCATTGCCATCATAAAGATAAACAACATATAATTTTGTGCTACAATCGTACCGATGGCATGTCCAATTCCCATCTAAGATAGTGAACAAAAAATTTTATACTTATAAGAACCGATGATTTAATCCTATGTGTATAAGCTAAAACTATATACACTAAATCATCTACTATATAAGTAAACACACACCGTAATGAATATATGATCTATTAAAAATTAATAAATAATTATTCTATAATAGATACTATAACTAAACACATGGTTAATAGTATATATCCCAACAATCTCCCACTTAGAGTTTTAACCATCACGATTGTTATAATGTTATCTAAATTCATAGTTAATAGTATATACCCTATCAATCTCCTACTAAGATATTTAATCCTAAAAATTGTTAGAATACTATTTCTAAACTCATGATTAAAAGTATAAACCCTAAAAATCTCCCACTTAGACTATTAACAATGCATTTACAACTTTCACTAATATTCCTTTTATATTTCGTATCAAAAGGGTCTTACTAAGTTGTTTTCCTATGCAATTTCGTCTAGTAGTGCTTCATTGTAACTTATCGATTTTGTATTAGATTTTCAGAGGCCCTATCATGAAACCCTTCAAAATTTTACTTCTTTTCAAGAATTCTATCATGAAAGTCCTCTTAAATGTTAGTCTTCATTATGATTCTCCCACTACAACTAAGCACTACTACAATAGTCACACTTTCATGCTCTTGAGTCTTAATATTTTCCTCAAAACCTTTTTGGTATTGAAATATTAACAACATTTTCATGTAGTGTTGTTTAATTTGCCCAGCATCACTCCCACTACTTAAGGTAGTAGTTTTCTTATGTCTAGTAACATTTCTCCCACTACTTAAATGCAATGAAATGCCAATTTTGACATACCGATTAGATGTTCTTGAGCGTTTGAATTTACAACTGACTCATTTGTTATTTCTTTGTTTAGTTCTTGTAAAACTAGTTTACTTTTAGGAACATGGATTACTAAATAGTCCTTTTCTAGAAATTTGACAGTTGTCTTGACAATTACCTTATTTTATTTAGTACAATAAAATAAACCTTCTTTCATTCTTTTTGGATATCTAATTAACACATACACATTTTACTCCTAATTTGAAAGGAATTGAAATCGAATGTGATATGTAGTTCTTAAATATATCCCAAAAGAAACCAAACAACAACGAAATAAGTCAATAATTATTATTATCATCTTCATAAGAGTCTATTTATTTTCTCTTTTACATCATTCTATATATAATGTGTGGTTTAGACAAATGAAATGTAATTGTTATATCAGATAAGTGACTCATTAGCTCTGCAGATCGGTATACATCACGACAATCAGATTGCAGTGACTATATATTTTACATGATGTTATTTTCATTTGTCATAAAATATTTTGAGTTTATCAAGACATTCTGACTTACAAAACATCAAAAAAATATTCATATCATGAGTAACTTAATGAAAATATCTGAATAGTCAAATTAACCTCTTGCCTGAATGATCATTTACTGCACATATTAGAATAAATTAATTTTAACTTATCACTATATTTATTTATTTTTTAAGAGGAAAGTGTCTTAGTCATTTTTTTTTCTAAATATGACTCGCATGTTGGTAGTGACTTCACTTTCAATGAACCATTATGTTTATTCTTTAACCAACCTCAAAGTTCTATCCAGAATAAATGACGTAGACACTAGTGTATAGATAAGTTTTATTCAATTTAAAAGATATTTTCTCTTATGAGATAGATTAATATAGCTCAATTCACAAGAGATAATACTAAAAAAAAAATCAATACATCAATATACCATAAGAGATAACATATTTATCAAACTCAAAAAAAGAAGAGTTACAAGAAAAATACATTAAGTAGTCATCTCTTATTTAGCTAGAAACCAAAAATAACTTCTTCTAACATAAACATATACAATGCAATTTTTTTAATTAGTACCTTTTCTCTATCAAAAGAAATACTTAAGTAGTACGACGTGAGTCCATAAAGTTTACTCAGAATTTGAGGTATAATACATTAAATATATCATAATATGTCGAATAATCCTAAATAAAAAAAAAATAGGGCTCATTTATACATATATAGACATGCATCTCGAATAGCCAATCGATGGGATTGGAGAACTACTCATGCCATACACATGCACAATGACCGATATTCCGTCCATAAACTTATACATATCTAACTCAGATGGAGAGTCTACTGTTAGTTTAAGTTACGTGAAAATCACCCTTGTTATATTGATCCAATCATATATTACTAAGCTTAGAATAGTTAATACAGATTACCAAAACTAAGAATTAAATACATAGTGACTTGTATTAATTTAATCTGATATGGAGGAATGTCTAAGCCAGCACATGAAACTAATACTTTACTATTGTTTAATCTTGGTAATCAAGGGAGGGACCCCTATAACCATATATGACCAAAAACTCATATAACGATAAAAAAAAAAAATTCGTACTAGGTCGTTCTTAAGAATCTACAAAATTTCAATTCAATCAGAGTCCTTTTTTTGTTAATTCCAAAACTATGATTAATTTTCTTGAAAATGTTATTTGGTCAAAGATAATTTTTTTTCGTTCGAAAATTCTTATCACATATCAGCACTTGTGAAATTGATACACTAATCAAGAACAAAGAACAAAATTCTAGAACTATTTGCATTATTTGAATACTATTTTTTCAAAAATCAACATGTGTATGTATACATTGAACATTAAAATTCAAAACACATCTTAGGGATATCCATGCATCTTGAACGATAAATTTGATGAAAAATAACTACTGATGCAACATACATATGTTGATTTATGCCAAGTGAATATCATTATCCCTAGATCATTGATCCAATATAATATACTCAGATAGGAGAGTCAATACAAATCATCAACTAGAGATAAATTTTAATTATTTGTATTAATTTCATCCGATATGGAGGAAGGTATAAGCCAACACATGAACATCATACTTCACCAAAATTTAATTATGAAGACCATAGAGAACAATCAGTATCACTATATCATAGGTGAGTAATTTTCATTAAAATTAACTTTCAAGATACAAAAAAATTAACCAAAAACATCATCTGAACGACCTCAAATTACAAACCACTGTTTAACAATGGGTATTCTTAAGTTGATTGTTTGTGATGAACCAACTAAATTTTAGAATAATAAGAGTTCAAAAATAATTTTTTATTTATCTCCAAAGCTATGATCAAATTTAGATTCAAACGATTTATGAAAAATAATTAGATCCATATACTTATCATATATCAATTCATTTTAACCCATCACGTGTAATCATGTACCATATTTAACATAAATAAAACTGATATAAAGGATTATATTCATACTAAATCACATTTTAATTCTAAAGAACAACTTAAAACCATTTTAAGGACCTCAAAACTATAACCACATAGCAATGAGTATTTCTTACTAGTATGTCACCAAAGAACTTACAAAATTTCAGGTTAATTGGAGTCTATAAAAAATATTTCCAAATCTATGACCAAATTCAAATTCAAGTAATTTAAGTATCTTTAGAAATTAAAACAACATGACTTTATTACATTCAAATAAAATTTTAATCTGACAAACTATCTAAAACCCATTTAAATAATTTTCGATTGAACCATCAAACTTCATGTCAATCAGAGATAAAAAAACTCATGACCACCTAAATTATGGCCAAAATTGAAAAATAATCATTTTATACATAGTTAAAGATTAAAATAACTTCATTCAGATTTCCACTCTCTTATAATAATTATCCGATGAGCATAAGGCATATTGTGTGTCTTATCTTTGTCTAAGACACATAACAACTTCTTATATCAAATTTTCTTTCTACCAATACATCTAAGAATTCAAGATATTACATTTCTCTCTTTCAGAAGAATTAAAACCTTTAATATCTATTCTTATGAATTAATAAAGTGATACTAGTATCTAGAGGTAAATTTCCTTTCGAGTAAACAAATATTTATTAGTATACATTTATGCAAAGACAATTTATACATGCTATATTGAGTCTGACTCAAATAAATGGATCACTTTCGTAAATCGTATTTATTTATCATAAATCTAAAATCATACATTATAATATATATTTTCTCACATGTATAAAGCCATATTAAAATTTCTAATAATTCCACATAAATAATCCACTTTTATAGTATTTATGTATTGATCATAAATTTTTATTTTATACATCATAATACCATGAGAAAAAATAGATCACTATAGTGCTCAATAAAGTTGTGGAATAAAATCAATCAATTTCAATTAGCTCTAACTGCATCATACTAGGCAATTAGACAAACTAATAATTTCAATGGACCATAAAAAATTATAGCTAACAAGACAAAGGATTAACAATAGCAATAAAACTTGTATGCACCCAAAATAGGGGGCGTAACTAGCACTCGTACCCTATTCGATCAAGTTACCCACTAAAACATACTAGCAAACCAAATTGTGTGATGAAAAGACTGGGCAGCAAAACCTCTGAAGAGTGAATCCTAGACCCTGAAGTCATGACCTGATGAGAATAAACCATACAAAGAATGGTAGACAAGCCCAAAAAATAAAGATGTACTACCTAGCTGACCAGGCCACAACTGAAGACATACCTACTTATACACATATATATACATGCCAAGTCTATGGGCTGGAGATTGAAACTTACAAAAGAAAACCCAGAATATTGTGTCCACAATAGCATCTATGAGTGACATAAGCAATGTCGTAATAAGGCCCAGGATATACCCAAACTGTACAACAAAAGTAAACATCCTTTGGTAGCCCCAGGATAAGATGGAGCTTACCAACTCACAACTGAACCCGAATCCTAGTGGTTGGGTTGATTAGAATCCCTGCCTTAACCTGCTCGCACAAAACAAAAAGCAACATCCCAAGGCAATGGGACATTAGTCCGAATAAATAGTCCTGGTATGTAAAACGGAAAGTAGAATCATAAATACAAATTGTAAAAGGTTAGTAGAGATACCACTTGAAACTGAAACTGAAATAATCTCCATAGCTTACATTTTTCCTCCTACTATTTAAATATGCATGGTGTGCTCGTATAATCATATATCGTATATATATATATATATATATAAATGCATGACATACACAAGCCAAATGCTACCAATGGTGTTGCTTCCCGATAGCTAACAGGCATCATATTTGTCAACATGTGGCCATTGGTGTCTCATATGTATAAATATAGGCAATAGGCCCCATACCTCCCGATTATAGCTCGGGAGTAGAATGCATAGCATGTCATATCATGGATCTATAACACATATATGTTATCGTTGTCATGTTCAAAATCTTGGCCCATTTGTAATCTTGTTCTCATAACCCTCGTAATCACATTCGTATGGCATGTAACCATCTCATGGAACCTCATATATTCTTCCAAATAAGCTTGAAAACTTAACTCAAATTTTGAAAGATAACCTAACCTTGAAGATATTCATAACCATTGTAAGGTGATTTACTTAGTTCCTATACTTGGTTCCTAGATAAATTATAATAAGAAGTATTTCAAAAAGCAAGTGTTCTAATAGTTTAAACATTTAAGTTATATTTGAATGTTTTGAAGATCGTGAGTTACTTAAAGATTTTTCATAATAACTTTATTGGGGAAAGAGGGTTGGTTACAAATAATAAGGGTCCCCCATACTATTTTAAGCCACATCATCCAAAGAAGAATAAGAATTCATACATAAGGACATACAATCAAGGAAACCGATAAAATGACATGTAGATGTCGAAAACTCTATTTATCCAAAGGAGTGAAGTATCAAAATAATAGAATCATGAAAATAATTCAGCTGAGATCCCAATGCCTTTCACAGAAGGTCTTTCTATCAACAGAATAGCAAAATATCACATTCGTCATTTTAGGAATTTCCCAGGAGTGGTGCTAAAATGAAGGACGAAACTTAGCCTTAACATACCTTTCCAATTAACGCTCGAATGCCCTTAGTTTCTTCATGAAAGTTGTTCCTTATGTCCTAACCTTCATAAATAGTATATATACACATCTGGTACGCTCCTATAAATAATTCATAATTGATCTTAAATCGGCTGATTTTCCGTATGGCCCTAACTTGACGAAAAGTCCGTAGAACTTCATAAAAACAATCATAAAAAGGTCCCGAGATGATTACCTTAGAAAACCAAGTGTAAACCTTGAAGAAACACCAATAACTACCAATCTATATCTTCAAAAACTAGCTCCAAATGCAGCTAATAGAAGAGCAAAATGATTGCCACGTGTAGAGATCACGTTTCTAGGCACGGGGACAATCTTTAATGGTAGAAATCATCAAAAACTAACCTTATTCATGAAAGAACTCCGATAAAAGCCTCTCTTTAGCTTTCTTTTTGGATAGGGAGTGAAAAGAAATGTTTTTATGACATAAAACGTCGAGTAAACCAACATACCATATTTTTGACCCGACCCGGATCGCGTCACGGATTTTGTCCTAGCAATCCGCAGTAAAACTCTCATAACTTTTTACTCCGATGTCGGTTGGATACGGGGTTTTATATGTTGCAAACTAGACTCGTAGGCCTTCGATTTGATAGTTCATGGGCTTTCTAACTCTTTATATACTGGGAGACAACATCCAAGACATTTGACCGAAAGTTAAGAAAATATTATTAGCGAAACTTTGATAACTTTTGCCGACCTTAGTTTCGCTAAGTATCTTAACTTCAAAACCTAACATACGACACTTGTGCTATTATAATACCTCGTAACACATGATTCTTAGCATGTTAGACACTCATAGTCTTATCTCCAAGGTATGGGATAATTTAAGCCTTTCAAACGGGCGATGTTCTACTCGAGCCATTTCTTTAATCCTGAACTTTTTTAGGGGTCCCTTTGAGATAAAACTTTAGTTTAGTTCCTTGATATTGCCACCCATTTGCAATATTAATCTTTGATGTACAGTACAAAGTCATATGCACCTCATATAACCATGCTATACTACACCACATATATTATGCAAGAATAGAGAAAAAAGTATGGGATCTTATAAAAATGCACTAGCACAAAAAGTTCGAACAATACCATTCCCATAATCAAGATAAACTACATATAATCTTGTGCTAC
Source organism: Solanum bulbocastanum (assembly GCA_037074985.1). Taxonomy (NCBI): domain Eukaryota; kingdom Viridiplantae; phylum Streptophyta; class Magnoliopsida; order Solanales; family Solanaceae; genus Solanum; species Solanum bulbocastanum. The sequence continues at coordinate 21,367,684 of CM073607.1, read as the reverse complement.
AATCGTACTGATGGCATGTCTAATTCCCATCTTAGATTATGCACAAATAACTTTATACTTATAAGAACCGATAATTTAATCCTCTGTGTATGAGTTAAAACTCTATACACTAAATCATCCACTATATAAGTAAGCAGAAACCATAAATGAACATATGATGTATTAAAAATTAATAAATACTATATCTAAACACGTGGTTAATAGTATATATCCCAACATTAACGATTTAAGATTTATAATAGACTATCTCCAACAAAAGCTAGCTAGATGGAAGACTAAATTGCTAAACCTAACTTCCGAAAGAACAACTCTAGCAAAGGCTAGTCCTAATAACATTCTAACACATTATGCAATACATAAAACTCCCAGTCGGAATCACCAAACAATTGACCAAACCTAAAGGAATTTCAAACTAGCTTTGAGAGATTTTAATAGACCCAACTCCACCAGGGCCTCTCTTTAAAAAAATAAGTATAAAGGGTCGGGAAACCATCCCCTGGGAGTATACTTTTCCCTTATATCTATAGAGCATTTGTCTTAAAAGAAACGACAACTATCAAAAAAATAATTAATCCTAAAATGCCATACTCTCACACCATGGAATACATAGCCCTACCCAAACCCAAGTCATGCCACGAACAACCTAGTATTTTGTATGTTAGTTGGAAACCCCCAATAATGGATGACGCTTCCTTTGAAAAAAACTAGTGAATATGAATAGGTGGGGTAATTAGGAATAATATAGGGTACTGGGTAATAGGATTCATGGGTAATATGTACCATGGAAACCACCATTACGACATAACTATATGCCTTAAAAAAGGCCTATCAATTGCAGAGGTATTATACATTTTCTTACCAACGATAATCCTTCTCTTTCAAATGTTTTGACTGACTCAGGTATCTGCTACAAAAGCTGGAGAACCCCCAATACACCATAAATTCAGTGAGGAGAACAAGGAGGCAGATGCTTTGGCGAAAGGAGGGTCTAAGTTAAAAGGGACTAACTCTTATGTTTCTTGGACAATTACTCCTTTGTTTGTATTAATGGAATTAAAAGCAGATAAGAAAGGAACCTCTTTTATGCGGCACAGAAGACCATCATCGTCATCAGATGGAAATAACATATATTATATTAACCCCCCCCCCTTCCCCTTTAAAAATATTACTAGGGTCATGCCCCTAGCCTACACCCTGGATGTGGCCGGTATTTGAGAACCATTGATAGCCCCAAGCGAACCATTGGCCTGGCTCAAATCTCACCGAAAGACTTACTCAAGTGAAATAGAATCACAGAAACCACTCAACTCATAAATAAAGTAGTTAACTCAAAATACTCAAATGAACATAAGTGTTCAATTCACAGTCTTTAAAACATTAACAATGGAAATGAAAGAAAGACTCTTCAAATACTACTGTCTATCTATGAAACCTCTAATACTCTGAGGGATGTCGGAACAAGACCACTGATCATCCTAACAAAACGGAAATAATGAAATTAAATAAGGGACCCTCCAGAAGCAAGGAGGCTCACCAAACAACTTGGAACTGCAAGTGGTATCAACGAAGTGCTTGTTGATGACCCAGATCTCTTGTATCTTCATCATGTAATGATATACGAAAAATGGCGTCAGCACATTGAATGTACTAGCATGTAAGGGGAAACTGAACATAACATAACATCTTGAACTTGGAAAGACTGAAACATACTCACCTCAAATCGACCTAACTCAACCGTAACTCATGGATACTCAACTCAATGCAGTATAAAAACAACAATAAAGATTCAATTTATATATAGCATTTAACATAACAACTCAATGCCTTTAAAAATACGATAATAACTGAGTTTGTATATAAAGATACAAAATAACTCAATTGGGAGATTCTTTAACCGACAACCATCACTATGAGCTATGTAATGATACAACATCTCACCCATGCTGCTAGAACTGTCCTATACCTTTCCAGAGTATAAGACATCATCAACTAAGTGGATCCACTAAGCTATACTTAAAAGCAATAAGGAATCATCTAAAAAGTATGTCCCTTTCTACCCACGTTGGCTACATGTTTTACAAGGACTTTGAGTTGTATGAATACTACTCCAAAAATATAACTCCGCTTATAGATTTAAAAACATTTCTTCATCCTCAAGCTTTGAGATTATTACTCAAAAGGTTCTCTTAAAAGAGGTCATACTGAAAAACTCCTCATGAACTCATTTGGAAATCGATGTTTCCTTTCATTTAAAATGTAAAAATATTTACTCTTGGGAATACTTAGTTCCCATATATTCATTTGAAAAAATCAAACTCAACTCTCCTCATCCTCAAACTCAAGTACTCAAGTCTTAAAACAAGTTTTAAAAGATTGTAAAAGGCTTCTCAAAATGACTCGAAAGAACTCTCAAAACTTTATTCTTAACTCTACATTGAATTTGGATTATGAATTCAAGATTTATGTTTATTGTTATGAATGATCTCTCGATATTTAGATGTATTTTAGAGTAGTTAGATTCAAAACGGAGTAAAGGTACGCTTTAAAAGAAATAGGTTGAGCAAACGACGGAAAAGGGGTACGGGTAGGTGACCCTAGCACACTTAGGGTGAGGGGCGCTAGCCCCTAAACTTCAGAGACCCAAATGTGGCGCACTTTTGGGGCGCCGCTCCAGCCCCCTTGGCGCATCTGGGGCACACCACCACTGCCCCTCCCCAGAACAATCCGAAGAAATTTCTTCTTTGATATTTTGCCCTAATTCGCCTAGAATCAAATGGTTTCTTTCCCAACTCACTTAGATTCGAATACCCAACATAAGTACATGAAAATATACTCAAAAAACCTTCAAACTCCTAACATTCATCTAAAGAACTCATCATTAATGATTAAGAACGAAACATCAAGAAACTCTTCAAGAACTCAAATCTTTCAACCTCAAGAACGGAATTATGGATTTAAAATCACATGATTGGTGTGTGGGTGAACGAACCCAACACTATGAGAGCTTACATACCTTGTTACGATCAAATTCTTGGCAAAAACCCCTCAAAGATTGCAGGAAACCCTTGAGCACTTGAATCTTTTCCTTTCTTTCTCTTCTCTAAAACCCTAAGCGTATTTAGGATTTGTGAAAACTTATCCAAATCAATTTAGACCACTAAAATATAACTAAAAATGTTTAAAGCTGATGGGGTAAGTAAAAGACCAAAATACCCCTCATAATTTTGGGTAACTTTCCTTAACTAGATAGGCTAAATTCAAATGAGCATATCTCACTCATCCGAACACAAAACTTAGCAAACTCAATGGCGTTGGAAAGAGGATTCAAAGAATTTCATTTGATATCGTATGGTCCACCTAACTCATCATGTACTGAAAGTTATGGTTATTTAAAGTTGACTCAAAACTCACAAATTAAGCTTAACTTTAACAAATCTCAAATTAGATCTTTCCAAATTAGTTCTTTCTAAATTTAGCTCTTTCTAAAACTGAGGTGTTACAACTAGCAGCAAGCTTTTCCATTCTAATGTATTGACACATAATTAGTTGTTATAATATAATCACCAAAGAAATTAACTTGTAATTGACTTGCCTAGTTTTGATATGAAAATTTGATGTAAAGAAAAACAATTTGAATAAAAATCAATTGCATACCTAGTTTCACTTTCACTTTTTTCTAGAATCTATAAGAGTTTGGTATTGGGATATTGGCATACCCTTGTTTCATCTTCCTCTAATATTTTTTGGGCAATCTTTTGTGTTTTGGGATTTTGATTTTAGAAATATTTTGGATCTTACGAAGCCAATACTTGAATCATACTTAAAGTAAGTTGTTCTTGTATTGATGTTTTGAAGTTCTTTAATTTTATTTCTCTCATGTCGCTTAATGTTGTTCCTTGTGTTTGCCTACAACTTCTTTCATATGTTTAAATTAATTTTTTGGGACTCATATCAGGCTAAGGTAAAAAACAAAGTCAAGAATTTTAGTTTATAAACTGTGATTTATAATTCAAAGTTTACAAACTAAAATACAAGTTGTAGGCAATCAAAAGGAATAATAATAAGTGATATGAGAGATAAAATTAGAGAAATTTAAAACATCAAGAAAAGAAACAACTTACTTTAAGCATGAATTCAAGTATTGGCTTCGTAAGATCTAAAATAATCTTAAAACCACAATCCCAAAACACAAAAGATTGATCAAAAATACAGAGGAAGATGGAACAAGGGAATGCTTATAGCCCAACACCAGACTCCGATTTATACTTGAAAAAAGTGAAAGTCCAATTAGATATGCAAATGATTTTTATTCAAATTATGTTTCTTTACATCCAATTTCCATATTGAAACAAGGCAAGTCATTACAAATTTAATCATAATAAAAGTGGAGGTAAAATAAGGTATGCAATTATATTAATTTTTATTCAAATTAGAATTCTTTACATTAATAAGTTTCCAAGTAAGTCAATTACAAAATTATACATAATAAAAGGTTGGTCAATTACAAAATTACACATGATAAAAGTGAAGGTAAAATAAGGTATGCAATTGATTTTTATTCAAGTTTTTTTGAACAAGTCTTTTACTAATTTATTATTTGACTATGTGAAGTCAAATGATAATGTGTCGGATCCACATACAAAAGTCCTAACTAGAGATGGAGTTGAGAGATCATCAAAGAAATCATCATGACAGTAGCTTTACCTAGCAGATCGGAGATCCCAAGAGCTTGGTTCAAGAAGATCAAACAAATTTGTGACTGAAGGTTTAGCATTTTCAATAAACTCAATCCATTCTTGTGATGAAGACAATGTTCATGAACCAGGATAAAACATTAAGACATTTTAGAGAATTGATAAAACTTAAAGTTTTTTAATGTTTTTATGTTTGGCAGATTTGACGAAAAAGTGTATCTACGCAATAACACAGTTAGAAAGCACATATGTGTGTGTGAAGTGTAAGCCGCTTCAAAATAGATGATTATAAAAGCACATTCTCTATATACTCATGAAATGAGAAAGTAATCATGGTTGAAATGAACATAACAGTAAGAACCATATATGTTAAAGGATTAATTGTGTTACATGCGATTGTCTTGGTATACACCAAACTCAACGATTCAAAGACATCAAATATATGTTCACTACAGAAAGTTAAAAGGGAAACTTGCTTATCTAGATGTAATTAATCCTTGCTTGTAAAGTACATACTTGTTTGTTTATTTTTTGTCAAAGTCATTCTACAATCATGCGGGGGATTGTTGGTTTTTAAAAGGCATGAATAAAAATTGAAGAGTTGTGACTCTTTTGAAGAGTTGTGATTTTTCTTAAGATTTGTGACTTTTCTGAAGGGTTGTGACTTTTCCAAAAAATTGTGACTTTTCCAAAGGGTTGTGACCTTTTTGATAAGGCATAGTAAGCATCTGTTCACATTGCCCTTTGTTGTCTATAAATAGAGGGCTATTCTCTCCTTTATCAACAAGAACTTTTTGAACTTATTATTCTAAACAAACAAATGGTGCTTGTTTACTTTACTTCTATTTAGTGGTTCACTTGCACCATGATTTTAGGTACCAATACACCGATAAGTAAGATTATTATATTCCTGGGAGGATATATTCTGTTATACTTTAAAGTTTGTTGTGTATTACAATGTTTTGCGAAGTTATTGTTCTAAATACTTCAGAAATATAGATAAATAACAAAAGGTCCAAAATAACCATATGGGTCCTTACAATCCATATATGTCACGACCCAAAACCAGGTGTGATGACACTTGTCTTATTCCACTAATATAGATCAGTGTAATTAACCCTCGAAAAGGATAAATGTGAAAGTAAGAAATAAATTAAGAACTAAACACAATATAATAATGCAGATCTCATAACATAGAAATATTATCCCCAAAACCTGGTGTCACGTGTACAAGCCACTAAGTAATACAATGGATTCAAAAGAAATACAAGTTTGAATGTCAACAATACTAGAATAGTAGAAAGAAATAATCAAGAGTATATGATGTTTGCCAATATGACTAGCAGCCACCTCACGAATTGTAAAGGTGTCACAACCCAAAGATAGATGTGATGGCACTTGTCTATTCCAACCAAGACAAGTCGGCCTCAACCCAACAAAATAGAAAGAAATTAAATGTGAAAATATAAAGCAAGAACACGATAAAGTGGAAAAAGTTATTCTTTCTATTAAAACTTCCAAAATCTGGTTGTCATGTGTACAAGCCACTACATTCCATAAAGTGTGGAATCTAAGAAATAATACAACTCTCAATCTTTGTTTCTCTAATAGAACGAAGCTTTTGGGAAAAGGAAAAGCGGGCCCACCGAGATGACAGGCAACTACCTTTCAAGTCCTCCAACGAGCCTCAAAAAGTGAGAAGAAGACGAACCACACTAAACCGGCTCGGTAACTACACAAGTGTAGAAGCAAGGAGTGAGTACCAACAACAAGATACCCAACAAGCAACCAAATAAACAAAATATCTAGCTAGAAATGGAATACCCCTTACACTCCAACCGAACCTCCTCAGACTAAAACCTACCCAAAAATCAGCCCAACCTAAAAGTTCTACAGTACGCTGCTCTTAAGGCCCAATATCCACAATGCAATAGTCACAATTCCAACATCAAATGAATTAGACAAATCAATCTTACTGTCAAATAGTTCAGTCACACGCAGAAAGTACATGAATCACAATTAGCAACCAAGTCACGCATAAGCATCAAATGCATCAAGTCACAATAATCAATCTCTCACCAGAACCATTTCCCATCGTCTTTATAAGCACTTAGTGAAAATTACCTCGGCACAACAACATTCGCCGGTGTCACACCCCTTTTTGGAATTGAGTTATGGTGTTCCAAGTCACCTTTTTTTTAATCCCTAATCAAAAGGAAATGACTCTTTATTTGGTGTGAGAACTAGAAATTCAGGTAAGGAATTCTTTTGACCGAGGAGAAGGTATTAGCCATCCCTCGAGTCCTATGGTTCTAGCATGGTCGTTTTTATTAACTTATACTTATTTTAACTATATTTTGGACATATTTTTATAGGCAATGATTTGCTTGCATTTTTTATTTGTTGAACTTTTATTTGATCTTGACCTAGATACGTAACCGCATTCTTGGTCTTGATGTTTAGATACATAAATGTCTTCTTTGCATCATACTTAATAACCTTATTTTTTTTAAGTCTCTACTTTAAATTAATAAAATTTAATTATATTAGTGGACATGGTGTTTCACCTCATCCTTGAGTTTATTTTAATGTCTCAAGAAAAATATGTGTAACCACATTCTTAATTGAAACAAATATTTTTTAATGTGCCTAAATGTTCATTTTAACATTAAAAGAAAATATTTATTTCTTATAAATAAAACTCAAATAAAGTAAAACACTAAACTTCTAGAATAAAATTTTGGATCATTTTTATATTTTTTATTTTTACTATTCTTAAAGTTGACGTCAAAATTAAGCTTACACTTTCTAATCCAACAAAATAATACCGAATTGTTAAAAATAAATCTCATTTTTTGTTTGATAAAATAAAATAACAATTTTATTTACTTATTTTAGCCTAAAAATCCCTACTTTATCATTATTATATAAATCAAGACAAGAACAATGTCATGACCCATTCATTTTTAAGAGATCACAACTAATGAATGAAAGTAAGTAAATAAAAACAATCATCGATAAAAGCTACCTTCATTCATTAAACTGAGATATAACAAATAACAAATTATTCATTCAATCAAACTATGAATGAAACAAAATATAAGAAAACTTGTCATAAAATTGCATCAAATTTCATAAATAAATTAAAGGGATAAGGTAAAGTTGAATACCGCAATATCTTGACCGAAGCTCAATTAGAACACCCACAATTTTTTTGTAAGTTGTTTGTGATGGCATATGTGTCATGTTTAAATAAAGTAGTAATGAAAAAGGAAGAAAATATGTGAATGTATTGATGAATTTTTGATAGAAAAGTAAACTAAAAATAAAATGGATTTCCTCTTTTTTTTCTGCGTCAATGTTGATTTTCTTTTTTCTTTTTCACGTATGTTTTTTGTGTGCTGCGTGTGTGTGTTTTTGGGTGATTTTTCTTTTTTTTTTTTCGTGCAGATTTTTGTGTTTGTGTTTTTTTGGTAGTATGCATAGGGGTGAGTTTCTATCAGGAAGTATTGTTGTTGTAGGATATAGTGTGTAGGAGTGGTGAGTGGAGTGGGGTATGGGGGTAGGTTTCGTTATTTTTAGATGACTGGTGCAGTTTGGAATTTTTTGAGGTGTTTTGATGTGTTTTTCTTTATTTTTATATTTTTCGGCCGGTTACGAGGGAAAATTAAAGTTTTGATATTTTTCAAACAGTAACGAAAAAGAGTAAAATTTTGATATTTTTTAGTTTTTATATTTAAAGGTGACTGGTGTAGTTTGAAATTTTTTTGAGGTGTTTTGATGTATTTTTCATGATTTTTAAATTTTCAGATGTTTACGAGGGAAAATTAAGGTTTTTGATATTTTTCGGATGGTTACAAAAAAGAGTAAAATTTTTATATTTTTTACGTTTTGATATTTTAAGATGACTGGTGTATTTTGGAATTTTTTTGAGGTGTTTTTGTGTATTTTTCTTGAATTTTATATTTTTAGGACATTTACAAGGGAAAATTAAAGTTTTTGATATTTTTCGGATAGTTACGAAAAAGAGTAAAATTTTGATTTTTTTTTATTTTGATATTTTAAGGTGACTGGTGCAGTTTGGAATTTTTTTGAGGTGTTTTGATGTATTTTTCTTGATTCTTATTTTTTTGAACGTTTACGAGGGAAAATTAATGTTTTTGATATTTTTTGAACAGTTACGAAAAAGAGTAAAATTTTTGATATTTTTTTCGTTTCGGTATTCTAAGGTGACTGGTGTAGTTTGGAATTTTTTAAAGGAGTTTTGATGTATTTTTTCTTGATTTTGATATTTTTCAAACGTTTTCCAGGAAAAATTGAAGTTTTTGATTTTTTCGAACAGTTACGAAAAAGAGTTAAATTTTGAAATTTTTTTCGTTTTGACATTCTAAGGTGACTAGTGCAGTTTGGGATTTTTTTGACATGTCTTGATTTTTGTATTTTTCATGATTTTTATATTTTTCACAAAGTTTACAAGGAAAAATTAATATTTTTGATATTTTTAGGACAGTTACGCAAAAGAGTAAAATTTTGATATTTCTTTTGTTTCGTATTTTAAGGTGAGTGGTACACTTTGTAATTTTCTTGAGGTGGTTTGATGTATTTTTCTTGATTTTTATATTTTTCGGACGTTTATGATGGAAAATTAAAGTTTTTAATATTTTTTGTACAATTATGAAAAAGAGTAAAATTTTGATATTTTTTTCGTTTTGATATTCCAAGGTGACTGGTGCTGTTTGGAATTTTTATGAGGAGTTTTGATGTATTTTTCTTGATTTTTATATTTTTCGGACGTTTTCGAGGAAATATTGAAGTTTTTGATATTTTTCGAACTGTTACAAAAAACAGTAAATTTTTTATATTTTTTTCATTTTGACATTTTAAGGTGACTAGTGTAGTTTGGAAATTTTTTGAGGTGTTTTGATGTATTTTTCTTGATTTTTTATATTTTTCACAAATTTTACGAGGGAAAATTAATGTTTTTGATATTTTTGGGACAATTATGAGAAAGATTAAAATTTTGATATTTCTTTCGTTTCGATATTTTAAGGTGACTGATACTGTTAGGAATTTTTTTGAAGTATTTTGATGCATTTTTCTTGATTTTTATATTTTTCGGATGTTTACGAGGGAAAAATTAAAGTTTTTAATATTTTTCAGATAGTTACAAAAAGAGTAAAATTTTGATATCGATATATTAAGGTGACTGGTGCAGTTTGGAATTTTATTGAGGTGGTTTGATGTATTTTTCTTGATTTTTATATTTTTTAAACGTTTACGAGGGAAAATTAAAGTTTTTGATATTTTTCGAACAGTTATGAAAAAGAGTAAAATTTTGATACTCTTTTCGTTTCAATATTCTGAGATGACTGGTGCAGTTTGGAATTGTTTTGAGGTGTTTTGATGTATTTTTCTTTATTTTTATATGTTTTCGGACATTTACAAGAGAAAATTAAAGTTTTTGATATTTTTCAGACAATTACAGAAAAGAGTAAAATTATGATTTTTTTTTTTTCGTTTCATTATTCTAAGGTGGCGGGAGTAGTTTGGAATTTTTTTAGGTGTTTTGATGTATTTTTCTCAATTTTTATGTTTTTTGAACTTTTACAAGGAAAAAGTAAAGTTTTTGATATTTTCGAACAATTACGAAAAAGCGTAAATTTTTGTTTTCCGTTTCTATATTCTAAGGTGACAGGTGCAACTTGGAATTTTTTTGACAAGTTTTGATGTATTTTTCTTGATTTTTATATTTTTTGAACATTTTGAAGGAAAATTGAAGTTTTTGATATTTTTCGGACAGTTATGAAAAAGAGTAAAATTTTGATTTTTTTTTCGTTTTGACATTTTTAGGTGCCTAGTGCAGTTTTGATGTATTTTTCTAAATTTTTATACTTTTCATACATTTACGAGGGAAAATTAAAGTTATTTATATTTTTCGAACATTTACGAAAAAGAATAAAATATTGATATATTTTCAATTCGATATTCTGAGTTGACTGGTGAAGTTTTGAATTTTTTTAAGGTGCTTTGACGTATTTTTTTCAGGATTTTTATATTTTTCGAACGTTGACAATGAAAAATTAAAGCTTTTGATATTTTTTAGACAGTACCGAAAAAGAGAAATTTTAGATATTTTTCAGATAGATATGAAAAAAAGTAAAATTTTGACATTTTTTTTCATTTAGATATTCTAAAGTGATTGGTGCAGTTTGGATTTTTTTGAGGTGTTTTGATGTATTTTTCTTCATTTTTTTATTTTTCAGAAGTTTAGGAGGGAAAATTAAAGTTTATCATATTTTTTGGACAGTTACGAAAAAGAGTAAAATTTTGATATTTTTTCGTTTCAATATTTTAAGGTGACTGGTGTAGTTTGAAATTTTTTTGAGGTGTTTTGATGTACTTTTCTTGATTTTTATATTTTTTTGGACGATTGCGAGTGAAAATTAAGGTTTTTGATATTTTCCGCAAATTTACGAAAAAGAGTAAAATGTTGATATTTTTTCATTTCGATATTCTAAGATGACTAGTACAGTCTGAAATTTTTTTGATGTATTTTAATATATTTTTCTTGATTTTTATATTTTTCGAACGTTTACGAGGGAAAATGAAAGTTTTTGAAAATTTTCGGACAATTATGAAAAAGTGTAAAATATTGGTATTATTTTAGTTTCGATATTCTAAGGTTGCTGCTGCAGTTTGTATTTTTTTTTGGAGGTGTTTTGATATATTTTTCTTGATTGTAATATTTTTTGAATGTGTACGAGGGAAAATTAAAGTTTTTTGAATTTTTCGGATAGTTACAAAAAAGAGTAAAATTTTGATATTTTTTTCGTTTCGATATTCTAAGATGAATGGTGCATGTTGGAATTTTTTTGAGGTTTTTTGATGTATTTTTCTTGATTTTTATATTTTTCATACGTTTATGATGGAAAAATATAGTTTTTGATATTTTTCAGACAGTAACGAAAAAGATTAAAATTTTGATATTGTTTTCGTTTTGATATTCTAAGGTGATTGGTGTACTTTTGATTTTTTTGAGATGTTTTGATGTATTTTTATATATTTTTTTATTTTTCATTTACAGGGGAAAATTAAAATTTTTGATATTTTTCGAACAGTTACGAAGAAGTGTTAAATTTTGATATTTTTTTCGATTTGATATTCTAAGGTATTTTGGTGCAGTTTGGAATTATTTTGAGAAGTTTTGATGTATTTTTCTTGTTTTTCATATTTTTCAGAAGTTTTACGAGGAAAAATTAACACATTTGATATTTTTCGGACTGTTACGAAAAAGTGTAAAATTTAGATTTTTTTCTCGTTTCTATATTCTAAGGTGATTGGTGTAGTTTGGATTTCTTTTTTGAGTTGTTTTGATGTATTTTTCTAGATTTTTATATTTTTCAAACGTTTACGGGGGGAGATTAAAGATTTTTATATTTTTCTGACAGTTACGAAAAAGATTAAAATTTTGATATTTTTTTCGTTTTCATATTCTAAGGTGACTAGTGGTGTTTGGAATTTTTTGGAGGTGTTTTGATGTATTTTACTTGATTTTTATTTTTTTATGACGTTTACGAGGAAAAATTAATGTTTCTGATACTTTTCGAACAACTACGAAGAAGAGTAAAATTTTGATATCTTTTTCGATTCGATATTCTGAGGTGATTGGTGCAATTTGGAATTATTTTGAGGTGTTTTGATGTATTTTTCTTGAATTTTATATTTTTTGGACATTGACGAGGAAAATTTAATGTTTTTGATATTTATCGGACGGTAATGAAAAGGAGTAAAATTTTGATATCATTTTCGTTTCGGTATTCTAAGATGACTGGTGCAGTTTGATTTTTTTTTTTTTGAGATGTTTTTATGTATTTTTCTTGATATTTATATTTTTCGGTTGCTTATGAGGGAAAATTAAAGTTTGTAATATTTTTCAAACAGTAACAAAAATAGTAAAATTTTGAAACTTTTTCGTTTCGATATTCTAAGATGACTGGTGCAGTTTGAAAGTTTTTTGAGGTGTTTTAATGTGTTCTTTTTATTTTTGTATTTTTAGGATGGTTTCGAGGGAAAATTAAACATTTTGATATTTTTTGAACAGTAAAGAAAAAGAGTAAAATTTTGATATTTTTTCGTCTCGATATTTAAATGTTACTGGTGCAATTTTGAATTATTTTGAGGTGTTTGGATATATTTTTCATGATTTATATATTTTCAAACGATTATGAGGGAAATTGAAAGTTTTTGATATTTTTCGAACTGTTATGGAAAAGAGTAAAATTTTGATAGTTTTTCATTTTGATATTCTATGATGAATGGTATAGACTGGAATTTTTTTGATGTATTTTTCATGATTTTTATATTTTTCAAATGTTTATGAGTGAAAATTAAAGTTTTTGATATTTTTTTGACAGTAACGAAAAATAGTAAAATTTTAATACTTTTTAGTTTCGATATTCTAAGGTGACTAGTAAAGTTTGGAATTGTTTTGATATGTTTTGATGTATTTTTCTAGATTTTTATATTTTTCGGACGTTTATGAGGGAAAATTAAAGTTTTTGATATTTTTCGGACAGTTATGAAAAAGATCAAAATTTTGATATATTTTTCATTTTGATATTATAATGTGACTAGTGGTGTTTGGAATTTTTTTGAGGTGTTTTGATGTATTTTTCTTGATTTTTATTATTTTCACGACGTTTATGAGGAAAAATAAAGTTTTTGATATTTTTCGGATAGTTATAAAAAAGGGTAAAATTTGGATAGTTTGTTTGATTCGATATTCTAAGGTGACTGGTACAGTTTGGAATTATTTTGAGGTGTTTTGATGTATTTTTCTTGGTTTTTATACTTTTTAGACGTTTAAAAGGGAAAATTAAAGTTTTTGTTATTTTTTCGGATAGTTATGAAAACGAATAAATTTTTTATATTTTTTTGTTTTGATTCTGAGGCGACTGTTGTAGTTTGGATTTTTTTGTAGATTTTTTGATGTATTTTTATTGGTTTTTATTTATTTGGACGGTTATGAAAAAGTTCAAAATTTAAAAATCATTTCTTTTTGATATTCTAATGTGATTGGTCCAATTTTTGAATTTTTTTCAGGTGTTTCGATGTAATTTTCCTGATTTATATATTTTCAGAGGTTTACAAGGGAAAATTAAAGTTTTTGATATTTTTCGGACAGTACAAAAAAGTGTAAAATTTTAATATTTTTTTTCGTTTTGATATTCTAAGGTGACTGGTGTAGTTTGGATTTTTTTGATGTGCTTTGATATATTTTTCTTATTTCTATATTTTTTGAACGTTTACGAGGGAAAATTTAAGTTTTTTTTTTATATTTTTCGGACAATTAGGAATAAGAGTAAAATTATGATATTTTTTCATTTTGATATTCTAAGGTGACTGGTGCAGTTTGGAATTTTTTTGAGGTGCTTTGATGTATTTTTGTTGATTTTTATATTTTTCAGACTATTACGAGGGGAAATTAAGGTTTTTTTTATTTTTTGCACATTTACGAAAAATAGTAAAATGTTGATATTTTTTTCATTTCGATATTCTAAGATGACTGGTGCAGTTTGAAACTTTTTGAGGTGGCTTGATGTATTTTTCTTGATGTTTATACTTTTTGACATTTACGAGCGAAAAATAGAGTTTTTGATAATGTTCTCACACTAACGAAAAAGAGCAAAATTTTGGTCTTGTTTTCATTTAGATATTCTAAGGTGACTGGTGTAGTTTTGAATTATTTTGAGGTGTTTTCATGTATTTTTCTTTATTTTTTTATTTTTCAGATGTTTACACGGAAAGATTAAATTTTTTTCATATTTTTCGGACAGGTACAAAAAAAAGTAAGAGTTTGATATTCTTTTTTTTCGATATTCTAAGGTGACTGATGCAGTTTAAAATTTTTTTGAGGTGTTTTGATGTACTTTTCTTGATTTTTGTATTGTTCGGACATTTATGAGGGAAAATTAAAGTTTTTGATATTTTTGAACACTTAAGAAAAAGAGTAAAATTTTGATTTTTTTTTCATTTCAATATTCTAAGGTGATTGATGTAGTTTGGAATTTTTTTTGAGGTGTTTTGATGTATTTTACTTTATTTTTATATTTATCTGACGATTACAAAGGAAAATTAAAGTTTTTTTTATAATTTTCGCACTCAATTGAAAAAAAGTAAAATGTTGATATTTTTTTTTATGTTGATATTCTAAGATGACTGGCGCAGTTTTGAATTATTTTGAGGTGCTTTGATGTATTTTTCTTGACTTTTATATTTTTCAAATGTTTACGAGGAAAAATTAAAGTTTTTGATATTTTCGAAAAGTAACTAAAAACAGTAAAATTTTGATTTTTTTTGTTTCGATATTCTAAGGTGACTAGTGTAGTTTTGAATTTTTTGAGGTGTTTTGATGTGCTTTTCTTGATTTTTATATTTTTCTAACCCTTACGAGGAAAACTTAAAGTTTTTTGATATTTTTCGGACAGTTACGAAAAAGAGTAAAGTTGTTATATATTTTTTTTCATTTTGATATTCTAAGGTATTTGGTGCAGTTTGGAATTTTTTGAGGAGTTTTGATGTATGTTTCTTGATTTTCATATTTTTCTGACGTTTATGAGAAAAATTTTTGATATTTTTCGGACATATACAAAAAAGTGTAAAATTTTGATAATTTTTTCGTTTTGATATTCTAAGGTGATTTGTGTAGTTTGGAATTTTTTTGAGATGCTTTGATGCATTTTTCTAGATTTTTATATTTTTCGGATGTTTAGGAAGGAAAACTAAAGTTTTTGATATTTTTCGCACAGTTACGAAAAAGATTAAAATTTTGATATTTTTTGTTTTGATATTATAAGGTGACTAGCGGTGTTTGGAATTTTTTTGAGCTGTTTTGATGTATTTTTCTTGTTTTTTATTTTTTCATGACGTTTACGAGGAAAAATAAAGTTTTTGATACTTTTCGGATAGTTATGAAAAAAAGTGAAATTTTGATATTTTTTTTCATTTATATATTTTAAGCTGACTAGTGCAGTTTGGATTATTTTGAGGTGTTTTGATGTATTTTTCTTGATTTTTTTCGGACTTTTAGGAGGGAAAATTAAATTTTTTGATATTTTTCGGACATTACAAAAAAGAGTAAAATTTTGATACTTTTTTGGTTTCGATATTCTAAGGTGACTGGTGCAGTTTGGATTTTTTTTTATGTGCTTTGAGTAAAATTTAAGATTTTTTTACAAGTTTCGGACAATTAAGAAAAAGACTAAAATTATGAATTTTTTTTGTTTCGATATTCTAAGGTGATTGGTGCAGTTTGGAATTTTTTTGTGGTATTTTGATATATTTTTCTTGATTTTTATATTTTTCGGACTATTACGTGGGGAAATTAAGGTTTTTGTTATTTTTCGCACATTTACGAAAAATAGTAAAACGTTTATATTTTTTCCATTTCGATATTCTAAGATGACTGGTCCAGTTTGAAACTTTTTTGAGGTGTTTTGATGGATTTTTTTGATGTTTATATTTTTCGGAAGTTTACGAGGGAACAATAAAATTTTTGATATTGTTCTCACACTAACGAAAAATAGTAAAATTTTGATCTTGTTTTCATATCGATATTCTTAGGTGACTGGTGCAATTTTGAATTATTTTGAGGTGTTTTGATGTATTTTTCTTGATTCTTATATTTTTCAGATGTTTTCAAGGAAACATTAAAGTTTTTGATATTTTTTGGACAGTTACGAAACAGTGTAAAAGTTTGATATTCTTTTTTTTCGATATTCTAAGGTGACTGGTGCAGTTTGAATTTTTTTTGAGGTGTTTTGATGTATTTTTCCTTATTTTTGTATTGTTCGGATGTTTACAAGGGAAAATTAAAGTTATTGACATTTTTCGCACACCTACGAAAAAGAGTAAAATTTTGATATTTGTTTTCATTTCAACATTCTAAGGTGACTGGTGCAATTTGGAATTTCTTTTGAGGTTTTCTGATGAATTTTATTTGATTTTTATATTTATCTGACAATTACGAGGGAAAATTAAGTTTTTTTTTGTTTAAAATTTTCGTACTCTTTCAAAAAAGAGTAAAATGTTGATATTTTTTTTCATTTCGATATTCTAAGGTGACTGGTGCAGTTTGGAATTTTTTTTTAGGTATTTTGATGTATTTTTCTTTATTTTTATATTTTATGGACTTTTACGAGAATAAAAATAATTTTTTTTTGCTTTGATATTCTAAGGTGAATAGTGCAGTTTGGAATTTTTTTGAGGTGTTTTGGTGTATTTTTATTGATTTTAATATTTCTCTAACGTTTACGAGGAAAAATTAAATTCTTTTGATATTTTTTGGACAATTACGAAATAGAGTAAAGTTTTTATATTTTTTTTTCATTTCGATATTCTAAGGTATTTGGTGTAGTTTGAAATTTTTTTGAGGAGTTTTAATTTATTTTTCTTGATTTTCATATTTGTTGAACGTTTATGATGAAAAATTAACGTTTTTGATATTTTTCGGACAGATACAAAAAAGTTTAAAATTTTTATATTTTTTTTTCATTTTGATATTGTAAGGTGATTTGTGCAGTTTGGAATTTTTTTGAGATGTTTTGATGTATTTTTCTAGATTTTTATATTTTTCAGATGTTTACGAGGGAAAATTAAAGTTTTTGATATTTTTCATACAATTACGAAAGAGATTAAAATTTTGATATTTTTTTTTTTGATATTCTAAGGTGACTAGTGGTGTTTGAAATTTTTTTGATGTGTTTTGATGTATTTTTCTTGATTTTTATTTTTTTTTTCACGACGTTTACGAGGAAAAATAAAGTTTTTGATATCTTTCGGACAATTTTGAAAAAAAGTGAAATTTTTATTTTTTTTTCATTTAGATATTCTAAGGTGACTGGTGTAGTTTGGAGTTTTTTGAGGTGTTTTGATGTACCTTTCTTGATTTTTTTTCCGGACTTTTAGGAGGAAAAATTAAAGTTTTTGATATTTTTTGGACAGTACGGAAAAGAGTAATTTTTTTTTATTTTTTTCGTTTTGATATTCTAAGGTGACTGGTGCAGTTTGGATTTTTTTGATGTGAAATTGATATATTTTTATTGTTTCTATATTTTTCGAACGTTTACGAGGGAAAATTTAAGTTTTTTTTATATTTTTTGGACAATTAGGAAAAAGAGTAAAATTACGATATTTTTTCTTTTTGATATTCTAAGGTGACTGGTGCAGTTTGGAATTTTTTTGAGATATTTTTATATATTTTTCTTGATTTTTATATTTTTCGGACTGTTACGGGGGGAAATTAATGTTTTTGTTATTTTTCAGACATTTACGAAAAAAAGTAAAAGGTTGATATCTTTTTCATTTCGATATTCTAAGATGACTAGCGCAGTTTGAAACTTTTTTGAGGTGTTTTGATGTATTTTTTTTATGTTTATATTTTTCGAACGTTTACGAGGGAAAAAAAAGTTTTTGATATTGTTCTCATACTAACGAAAAAAGAGAAATTTTGGTCTTGTTTTCATTTAGATATTCTAAGGTGACTGGTGCAGTTTTGAATTATTTTGAGGTGTTTTGATGTATTTTTCTTGATTTTGTTATTTTTCAGATGTTTACAAGGAAACATTAAAGTTTTTGATATTTTTCGGATACTTATGAAACACTGTAAAAGTTTGATATTCTTTTTTTTTTGATAGTCTAAGGTGACTAGTGCATTTTGAAATTTTTTTGAGGTGTTTTGATGTACTTTTCTAGATTTTTGTATTGTTCGGACGTTTACGAGGGAGAGCTAACGTTTTTGCTATTTTTCGCACACTTACGAAAAAGAGTAAAATTTTGATATTAGTTTTATTTCAATATTATAAGGTGACTGGTGCAGTTTGAAATTTTTTTTGAGGTGTTTCGATGTATTTTACTTGATTTTTATATTTATCTGATAATTACGAGGGAAAATTAAGGGTTTTTTATAATTTTCACAGTCATTCGAAAAAGAGTAAAATGTTGATATTTTTTTTTCATTTTGATATTCTAAGGTGACTGGTGCAGTTTGGAATTTTTTTAGGTAATTTATGTATTTTTATTTACTCTTATATTTTTCGGACATTTACGAGAAAAAAAATACTTTTTTTGAAATTTTTCGGATAGTTACGAAAATGTGTAAAATTTTGGTATTTTTTGTTTTGATATTCCAAGGTGACTTTTGCAGTTTAGAATTTTTTTGATGTGTTTTAGTGTATTTTTCTTGATTTTAAAATTTTTTTCGGACGTTTACGAGGGAAAATTAAAGTTTTTAAAATTTTTCGGACAGTTATGAAAAAGAGTAAAATTTGGATTTTTTTTTCATTTCAATATGCTAAGATGATTAGTGCAGGCTGGATTTTTTTTGAGGTGTTTTGATGTATTTTTCTTGATTTTTATATTTTTCTAACATTTACGAGGAAAAATTAAAGTTTTTGATATTTTCAGAATGTAAAGAAAAAGAGGAAAATTTTGATATTTTCAATATTCTAAGGTGACTAGTGCAGTTTGAAATTTTTTTGAGGTGTTTTGATGTACTTTTCTTGATTTTTATATTTTTCTAAAGTTTACGAGGAAAAATTAAAGTTTTTTGATATTTTTTGGACAGTTACAAAAATGAGTAAAGTCTATATATATATTTTTTTCATTTCAATATTCTAAGGTATTTGGTGCAGTTTTGAATTTTTTGAGGAGTTTTGATGTATTTTTCTTGATTTTCATATTTTTCAGGTGTTTACAAGGAAAATTTAAAGTTTTAGATATTTTTCGGACAGATACAAAAAAGTGAAAAATTTTGATATTTTTTTCGTCTCAATATTCTAAGGTGATTTGTGCAGTTTAGAATTTTTTTGAGATGTTTTGATGTATTTTTTTAACCACTAACCACTTGATGATCTCATTTTTGACCACCTCTTGCATAGGTGGGTTTAACCTCCGCTGGTGTTCAATGCTTGGGTTGCGGTCCTCCTCGAGTTGAATCTAATAGGTGCATATGCTTGGATGTATTTCGATGATATCTGCAATGGTCCACCCAATGGCCTTTTTGTACCTTCTTAATACTTTGATCATCTCCTGAACCTATTCATCATTTAAATTTGCAGCCAAGATCACAGGTAATGTGTTGTTAATTCCCAAAAATACATACCTTAGGTGACTGGGTAACTGTTTTAGTTCTAGCATTGGTGGCTCCTCAATGGATGGTTTTGCTGGAGGGCTTGGCCTGTTTTTGAAGTCTAGGTCCAATTTCTTTGGAGCATACGGGTGTGCTCCCATACCCTACAAAGCATTTACAATCTCTATATAGTCCGACCTGAAATCAACTTCAAAGTTCATCAGCAGTGAAGCTAAGGTTTCAACAACCATCCTCTCTTCGATGGGTACTCTCATTTCTTCATCAGTAACCACCTCTATTGCAGACACTACATTCATGTCATGTGGCTGCTTTATCGACCTGTAAATATTGAACTTTACCTCATCCTTGTTGAGTCTAAACTTCATCTCTCCTCTCTCAACATCTACCAAGGCTCTTCCTGTGCCCAGAAATGGTCTTCCTAGAATGATGGGAACCTCAAAGTCCACTTCGTAATCCAAGATCACAAAGTCTGTCGAAAAGATGAATTTGTCCACCTTTACGAGCACATCACATAGGATTCCCACGGGCCGCTTCACTGACCTATCTACCATCATTAACCTCATTGTTGTGGGTCATGGAACTCCTAACCCCAATTTTGTGTAGATGGCTAACGACATCAAGTTGATACTGGCTCCTAGAACACACAAAGCCTTTGCAAATTTGATTGATCCAATGGTGCATGGCATAGTGAATGCACTTGGATCTTCCTTTTTCTAAACTAGACATCTAGTAGCAATGGAACTACAATGATGAACATCATTAGTTAAATCAATACTTACAACTCTCTTCTTTGTAACCAAGTCTTTCATGAACTCGGCATATCCTGGCATCTGCTCCAGAGCTTCCATTAGTGGTATGTTAACTGAAAGCTACCTTAACATGGTGATGAAATTTGCAAACTTCCCGCTTTCTTTTTGACCCTTTGAGGGAAATGAGGAGGTGGTCTGGGAATCTGCTGTAAAGGAATGTTTCCCTCGACCTCTTTCTCTTTTCCTTTCGCAGGTTGTGCTATTGGCTGTGTACCCTCCAAATCCTCTACCTGTACAACTTCATCCTCCTTTCTGCCAGCTTGCTCCAATATTTGTTCATGTTTAGAACCTTCAGAATAAGGGTCAGTAAGGGTTTTACCACCGCTGGCAGCGATGGCCATGCAATGGCCGTCTTTCTTGGAATTTTGGATTGTTTCACTTGGTAGTGACAGCTGAAAGTTGCCCCAACTGCTGTTCAATTTGGTTGATGGAGGTGGTGTGAGGGTCCACCAGTTAACTCACTCTTGAGAAATCACCGCTCATCTCTTTTACCCCTGCATCAGTTGATTCAACTTTCTGGAGTACCTTGGCCATCATGTCTTCCATCTTAGACTTGCTGGAACTACCACTTGCCCGATCTCTATTACCTGGGGGCACATAGACACCACTATGATCATTTCTGTACCCATCTTTGTTCTGCCAATTTTCGTGCTCTCTATTTGCTGGCCTATCATATTGTCCATCCCTAGTATAATTCTGACCTGCATTCCAAAATTGTAACCGTGATTTCCATAGTTATAATTTCGGAAACCTCCTTGGTTGCCTAGGTAGTTAGCCTTCTCATCTAGATCAATGTTCTGATCTTCATACCTGTTATGCTGACCTACATCATTGACCTTTTCAGACTTGAAGACTAGTGCTTCGTGAGTATATCTATTTTGGTCCTCATGTGTGCCATGTCCTGGTCCCTTTCTTCTTCTCTCTTCCTTTGCTCATCTTAAAGTTCATAAGTATACCCAAGATCTCATACTTCTCCATCTCTTGTGTACCATGCTCTATTGTTCTTTGACACCTCGTCTAGCAGCTACATGCTCTCTGAGAATCATTTTCTCATGAATGACCCTCCGCTCACTGTATCAACAAGAAGTTTAGTAACATAGTTTAAAGATCTATAGAAGGCTTTTTTAAGATGTCTCTTACTGAGATCATGGTTTGGGAATTTCTTCAGGTTTTGGCTGAATCTCCACCAGGTGTTATGCATTGCTTCTCCTGGTAGCTTCTTATGCGTACTTATTTTATCCTTCATTTGATGCTCTGTTTATTCTATTAAGAATCGTTCCAAGAAAGCTTCCTTCAGCTCAATTCAAGTTCTGATGGAGTCGTCTGGCATC
The DNA here is from genome assembly GCA_037074985.1 of Solanum bulbocastanum. NCBI lineage: Eukaryota > Viridiplantae > Streptophyta > Magnoliopsida > Solanales > Solanaceae > Solanum > Solanum bulbocastanum. The sequence goes on along the minus strand of CM073607.1, from coordinate 21,345,702 downwards.
TCATTCAACCAATTAGTTCCCTCTCCAGTAAGAGATAGTGGAAACAAGCTCAATCTCATCGATGTTTGGTTAACTCCAGGGATCTCTTGTGACTAGCATATTGCCACAAAATTCATCAAATGTTGTTTTGCATCATCACCAACTGCACCCCTGAACATACCTTTCATATTCAATAGTTGACTCATAGTGATGGTGATTGTGAACTTAACACCTCGAGGTAGTGAAGGTAACACTGTCGCTCCAGTAGCTCCAGCTCCATCTAAATCTGCATCATCCTCTTCATACATCATGTGCGCTGGATGCTGATCTCTACCCTTTGGAGCTATTGGTTAGCGCTGGGGAGGGATTAATCCATCCACTCCTCTATTTTCATCTACCACCCTAGGCTAGTTGTTCACATCGTTCTGCTGAACACCTCTTGCAGCGGCTTCAACTTCCAGTCCCAGTCTGTCTCTGAGCCTCAAGTTCTTGTGCATTCACCATTTTCAAAATAGTCTTTCGAAGTTCTGAGTTGTAAAGGATCAATGGTTACTCCTAGTATTTGGCATGCACAGTAGAACTCACCTAAAAGAGACAAAGACAAAGAACAAGATGTAAAATTAGGAAATATAACTACCAATCAAATAAAAACTAGTAAAACACTTCTGAATTGAAATTCCCCGGCAGCGGTGCCAAAATTTTGATACGTCCAAACTCACACCTCAATTAAGAGGTGTAAACGGTCGATGTTAATTTACAGAACTCAACCTGAGTTGTGGTTGATTCCATAGAGAATTTCATTACAGAAAATGTTTCACTGTCTCATTTATTCGAATGTTGTTATTATCTCCTAAGCAAACAACTACTGAAATTAAATTGGAGTTGGTTATAATGTTCTAGTAACTAAGATTAGCAATAGACTTCCAAAATAACTACTAACAGAATATTACATTATAAAGTCGATTCAATTGATTAGATGAAACTAGGATTGTGTTCCCCATAACGCTAGCTCTAGTATGCTTCCGTAATTGAGTTTCAGGCAATTCATCTTTACAAAAGATATGCGAGTTAATTTCATCTGACACTTCTTAGTCTAGTCAGACAATTCTCAATCACGCCCTCTCAGCCCTAGAGTGTTACTAACATTTACCCTCGCTTACAATGGTTTGATGTTAAAGTTAGACTTTAACTCCAATTCGTTAGGTTAATCCAGATTTTTCCTAACTGTCATCTTTCTCTCGAACAAATGATAGATACATGCTTCATCTAATGCATGCACTCATTATAATACATGAATACGAAAGCTAAATTACAGTTTCTAACCACAAATTTCCATTTACTCATCTTACGAAATCACAATTGGAATTACGTCATGGATCCCACAACCCCAGTCATGGTATTTAGCCACTCATGATTTCACGTAAACAATCAGCAATAAAGAATGAAAACATGTTAAAGGGGACGTAAGAGAATAAGCAAACCAACAATCACTTTAATAATCAGAGAACCGAAAATCCAAACTTCAAATTGAAATCAATGGTCAAATCGAGAATACAAACTTAGAATTATGGAAACTCGTTCGTAGTTCAAGATAAGATAGGATTAAAACATAAAAATGACCTAATAAATTTAAAATAAGTTTTTCAAAACTAGTCCTACTCGAAGTAGGATTGAACTATAGGGCCTTTTCACTACCACTTCCACAACCCGTCAAGGGCTTCAAGGTCCGTGAAACCCTCCGTGGTCTTTCCTTTAGCTTTCCCCAAAAGTGGGTCTTCAATACTTGACACTAGAAAGGGTACTATAGACAACATCACGGCCCGTCATAGGGACCACGATCGGTGAAGTCGTCCGTGATCTTCACTTTGACTTTCCTACACTTATGTCTGAAATGCTAGCACACTGGGTCAGGTCCACAATCAACATCATGGGTCATCATGTTGACCACAGGCCATATAGGTGCCTGTGGTCTTAACATGGCCCCCATTCCCTTAGCCTCTTCACTGGTTCAACACAAGGATCACCATCACCGACCGTCATGTTGACCACGACATGTAGAACCTTTCGTGGTCTTTACTTGGTTGTTCATTCCCTCCATCTTCTCAAGGCCCAAACACTGCTTCAACCTCACGGGCTCAACCACGGACCGTTATGAAGGTCACGGTCTGTGAAGTTGGCCATGAACCTTACTTAATCATCCTCATTTTCTGCTTCTTTTCCTAGTTTTCTACATAAGCCATATTCTGCCTACACATTAAACAAATAAATCAAAGCATACAAACTACATTTAATTCGAGTAGTAATTCTGAGTTTTCAAGCGTCAAATGTGCCAAGATTTCACAGCACATCACCCATTAGGCCTCGCCACGGAGCTGCTCAAGTGTGCGAGTGTGTTCCACGACATCAAGAAAGGAACGACCCACTGAAACTGTGGGATGAGTCTCTATGCGCAGCTGCAGCCTCATTCCTCTAACAAAACACCAAACCCTCTCCTCCTCCGTCGGTAAGATCATAGTAGCATGAAGGCAGAGCTCCTAGAGTCTGGCCTTATACTCAGACACAGTCATGAAGCCTTGATCCAACCTCGAAAACTAATCACAAAGTTGATCTTTGATGCTTCGCGGGATTTGATACGCTCAAATTACACCTCCAAAAGAAGTATAAGGGATCTTTATCAAGTAAAGAACCCAACTTGGAGGTTTAGGTCTATCCTATGAGGAATATGGTTTAGACTGAAACTTAACCTACGATTATATTCGTTTAGTCAACATATTTTCGAGACAAGTAAGTAAGGGGGGGGGGGGGTTTGTTAAACAAATAATTGATTGTTGTTTATAGAACAAGTGACCAAGATTCAAATGTTATTTTTATCAATGAGAGAGAAACTAGGGTGTACGTGTTCCCCATAAGCTCAAACACAGCAATCTTAGTAATAATAATCCTTTCCTAGTGTATTACATTCAAAGTGATAAGTTATGTATCTCAAATGCCTTGGTCCGGCAACTAGAGAATTTCACTCCGCACCTTGGTCCGGCTACGTGTGTATAATTTACTAACCCTTACTTTTACTTCATATAGACATCACATCAATGTATGACTTAGTTTTCACCCTCGCACCAATTGACAAGGCGAGTTTTAACGTTTGCAACCGCTAAAAAGACTTCTAAACGAAAGAATTATCAATGCATGCAACAACACTATTCAAGAATTACATAGGTACTATTCTTACTTTGTTAATCTCTCATGGTTCCCACAACCCTAGTTGTGGATTTAGTTACCTATAGTAGCAAGAACACAATTCATATTTTTAGATGAAGAAATCATGAACTTATGTAATAGGTAGAAGAAACCCATAATCTCAACTTGAATTTCAAAGTAAAAATCTTCAAAAACAACTTAGGAAATCAAGAATTGCTAAAGTTGCAAGTTAATCTCCGAAGACAAAAACTAGAACAAAAGTAATAAGGTCTAACCCCAAAAACAAGGTGTACTATCCTATATATAGGACAACAAGTCATAACTAAAAAGGAAACGGAATAAGGAAATAAAGTTTTTGAACATGATTTCGATCTACGACTATGACCTATGGACCGTGGACTGACCTACGTCCGTAGGCCCTTTTCGTGGTTTAGGACATATGCAATTTATCTACACTCAAAATCTCCAGCTCTCAGTTGCATTCGATGGACTAGCAGGACACGGTCCGTATATCCTCCTCCGTAGTTTCATACTTAGACTTTTGAAATCAGGTATTGGAACCCCCTTCTCTGAATCATTTGACGGAGCTACAGGATCGCCCGTAAGTCGACCTACGGTCCATAGTTTGTAGTCGTAGCTCCACCCTTAGTTAAAAATTCCCTAATTTTTTTCTTCAAGCTTTGCCTATCCATCTACGTTCACCATCTATGGAACGTGACTTGACCTACAGTCCGTAGGTCACTTTCGTAGATGCCCTTTTCTGCACAATTCTTCAGATGTGTCTCGATACTTCCAAGTCCAAACTTATTTCCTGCAAACATGATAAAAACACATTAATACCGATACAAAATGGCCCTAGAAACACACAACTCATACATGTAATGCATTAAAAATACCATAAACTCACGGTATATCAACACCCTCAACTTAAATTCGTTGTTTGTCCTCAAGCAACACACTACAACTCTAAACAACACTTGTATAGAGGCAAATATTCAAGCGCAAGGCAATCACATGGCTTTCTATCTCGACTCCCTTTTTGAGTGCAAATCGTTTCTCTTAGACTCTACAATCTAACTCATGCGGATCAAGATATGACAAAGATCAACCAATCAACACACAACATACACTGTTTTGCTAACACAAATGTACCAACTTTCAGACAATGTAACTAGTGCCCTTACTTCAAATGAAATCCCTTTTTCACACAACGAATATGATTTTGACTAAAGTATTCATTCAACATTCACACTCAGAAGTAATTTCAAGTACAGTTAGTGCTCAATACCATAGGCTTGCCCTTATTTTCACTGCTTAGACTCTCCAAACTAGTTGCTAGTATCACTACAGGACTTTTCTTAGCTTGTAACGTAGGCTCAGGGTCAAGTGTGGTACATTTGGGTACTTTTTAGTGACTTTCTGCCCTCCTTGACATTACATTGGCTATTTACCTCTCCCTTGACCTATTTTTGGCAACTTTTCATCTCAATTTCTTTCCTCTAACTCTTTTCCACCCAAGGATGCGACTTTTGACTTTCATTGTTCACTTTCTTCCTTTTCTTTCACTTTCTTTTTCTTTTATTTCTTTCAACACTTTTCTTTTGCTTCCTTTGCACAAAGTCACATCCTCTTTCATACTTTTCTCTTTTCAACACTAAACTCTTTTCATACCCTTTTTCCATTTGGTTTCCTTTTTCATAGCCACCCTCAACTTATGCATTTTGTGTTGGTTGAGGTGCCCAAAGTCCGATGTCGGACGATCAAGGTAACTTTTCGGCTTAGCGACCCTCAACTTAGGCTTTTGGCCTAAGTCAAGGTACACATGTCTAAGGAGGGACCGGGGCCAAGACAATGATTTTAAGGGAAGGTGAGTTAGGTGAATCAAAAGAATTGGTTAATTTTAGGCTTAAATAGTTGGATCAAAAGGGAATAATGCTTCCATTTGGTTATATCATTTTAGGCTTAAGTGGACTAATTTGAAAAATGGCCTATGAGCATTTCCTAACATCTAGCCTAGATTATACTAGCAGGACAAACGGGGCAAGTTCTAGATTCACACAAAACTGTCTGAACAATCAACTATTCTCACACACTCTTGGCACATCATTTCATTATCAGATTATTAGTTACCCAGTTCAAGTTTTAGCTTAAGTCATGTGGTCAAGTTGGTTCATTATCATGTCATATTAAGAGCCAACACATTCAACTCATTCTAGCTTACAAATTTTAGCAAATATCATAATTTATTTTTGGATGGGTATCATTTTTTTATTCTTGACTATGCCATCATGCTTCATTCTTTCTCATGCTTCTACACATACAATCCTAACACATGTCAGTTCAACAAAAATTAAAATAGTCTCTTGGGGAAAAAGAACACAGGCAAGAAAACCCCAAGAGAGGATTATGAGTTGGGTCACTCTTACTTCACCCTATCACTCACAATCCGTTTACCCCACCCCCTAAAAATAAAGTGTTATTTTCCTCAAAGCATACAAAAATAAGCAATAAAGAATAGGGTGAAGGGTAAGCAAACCTATGGTGCAAATGCATCGAAGAACTCAATAAGCAAGTGGGTCCGGTTTCTCGGAGCCCACTGGATCATCATGGGGAATGCCATCAGTAGCGCTCCCATTGATCATATCAGCACCATCAGTAGTGCTCACTTCATAGGGAATGCCATCAGTAGCGCTCCTATCTATCATCGCAACACCATCAATAGTGCTCACATCATCTCTCATAGTAGCAACAACCTCAGTAGCGGGCACAAAAATCAATGCCCCAAGAGCCCTCACAAAACCTCTGCTGGTGCAACTCCTCGTTACAATAGATGCTTTCCTAGTATACGTATTATGCTGGTACTCCTTCTTCTTCGCTCTCGCATCCTCAATGGCTTCGAAACTGTTGCTGGAGTGGTGCCTCTTCCCTCAGGCACAAGTGGACTTGAACTATGGTATGTCCTTAGTGAAAAGAGCATCTAACACCGTATAATCAGCTAGCGCAGTAGGGGCGGACTCTGTTGCATCTATGAATGGAACTAGGATGGCATCAAGATTAACCCGTAGATGATCCAACTCAATCTCGAAAGAAGAGATATCTGTGGTGGGGGCTGTTCATTCAAGGACTCTCAACTCAAAAGCATCCAGGTGCTTATTAACGGCCTATACCTTAAGGGCATCATGTGCTCCATTCTCCTCTCTATCATGGCAATGGATTCTAAGATACACCACTACATCCAAGGCTTCACATCATGAAGTAGTGTGGCCATCTGTGCCTCCAATTTTTGAACACGGGCAAGGGGCACAATAGTAGACCCGAAAGAAGGGGTGGATGTGGATGAGATAGGGGCCCGACTGGCGGCCTGAGATGGGGAGGTTGGGGCATCATAAGTGTGGGCTTGAGGGGTAAGGTCCTCACCCTACATCTGCTCCACATCACTTACTAAATCTTCTCCTAATAGCGGCACCTCAATCTATGGACCCTGTCGTAGAGCACCTACGTTGGCCCCATCCCGAATAAGGCCGACGTCAAGGGTACCGGTTGCCTGTACCAATTTGTCACAATTCCAGATAGGCACCCCAGAATCCCTGCACAACTGGAAGATCATACACAGAAAGGGTAAAGTATTGGTAGAACTGAACGCCCTCTCATGGATCTCTGCCAACAGCATGCGGGAAAAGTCGATCTTGAACCCAGCTACCAAAGCCGCAACTATCACTGCTTTATCCCAAGTAAGCATATTATTAGACTTAGTAGGCGATACCCTATTCTTTACCAAAATCCAGAAGAACTTGGCTACCAAATTTAGGGTGGCCTTCCGAATACCCAAGTGTGGTGTGTTGACCCATTCCGCGCGCTCTCCGTCCACAGCTATGTACCTGGCTAGCAAAAGTAATAAACCTTTCTCTGCTCTACATTTTGCTGGAATGCTCCACTCCTCACAATGTCCCACCTGTAGTCAAATTCTGTTCTGTTGAGTGCCCAAATGGTGCTCGGACTCTAGTGGAATCGGCTGATGGTGACCTCAAATATATCTACAGAAACCTATGCACTAATATAGTCTTGAGTGGTTCCTAGGCTGCGGGCTTGGCACTTTTATGAATAGAGCCCCATACAGTGGCTGCGTAGGAAGAATAAAACTTCCTCACGATCTCCTCGCTATAAGTCCCGCGCTCCGAGCCATCCACTCGCATTTGTGTTTCTGAAAGAGCCGGTAGATGTTGGGTATGGTGTGTAAGTTCCCCGTGAGAACTCTGCGCTCCTCTATGATAAGTCGGACCATCTTCTCTTTTTCATTTAACATCTTGGCATCCCTATAAATTTGCCATTGACCCTCAAATCACCATCTATTAGGCTCTTTAGTAATTAGAGTAGGGTTGGTGTTAGGTGGAACTTGAATATTCCCCGAACTAGTAGCCTCATCATACGAGGCAGCCCTACCATGTGAACGAGAGCCGATGGAAGAGCCAGAAGTTAACCCTGTAGTAGAGGTGGACTTAGAACCAGAAGCAGATCTAGCCGGTGATCCGATCAGTGTATCCTCCTCATCAAACTGGGAGGCAGTGACTATGTTGGGAACTACCTGATTGGATTGATTTTGGGCAATCCTTGGTGGTGTGGGGGATGTCCTTCCAATAGGGGGAACATATGCGGTCGTTCTCCGCATCAATATCTTTATTGATTAGCTGACGGGTTAGTGCTGTTGATTTGGACCTGCCTTTTTGTGCGACGGTCGAAGCTTTCTTTGGAGCCATGGTACCTGTTGAGGGTGAATTAGTACCAATATAACCTAAAAACACACTCAAATTTTTGTTAGAACGAACCAAAAGAAAAAACTAAAAAACTAAAAAACTTTCAGACAGTGGCTTCAGTGGCCACCTATGGTGGGTATCTACAGTCCATGGATCCGTTCCGTAGGTTACCTACGAACCGTAGTCCACCTCTATGGTTCCACACTTAGTGGAATTACTATGTGCCACAGACCACAGACCTGATCTACGGTATGTAGACTGACCTAAGTTCCGTAGACGGGGTGTCGTGGATCAAGTCTGTGCTAGGTATCCGACATGCCATGTTTGAACCAATTTTTGACAATGTCCATCATTCATCCTAAGTCTAATCACATATTTCAACACAATTTATGATAGTTTGTCATCCCTAGGGCTCCAATTACTTATTTTTCAACATGTATTGCAGACAAAACTATGAACCCTAGGTTAAAACTTTCATTTAGACCAAATTTTCACCTAGTTATTTAATTACTAAGACTACACAATCACTATCTATCATCCCATAGGTGTTTCGAACATACAATTCATGAGGAACACATACAATTTCACACCCAAGGTCAAGATCCACTTCTTGACTTTCAATAACAACAATGAACCAGAATTCAAAGTGCAGGGGAAGTCGATTACCTTACAAGCAAAGGAAGTGGGTGATGGTGTGATGACTTTAGACTTCCAAAAACTTCTTACTAACCTTTTCGCCAAACCCGGACACCAAAAACTCTAGAAAATGGGGAATGAGGGAATTTGGGAGATAGGAAAGTGATTTATGGGATATGAGGGTAATATGGAGGGATTTTCGGAGAGGAGAGGTTTAAAAATGGTTTGGGGGAGTTTTGGTAATGGGGGCATGTTTTAGAAATGAGGGGTTTTATAAACAGATGTCTGGGCCGAGTCGGGCAGAAACTAGGGTTTTTACCCACGGACCCCATCTACGGTCCATTGGTCAAACTACGGGTAGTAGATAGGGTTCGTAGGTCCCTATTTCACTTAGAAAAATTAGGGATCCTACCTAGGGTCTATGGATACCATTCACAGTCTGTAGTTTGACCTACAGACCGTTGATGGTCTCTGTAGGCCTCTACACCATGCATTTTCTGCAGATTTTGCTTTTCGACCCTGCACAAGTAGCAACCATTAGGCTTTTCCTTTTACATTTTTTCAACCCTTTTTAGACACGGATCCTATGCTATATCTAGCCAATACTAAAACAAAAATAAAACTCCTACCTAAAGGAATACAGAAAGGCAAATAAACAAAGAGAACTACTAAATTGAAAAGAAAAACCTATAGTTGGCTAGATGGTACATCTTGGGTTGCCTCCCAAGAAACGCTTTATTTAACATCGTGGCACGAAGCAGGACTCTTGATTACCTTGATCATTTGCTCATTTACCTTGAACCTTGCTTCCTCACTGTTCTCAAGCTCAATCGCTCCATGTGGGAGCATTTGCATGACTAAGAATCGCCCAGTCCACTTGGACTTGAGCTTGTTCGGAAACAAGCGCAACCTAGAGTTGAATAGAAGCACAAGATCGCCCACAACAAATTATCGCTTTTGAATCCTTTGACCATGATACTTCTTCATCTTCTCCTTGTACAAGGCTGAACTTTCATAAGCTCTTAGGAAAAACTCATCAAGCACACTCAAGCCACTCATTCGCTGATTCGATGTGGCGCCTCAATCCAAATTTATCTTCTTTAGCGCCCACATAACCATAAGCTCTAGCTTTACCGGAAAATGGCAAGACTTCCCATATACAAGTTGGTAGGGGAACATTCCTTTGTGAGTCTTGAATGCGGTGTGATAGGCCCATAGAGCATCATCAAGCTTCCTTGACCAATTAGTTTTATTAGCATTCACAGTCTTCACCAAAATCTGGTTGATCTCTCTGTTGGATACTTCAACTTGCCCACTGTATTGGGGATGGTAAGGAGTGGATACATTATGGCGGACGCCATATTTCTCAAGTAACGCCTTGAAAAACTTATTATAAAAGTGGAAGCCTTTATCACTGATAATCGCCCTAGGTGTACCAAATTTGGAGAAAATATTCTTTTCCAAGAATACAGTGACACTTTTACCTTCATGTTGGTAAGCGCAATTGCTTTCACCCACTTCAACACATAATCAACCGCATCAAGAATATACTTCATCCCATGTGAACTTACAAATGGACCCATAAAATAAATACCCCATACATCAAACAACTCAATCACCAATAAAGAATTCATAGGTAGCTCTTGCCTCTTTGAAATTCCTCCTTCTCTTTGGAAACGGTCACAAAACATGGTGAAATCATGAGCATATTGGTGGATGGTGGGCTAGTAGTACCCACACTGCAAAATCTTATGCGTAGTCCGAATACCACTATGGTGCGCACCAACATACGATGAATGGAATGCCTTTAGTATACTCAACATCTAGACGTCGGGCACACAACGACAACTAATCCCATTAGAACAACTACGATTCAATAAGGCTCATCCCAGAAGAACTTCTTCACATCATGCATAAACTTTTTCCTTTAGTGAAAAGACAAATTTGATGACAACAGATCAGTTGCCAAATAGTTGGCAAAGTCTGTGAAATAACGATTCAAATCATGAGAAGTAGCCAATACCTGTTCATCTGGAAAAGCATCATAATTTCAGCCCTATCACCAAGCTTACGCATAGCTTCTTCCTCCAATCTGGACAAGTGATTGTCAACTTGATTTTATGTCCCTTTTCTATCTTTCACCACAAAGTCAAACTCTTGCTTCAAAAACACCCATCTAATTAACCTCAGTTTTACATCCTTCTTAGCCATCAAATACCTCAATGCAGAATGGTTAGTATGCACAATGACCTTAGTACCAAGCAAGTAGGATTAAACTTTTTCGAATGCGAAAACATCTGCAAGAAGCTCATGTCTAGTCACTGTATAGTTCTTTTGAGCCACATTTAGAGCTTTGCTAGCATAGTAAATAGGATGAAGAATCTTTACTCGCCTCTATCCCAAAACCACACCAAGTGCCACTCCACTCGCATCACACATCACTTCAAACAGTTGCTCCCAATCCGTTGAAATAATGATAGATATGGAAACTATCTTTTCTTTCAACTCTCCAAATGCTCTTAGACAAGCATCATCAAACTCAAACCTACACTCTTTTTGAGCAATTTGCACAAAAGGTGTGCAATTTTGGAGAAATCCTTGATGAACTTCCTATAGAACCAACCCTACATGCCTAAAATAATTTCAAACACCTGGTGGAAGCTTTTATATTACCTCTAATTCACTCTATCAACCTCAATACCTTTCTTAGAGACCCGATGACCCAGAACTATCCCTTTTTTCACCATGAAGTGGCAGTTCTCCCAATTGAGCACAAGATTGCACTCTTCACACCATTTAAGCACCTTGGCAAAATAATCCAGACAACGATCAAAAGAGTCACCTACCATAGAGAAATCATTCATAAATATCTCAATAGTGTCTTCCACCAGATCAAAAAATATCGACATCATAAATGCTTGAAGGTCGCTGGAGCATTACACAACCCAAATGACATCCGTTTGAAGGCGAAAGTCCCATAAAGGCAAGTGAAGGTGGTCTTCTCTTGGTCTTTCAAAGTTATAGAAATCTGATTATAGCTTGAATAACCATCAAGGAAACAATACTAACCCTTACCCGCAAGTCGGTCCAACATCTAATCCATAAACGACATAGGAAAGTGGTCCTTCTCTATCCAAGTATTTAATTTTCGATAGTCCATGCAAACTCTCCATCCAGTCATGATCCACATCGGAACAAGCTCGTTCTTAGCATTTGGAACCACAATCATCCCACCTTTCTTGGGCACACACTGAAAAGGACAAACCCAACTACTATTTGCAATGGGATAAATAACTCCGACATCCAACCACTTGATGATTTCCTTTTTCACTACCTCTTGCATAGGCGGATTTAGTCTTCTATGGTGCTCAATACTAGGCTTGTGATTCGGCATGAGTTGGATTTTATGAGAACAAATGCCAGAAGGGATTCTAATAATGTCAGCAATAGTCCACCACCCAATAACCCTTTTGAACCTCTTCAACATGGAAACCAATACCTCAACTTGTGTCATATTCAAATTTGCCGCGATGATGACTGGTAAAGTACCATATCTCCCTAAGAATACATACCTCAAATGTGATGGTAGAGCCTTAAGCTCCAATTTTAGAGCCCTCAACAAATAGTCTTACTGGTAAAGAGTTTCGATTCTCCATGTCTAACTCCAATCTCTTTGGTTTAGAATGAAATTCAAACCTATCAAGTACGGCAACCAATTCATCATAGTCTTCAATATCATCACTTTCAAAATTCATCATTACTACTGCTAGTGCATCAACACCCAATCTCTCTTTAATAGGCACCTCAACACCACTCTCTACAATATGATTCATCACTGATACCAACTTGAGCTCGCTACTCTACTTCATGGATATGAAATTATTGAAAGTTACCTCTTCATTATTCGATAAGAACTTCATCTGCCCATTCTCTATATTGACCAAGGCATGCCCAGTGGCAAGGAATGGTCTTCCAAGAACCTCATTTGGTGCTCCTATAATACCTTCACAACTTGATCTAGCACTTGGTTTTGGAGGGCTACCCAAGGTGATTTTATATTTTTATCCAAGTAGTGATTACATATTTATTCCAAACGTAGATTTGTCATTGACGCCAGCTGTAAAAATATGGTTCTGACATGCTGTTGTCTAAATTTTGAAATCACAAAAAAGTAATGGCTGATTTTTTGTATGTGCAAAGGGCCATGGATGTAGATCTCTTGAAATAAGTTTGTTGATTAGGGTTTGCATTTTCCCCTAATTAGAAATTGGGTTCATTTTCTTTTGAGGGGAAAGGGGAAGGAGGAGGATTAGGAAAGCATAGTCTTTACTTATCTTAACTTATACATGTATTTGATTTATAAATCAGTTGTTGTTCTCAACCGACTTGTTTAAGGTTTGCATCCAATTTAAAAGTGTTTTTTTAAAGGTTTAAGATTGCATAATTTCTGAGTATAATTATGGGCCTAGCATTTTTCTTATTTTCTTTTGTGAGGATTCACTAAATGGATGAATAATAGCTGATGCCATACTTTATCAAAGTGCCATTTGTAACATTGCTCCTCTTCCTTTGGGAAAGGGTGGAAGTCTTCAGGTGCCATGGTAGTTTCACGAGATTTTTATTTATAAAATTTATGATTTTAGTGCTTGTTGCTCCACTGAATTATAGTACTTTATTAATCTGTATAATGATTTTGGTGTCCAGTGCTTCTCTGAATAAATTATTGATACTATTCTCATCTTAAGAATATTGTTGTTATTAACAGTTGCAATTCATTTGAATTTCCTTCTAAAGGGAAGAATTGTTGAAATCTACGGACAAGAAGCATTTGGGAAAACAAACTTGCCCTTCATGTAATTAGAGATAGTGTTTTGGACGGCGAGAGACGACAAAAGGCGACGAGGGCCTGCCTCGCCATGCTCGCCGCTTGCCTTTTTGAATCGAGGCGCCAATTAATACCCAAAATTTAAAATATTTAATTGCATATATAAAATATAAATATCCAATATCTCAATAGCAAATAAGTCAATAACATATATTAGAAAATATTTTAATTCAAAAACTAAAAGTATATACTAAAAGTCTAGAAGTTTAAAGACCCAATAATTCAAAAGACAATACTAGAACTCTTAAAGTCTATTCTTCTTCAAAACATTCCAACTCTTGAAGATCAACATCCTCTACATCATTATATTGCTCCTCCTCTTCTTCCTCCTCGTAGTCTTCATCAATTAGTGTCCAAGTCCTACTTGAAGTTGAGCTTTTAGATGTAATTTCTAATCCTTTGCCGTTGACAAGTGCACCTGATCTTGAGGAAAGTCCCCTAAGAGGATAGATACTCTCATTAGCTCCAATTGCCATAGCCACACTACCCCAAGTAAGATCATCATCCTCATCTACTAGTTCATCTTCTTGATCTTCAGGGCATCCAACTAACCATTCATTTGAATAATCAATGTTATCCAAGCGAATTGGATCAATGAGATCACGAGCATCATAACAACGTTTCAATGTTCTATTGTACTTAATGTACACTAGATCATTGAGACGTGATAGTGCAAGCCTATTCCTTTTTTTGGAATGAATCTGCGCATAAGTTATAGATATTAACTAATAGATATTGATAATAATATAATGTGGAAATTAGGATATAATTTTTTTACTTACGTGGTCAAACACACTCCAATTTTGCTCACATCCAGATGAGCTACAAGTTAGGCTTAATACTTTCATGGCAAACTTTTGCAAGTTTGGTGTTTCACTACCAAATAGTGACCACCATTCAACTATAATAAAATAAATTTAAAGGTTAATGAGAATAAATAAGTCAAATAATTTAAGTAAGAGCTAAATAAACTCACTTACCCGGTGACCTTGTGTCTCTAGCTCTTTTAGCCGGACCACAACCAAATAGTCCATCTGCCATGTTGTTCCTAGAAAGTTCAGCACTAGTAAATCTTGTATTGCTGTATCGGGGATCATTTTCTCAAAACATGCATAATATTCAATCCACATACTTTGTAGTAAAGTTCCCTCTTATTGAGCTTTATAATACAATCCTGGGTTCAAAACATGGCATGCAATATGCAAAGGTAGATGGAGTTGGTCTGACCACCTTGCATCAATAATTTCAAACATTTTCTCATATTGCTTCTTAACTCCATGAATACCCCGTGCAATAGTTTCTTTTTCTCTGTCCATTGCTTCATAAATATAGCCCATTGGTGGTCTTTTCTTCCCATCCACCAAATGAAGCACTTTTGTCAAAGGACCACAAACTGTAAGTGCTCGAACAACATCATTCCAAAAGTGGGCAGAAATAATAAGATTGGCAACTTCTTTCCCTAAAGTTTCCTTTGCAAATTTACTTGAAGTCCATTCGGTTGAGAGGAATAAAGTTCTCAAGTTTTTTCTTTGTATGTACATAGCTCTCAAAGTTAAGAAGGCCGTTGCAAATCTTGTCTTGGCCGGTTTCACCAAATTTCTTTCCTTGGTGAATTTTCTCATCAAGTTTAACAACAATAGCCTTTGACGAATGTAAGAATGGATTATGATGGCCTTCTTAAATATTGTTAAAGTAAGATTATATTAATTAGTAGCTAATGAGTATTAAAATTGACTAGAAAGAAAGTTAGATGATAGGAGAGTGATAATACCGGAAGCATATGGCTTAACTTTGAATATGTCACCAAACATCAAGTTGATGCAATGAGCGGCACATGGAGTCCAATAAATGTGTGGGTACACACCCATTCCCACTTTAACATTCTCACTAGCATTATTGGTGACAATTTGTACAACATTTTCTGGTCCAATTCTTTCAACAGTGCTTTCAAACAACTTGTACATTTTGGTGGAATCGGTAGATTCATTGCTAGCATCAATAGAACCAAGAAATACACTACCAATTGGAGAATTCACCAAAATATTGATGATTATTTTACCATTTTGTGCTGTCCATTTGTCCTTCATAATGGAACATCCAAACTTTGTCCATTGCACTTTATGCTCATCAACAATTTTTTCCACTTTCTCCACCTCATTTTTTAGGTGAGTAACTCTAAGTTCATGGAATGTAGGAGGCTTCATTCCGGGGCCATGTTGTCCTACTGTCTCAATAAATTTATCAAATGATTTGTGATTGACACAATTAAAAGGAAGCCCCGCATCATACATCCATTTGCAAAAGCACTTACCGCACGCTCTCTTAGAATTTTCTTTGTTTCATCAATTCCTCCTCCTTTTTCAAAGCCTCCTTTTTGTATTGATTTCTGCAAAAAATAGAAATTCATAGGGCCTTTCGTCACACTCCACACGGTGGATGATGCATCTCGACTAGAAGATATCTTTGGAGTTTTGGAGGGAGACATCATTTCCGCATATTCATCCATATCATCAAGATCATCAATATCAATATACTCTTCCGACTGCCTCACTTGAATTTTGGGATTATTATCTATTTTATTTTGCATATAAGCCCTTACTTCTTCTCCAATCGCCGACGGACAAGCTGTACATTGTTTAACATTCTTGAAACCACCCACTAAATGTTGCTTGTTTTGAGTTATTCCACCATTAAAAGTACTCCCACAAAAGTTACAATTAACCGAATCTTTCGTTGCCCCTTGAGTACCATAATTCCATCCAATATCCCTCTTTTTGCTAGCATCCGCCATTGAATTCAATCAATTCACTGTTTATGGAGAAATGAATAAATAATTATGGAAGGATTAATTTTTTTTAAAAAAATTATAGGCAATAAGCAGTGAGCCAGTGACAGTGACAGAGGAAAAAAATAAAGCAGTGAGCGCAGCTGGCATCAAGCTACTGTATCTCAAAAAGAACAGTGAAGGCAACAATTATAATTTTTTTAAAGTATCACCGCTCTACTTATAATTTTTTTAAAAAAATTATAAGCAGTGGCAGTAAGCAGTGACAGAAGAAAAAATAGAGCAGTGAAGGCAGCCTACGGTATCTCAAAAAGAAAGAATAAAGAGAAACGAAGAAGAGGACTAAAGTCACTGAACTCTGAAGAGAAGAGAAGAAGAAATCAGAAGAAGAAGAGAACTCAAGAAGAAGAAGAAGAAGAACAAGAACTGAAAAGAAGAAGAAAAAAAGAGGTATACCTAGCGGCTGGTCATGCGATGAAGGAGAAGAAGAGATGTGAGGGGAAGAGCAGCAGCAAGCGACTGAAGGTGGAGGAGATCGTGTGATTTGAAAATAGAAAAAAAAAACCCTAATTTTGACTAATATATTAAGTCAAATCTCTTTAAAAATTAAAAAACCAAAATGGCGCCCGCCATTTACGTCGCCTTCTGGTCACCTTAGGTCGCCTTTTTGATATCCCCTCGCCTCAGTGTAGAATGGTGAGAATGGCTGGCCTCACCTCCCCATATCGCTTTTGGCGAATGGCGCTCGCTATTCATAACACTGATTAGAGAGGCCCAAAAGCTTAGAGGTGCAAATTATATTGAGTTCCTACTATAAACGTGATTCTTTTCTAGACTATTTACATATTGTATGCTTTTGTTTCTGAAACTCGAGTTTCTTAGATTGACTAGAAGAGATTCTATCTTGTAGTAGTATTAAATTCTTAGTTAACAAATGATTCATCTTTTCCAGATAATAAATTTAGGATTTCTCTTTGTCTAAAGGCAAATCAGACCAATCAAGGATTTCTGTTTGCACAACTATCAGACGAATTCCAAATTCTGAAGGGTTTCTACTTTATCCAGTAAATCATATGAAATTGCTATTGCTTGTTGAAGTAATCTCATGCTATCTTCGAAGTAGTATTAATTGACTCTGCTGTTGTTGTTTCTTTCTTTAATTAGTTGCAATTTTTGAGGCTTTGAGCTCGCTATTACATTCTTGTCTTTATCAATTTGAGTGATCTGCCAACTTCTTCCATCTTTAACTCAATCTTATATTTCATCTCTCTTTCTGATTCTCCATGTTCCTGAGGTCTGGTTTTTCAGATTGAGTTGTTTGTATTGCCTTGTCCCTGTATTGTGTTTATTATGCATTAATTCTTGTATTATTTTTTTATGTCATGTGAACCTGCAAATTTAGCAAGTGGTAAATAAAAGTATATCCTCCAGATTCTCCCAGGGATTTGAACTTGAGGATCTTCTTCCCTCTTCTCCTTTATCTCCTGCTTTCAAATGCTTTTCAGCTTCTGCATGGCTGATACTCATATAAGGTTCTAATAGTTTGTCACTATTTACTATTCTTTTTCCTTACGCCTCCAATTCCTGAAAACAGTATGCAATTAAATTTTCCTTTTCCAATGATAGGCTTGCTAAATAATCCGCCAACTTGTTCCCCTCTCTAGAAATGTGCATTACTCTTCACTGTTCTCCCCTGCATGAGCCTCCATATCTTCTCCATTATGGTCACTATATTCCATGGTACTTTCCATACCCTTTCAATAATGTTTTTAAGTAATAGCGAATCAGTTTCAAAAATAATCTTGTTTTATTGGGTGGTCTCCATGTATTTTAAAGCATGAAAGATCGCCATAGCTTCTGCTTGTGTGTTGGTATTGGAAGGTTCTTCAATCTCCTTAGCCTTAGCTTGTATAATATCTCCTGTATCGTTACCTTCTCAAAAAAGAAAAAAAAATATATCCTGTTGTAGCTCTCACACAAAACACCCAAGAACTTCTTTCTGAATTTCCTTTTGATGCTCCATCAGTATTAATTTTAACCCATCCGGTATCAGGTGGTTTCCAATTAACTTTGATCAGCTTCACCGATGGATTATATCTATGGAGGGCCTCCACCACTGTATTCCATTCATATGGGATATATTTGCAATTACTCCTTCTTGCCTTCACAAACAAAATGATTGTGTGCATAATCATATAGATCAGTTTATTATTTGAGATTGTTCCCCCATGCCTTTTATTGTTGAGTTGTTGGTTACTTTTTAGTTCTACATCAACTACTCTACATATAGTTTTGATGTTTTGGCTGCAAATTGAGTTTCAAAAGCTACTTTATCTTTCCTTTCTCAAGTTGCTGGTATGTACTCTGAATGTAGTTTTTTTGTCCAGAAACTAGTTCTTTGACAATCTTGCTGCCTGAAAAGGGCCAAATTTAGTGTTTGATGTCAAATGTAAACAAAATTAGAGAGGATGAGTAAAAATTGAAAGAATGAAATTTAGTGCTAAGATAATGATATCATATTATTACTATCACCATTCTTCTTTTCTGATAAAGACAACAACAAAAAAGAATAACGGACACATATAATCACATGTACACATATGAAGGAGTACATATAACTAGTGGTGTATGTGGGTAACGGTAAGTGAAGCTGCTGCATTTAATTTAATTGACATCCTGTGGACCACTGGTACTTGTTGAAATTTAAAAAATTACATGAGAAGTGCTTAGGTTTGTCATGCAACGTTTGTTCCTTTCTCAAACATTAATTTACTTTCAGTACTATATACAGTGTATGATTTCCCTTCTTAGGAATAGAAGTTCAAAATTAGTATGATAGCATGAGGAATGTCTTCTGCCTTATGATTCTCACAACAAAAGCATTTGGATGGGAATTGGACTCCCTATTTCTTTAAAATATATCATCTAGGGGTATTTTAGCTTTCCATAATTTCCACATAAAGAATAAGATTTTAATAGGCATACTTTCAGTAAATGTGTTAGTAGGAAGTTTGTAGTGTGTGACTTTATTCAATCTTCTATTGGCTTTCATAGAATGAATTGAGAAGTTGCTAAATTTATAGTTGAGATTCATTGTGAACAACATTTGTTAAGTAAGCAGTGTTGGAATTGTCTAGAATCATTATTATAGATCAAATAATTGTTTACTTTTACTTGTTTATTTTTGTTGAAAGCTTGTCATGGAGAGTAATATAACTTGGAAGGGATATATTTTCGTATATTGAGAGTTATTAGCACAAATGGATGGACTGTGTAGGGCATACTGTAAATCAAGCGTATGATATGCCTTACATGACGAGGCGTGATGATATTGCTAAGGCGGAGGCTGTGCTTAAAATCGGCAACTCGGTGTTTGAGAGAAACTGAGTTGAGTCGAGGTAGGTTCCTCGAGAGAGAATTTATCTCCACTAAAGTCTAGCCTAGTTACAAATTTTCAGCAATTGACTATTAATAACATTTATCCGATTGTGTAGTTTATCCCATATTCCAATCACATCCCAAGAACCCCGTCTCCTATATTCACATTTTTGTCCTGTCTCCTATATTTGCATCTTTATATTTTCGTTGTTTTAGTTGTTAATCGACTACAAAAGCCCCCATCGATAATTGACATTCGTGTCAACCCCTTAATTTATTATGTTTTTACTCGATAATATTTTTAGCTATGGTTGACTATAGCATATTTGTGCTTAACCCTTAATTCTCAGAAACCGCTCTCTTGGGACTCGTCCCCAACCCATTCGGTTGGGTTATATTACTATTGTACGATCGTAGACACTCGAATTGAATGTTGTGTCTTCATTACGCAAACATCTAAATGGCGCCGTTGCCGAGGAGTGGTGTTACTTGAGAATTTCGAGTCGAGTCAGATTTCGCTTTTGGTAGTCATAGTTTATTTACCTAATTTTTAGTTTTATTTTTGTTTGTTTGTGTGAGTATTTCTGGAAGTATGAGTGTGAATGGCAGGAATGGCAGCCAAGTAGGCCATCAAGATGATATTAGAAACCTCAAAGATGTAAATGAGCCTCATGCTAATGACCCCCATCTCAGGGGTGGTGTTGGTGCCATTCACTTGCCTCTGACCAAAGGGAATGATGTATTCCACATCACGAGTACTATATTGCAACTCTTGCAACTAAAGGGGCTTTTCAGTGGATTGTCTCATGAAGACCCTCATGAGCACATTCAAAATTTCATGGATGTGTGCGGACCATTCTCTTTCAAAAATATATCAGTAGGTTCGTTTATTGTTGTTCCCATTCTCTTTGATGGGAGAATCATGCAAGTGGTTAGCTGAACTACCACGCGACTCAATCACTTCGTGGGAGGAGTTGGTCAACGCATTTAATGTGCAATTTTTCCCTCCCTCAAAGATAATGACTCTTCAGGACAGTATCCAAAGCTTTAAGCGTTTGGAGGGCGAGCCAATTCATGAGACTTGGCTGCGATTCAAGAAGTTGGTGCTCCAATGCCCAACTAATGGCTTTCCTGACCACGTATTATTGTAGTATTTCTATCGGAGCCTAAACTCGATGAACAAGGGTGTTGCTGGCTAACTTTCCCCAGGTGGTTTGATGCAGATAGTAACTTAGCTATTGGATGGCATGACCACGATAAATCGGGCTTGGTATACCTGTGAAGATCAAGTCTCCTCTCTTACATTCAAATTAACCAAGGAGCAGATGGGAAAAGATCAAGAGAGGGACCAAAATATGGCCAAGATTAAGACACAACTTGACATTTTGTCCAGAATTGTCATAGGAGCTGGTCTCGGGGTGTCAATATTGTCGGTATCGAGTATGCAAATTCGAAAGAAGCAAACTTTGATGCTTCGTACAATGAAGAGGTGAACTTCCTAGCCAACCAAGGTGGTGGTTTCGTTTAAATTACCCAAGGCAAGATGGTAACCAAGGTTTGTCTAGAGATGAAGGTTGGAAAGAGTGTGAATGAAGAGATCGTAATCCTAATTGGAAGGATGGGGAGAAGGATAGGTATGTGCATCCCCACGAACGCCAAAATCCAAAGGATTCAGAGAGTGGCAGGTCTGAGGATATGCTTTCTCGTATCCTTAACAAAGTTGAGAGGTTAGACAAGATCTTGAAATAGATGAAAGAAGATGTGTCGTTACCTCCCATTCAATATCAATCAAACAACTGGAGACCCAAATGGGTCAGATGTCATCTCACCTAAATCTGAGACAAAAAAAAGGGTTGCATAGTGATACTATGGTCAATCCCAAGAATGAGGTTGGAAGGTGGACTTGCAATCGTGCCGTGACATTAACTAAGGCGTTGTTTGGGAGGCAACCCAAAACCCCTTACTGCTTTTTATTTGTGTTTTGGTAAAATAATGGTGTGTTGTTTGTACAAGTTGAAGTGTGGAAAGTGTGTGAAAAAGTGCAAGGTGGCGAGAAAAAGGTTCAGTCGGCGAGTTGCCGAAGCAATCGGTAAGCCCTACCTAATCCGTCATTTTACTCAAGACATCTTCAATTGGAGTTTGTAAAACTCGGCGAGCCTAGAAAATTATTGGCGAGTCGGCGATCTCGATAGAGACCACCATTGGGACCCCCACACGTGGGAGGTTTGTAATATTTGGCAAGGTGAATGAACACTTGGTGGATCGCCGAGAGGTTAGGCGAGCTCGACTAATGTCGCCGAATGGGCAAAAACTGGACGGTTTTGTAGTCCAAATGTTTAAAAACATTAAAATCATTCACTTTTTATCTTCCCAAACTCACACCCGCAGGCTAGTTCCTATATTTTTGCATATTTAGAGTATTTTTAGTGCTGATTTGTGCTCGAGATTGGATTGCATTGCCGCCTAGCATTTCAATCTTCCCTTTACCAACACAAAAGGTTGGTTTTCTACGCCCCGAGTTTATTTTATCAAAATTTATACTCATTTGCAATAGCATGATCATGTTGAAGTGTTCTAATCCTGCCTGATAGGATTAGATTAGTTAGGTGGATGGTTTAATTTGATAATCTTGCTCGAGTGGTTGTGACTGTTGAGTTCCCGTAATTGCATGCCTTAAATTGGAATAAAATTTTTGGTGTTATGTTTGGGTGTTGTGGGTCCTGCCTTAATTATACTGGTACATGCTTTGATTTTATTTTCGGGGGTTGCAGGGTTGAACTGGAGAAGTTGGTTTCAAAAAAGGCATGTTGGGCCGTTTGGCGAGCTGGGTCGAGCTCACCTTAATGTCCCCATCTCACCTTAGATTTCGTACTTTATTTGATGATTTATTCTGTAACTTTTGACGAGAAGCTTGATGTCGCCAAAAGCATTTGGCGATTCACTGAATGTCTTCTCTTTTGCCCTTTATCTGCACCCCTTAGCCTTTATGCACTGGAACTTTCAACGAGCATGTCCTTTTTCATCGAAAGTTAACGACAACACACCGAGTGGTTCTCCCATTGCCTATTTGCTGTAGTTTTAGAGCTAATCCCTTTGGTGAGCTTGATCTAGCTTGCCTAAGAAATTTGGCCAGTCACCCTCTGGTTTGGCGAGTCTGTCTGAAATTGTTCTGATGTGCTTTTGTTTAAGTTTCTCTAACTTCTATATGAGATTTTGCAGACATGACTAAATCTAAAGATGTTGAATGAATAACACCAACTCAAGAGAAGTCCAAAGGGATTGCAATAAATGAGGATGCAGTTACGCCGAAAGTAAAAGCTTCGAAACTACCCACAACTAGTGGGAAAGGCAAGGGAAAGAGGCCCACTTTTGCCAAGAAAACCATTACACTGGACCCTAATATTCCTTCATGGGCCAGGGGATTCTACAGGGCAGTACATGTCTTTCTAGAAGACTCACAGTCAATAGAACTTGGTGAAGCTAGCACTGCTGTTCCTCCTGAGGTGACCTCGAGCACTGATGCCCGTGAGGCATCAGGCACTGATGCCCAGATAGATGGAGTGACTGCTTAGACAACATTCCCTCTTTACTTCTCTCTCTGTCTTTACTTCTTTTCACTTTAGTATATTGTTATTTGCATTTGAGGACAAATGTTTTTATTTGTGGTGGGGTGAGGCCCACCTTTATGTGCTGATTATGACTCTTGTTTAGTTTAGACATTGGGTTTTTATGCTTAAATTGTGTTGACACTACTTTCGTGGAAGGTTTGAGCTTGTGGCTCCTTGATTTTAAATTGAAAATAATTTTTGACCCTTCCGAAAAATTTTTGCCACTCTTTCTGTGTTGATGTGGCTATTCTCTTGCAAATTTGAGTATCAATCCTAATCAATACCGATGACTTGAAGTGTTCTCATAATCGAACAAACATGAATGTGTGGTTACGATGAGGCCAAATGATGTTGCATAGACAATATGTGAACTCTTTGCATCTCGTTATGACTAGCTAACTGTCAAATCAAGTCTCCTATGATGATCATTGCACATTCGTGAAAGTATGGAGTCTTGTTTGACTTTGGTATCAATGCCTTGTGTGATGAGCTTACTGTGAACCATGCATGACAACACCTAGAATTTGCCCTATTGGTCCGATCAACTAAGTAAGGCTATCTCTTGATATGATATTAGGCAACTTCGAAGAGTGTGAGCCAATTTGACATATACCTCTTTTGTGGCCTACCTTGTGAGTGTGTGAACCTCTTTTGAACACCATTTGAGCCTTACCTTTCCTTGGAAGAAACTTGATGAAAGCATGACCTTTCTTAAATCCACCACCCATAAGCCTTGTGATTTGTGGTTGATTGAATAGAGAACTTAGGCCAAAAGCCTAAGTTGGGGGTGTGGTGAAAAGAGAAGGCAAGTAAAGAAGTGCAAGAAAAGTCTCCTTTAACCCATGGTTTTGAGAAAAATGGAACCCCTCCATATTAAAAAAAAAAAGAGAAGGGAAAGAAAAGAAAGAAAAAGGAAAAGAATGAAAAAGTTGCGGAATAAAGTAGAAAGGAAATCGGGTCCTTGAACAATCCATGGAAAGTGAATAATGAGATGACTTCTGAGCACTAAAGAAAGTGATGAAAGAAAAGGAAAGGAAGTGTTGTGAGCACCACATTTCATGAGAATAAAAGTCACTGAGCCTAAATGACCATACCTTTGCACTCAGTCCCTTTACAAGTCTTGAAGAGACCTTTTTGATCTTGAGTGAGCTGAAACAATTGTCTATTGGAAACTACAGGCAAACCTATGGGTGAAAGTATGCATTGTGCTCTTCTTTATGAGTGTAAGCGTTGCGTTTGATTCTGTGAACAATTGTGTGTGAATATGGAATCATTCTTTTGTGTGAGGGCATTTGATTTCCTTTTTTGAGCTTGAACCTTCATTTGAAGCAAGTATAGTGAGCTTGAGATTCTTTGATAATGATGTGTCAAAACATGAAACTTTGAGTGCACTTTTGATCTTTGCATGAGTAAATTGAGTCTTGTCTGTGCATTCATGATTGAGTCTTGTGTAGTACTGTTCGAGACATCCTTTTTCAACTGCCAAACTTGAGTTTTACATAAGGACAAGCAAAAGTTTAAGTTGGGGGTGTTGATAAGTCCACAATTTGGACTCATTTAGGCTTTGTTTTAATAGAGTTACTGTCCTCAAATGCATATTTTGTCTCAATAGCCGATGTAAATCTTTAAGTTTTAGGTATTTGGAGTTTGAGGTAAAGCATGGACACTACTTTGGCAAAAAGGAACTAAATGGCTGAAAAGACAATGAAAACAAGGCTTGAGGATCGCCTAATTCATTTGGCAAGTCACCGAATGGCCTTAACCTCACCAAAAGTTCCAGTGTGCTGAGCCTTGAAGGAAAAGATCAAATCGACGATGAAAAGGAGCAGTCGGCGTGTCACCAAAAAGTTTTGCGAAGCAGTACTAACTCACCCAATGATCCAGAACGCTAAGATGTTGAAGGTAAGAGCTGAAAAGCGATGAAGCAGACCAAAGGGCAGATTGCCGAGTGCATTGGTGATCCCGACTAACTGCGGTGAATGATCCTTCGCGAAACATTTTTAGACAATTATAAATACTAGTTTGAATTTTTATCTTAATATGCAATTTCATATACAAAATTTTATTTTTCTAAGTTTCAAGTAGAGAGACTTTGTGTCATGACCGAGAGCACCCCCTAGTCGTAACACGATGTACTTGACCTTGAAGGGGCCTTACACGAGCCCTTAACATTCATCATCACATAAAGACATAGAAAAATATGGAGAAATTAAAAACTTTTACAATAAAAGTCAACTTCTTCATATAAGGAAAATAGGAACTAGACAGTGTCTCAATCACCATCTAAGCATAAGAGTACAAATCGGGACATAAGCCCATTACATCAATAAGTGTCCAAAAGTGGAACATACAACAAAGTATAGAATATAGAGAAACTAGGAACTAGAATCAAGCAATTGTCCTCAAACTTGAGGACTCACCAAGCCGGGGGAATAGTCGACCCAAGCTTTACCTTCAAGGAAGTAGTAAGTATCAACGACCGGAACCTACACTCATAGTAAGGTAGAAAATATGGGTTAGCGTACTGAATTGTACTAAGTATGGATACTATGCACAAAATCCTTAAAACATGCATAAAAGGGACATTTAGTTGAAATCATGCATTTAGTCAAGTTTAGAAACTATTATGCACATTTACAAAGAGACATAAGCCAATTCAACATATGAGCAACCCAAAGCGACACAAGTGCAATGCAAAGGCAAGATCCCATAATCCTACCAAATGTTAAGTATCACATTTAGGTTACCAAGAATATACATAAGAGTAATGACATTCACATTCATAACATTCATTCATACATTCATGCATTATTCATAAGTCACCATAATATAAGAGAACCTTACCAAAACCTCTCTTAGAGTATGCTTGTGCAATGTACAAGTGAAGTCCCATACCCCCACTCACACTAAGTAGTACCCCTTAAGAAGTCCTAGTTAGTCCTTGCCACAGTTCATTCATTATCTTTTAGGGAACGATTGCAATAACCGATATAGACTATGTGAGCTACATGGAATCTGGTGTTCTACCCCCATACCAAAAAGAGGTGTTCTACTTGCCTAAGGTAGAACATACATTCTAGCTGTGTAGGTGGATCCACTAGCTTAGACCTGTGTGGGCACATAGTTATGGGACAAAGCGATTATTACTAGAAACCCGAACTTGCTAAACGTATAAGGTTTCCATCCCATGAGATATCCTATATCAGGAAGCTGGACTTACTAAATGTAAAAGCCCTCATCTCATTTTCATGTCCTCTCGATGCTAAGCACTATTCCATTTTAAAAGTTATCAATAGCCTTTACTTAGTTTTATAGTCACAAGAGAGTGAATTAGACATTCAAGTCAATATATCATCATAATAGCTCAAAGGGTTCTTCAAGTGAGAATGATTTCTAGAAGCATTAGTGTGTGAGTGAGACTTTCACATTGTATTAGTAGTGTGATTATAAGAATGTCCTTTCAAGAAACACCACAAGCTTATCATAAACATAACTACCTACTTCATGCATAAACAAGTATATAGGGTATAAGGAAGAAGGATCTTAGTTCAATACCACAACATTAGATATAGGATCATTATTGTCTAAGTAATTCACATGGTCATATAGAATCAACATACACAAACCCTAGCCAATTGCCCTTCAAGGCCATGAACCAACATCAACCCTAACATTATAGAATTGCCACAATAAATAGAGAGATTTCATGATTCAATCATCAATTAAACATAAACATAATCAATTACCAATTTCCATGGCCAATCAAGTCACAATTTAGGAAGAAATGGAAACCATGGGTCCAAGAGGTATCTTCATCAAAAACCATAAATACTACAACAATCTAACCATAAACCACAATAATCAATCATAATAAATCATAATTGGACAAAAGAAATTGTTTTATAAGAAGATCCATGTTTGGAATAAAGCCCTAGATTTTGGAAGTTTTAGAAAAACACTTCGAATGGACTTCTTGGGGGATAGCTACCCAAGAATGAAGAGTATCCATACCTTAGGTGGAGATCCTCATGAATTTGGAGAAGAAAGACTTGTTCTTGGTGACCTAGCTTGAGCTTTGACTTGGTTTTTCAATGGAGTCCTAGAGAGAGAACTTTGGGAGGGAACTTGTTTAATACCTATAATTGCTTTAATATAATTAAAACAACTAAATATAACCGTCCCCCACCCCAACTTAATTAATTAGTGAATTACCAAAACACCCCCACTTATGCCGGACCTAGGCAGTATGCCCAGGCCCCATTCATGAGTCCCCGTTCATGGGGCGTCGTCTAAACCATGGCCTGTACTGGTCACTAGTGGTTTGGATCATAGAGGGGTGGCTCGAGGGTTTTGTGAGGAGACTAAGTCTCAACTCATGAGAACCTTCCACGGGGCGTGACTCGGTCCACGGACCGTACTGCACGCTAATGGATTGGGGTTGGGACTAGGTGCTTTGAGACACCTTTGAGGGAGTTAAATCTTTACTCATGACTCCTATCTATGGGGCGTAAGTCGGTCCATGTGGAGTGGATGCTCCCCTCGTGAACCAAGTTGGGTTTTGATATCTTTCTAGGCAACCCCTTGGCTTTCACCAAGGGCCCTTGAGGGGTCCTTGTGAGGGCCATGCCTTATCATTTAGGGACTTAGACACTATTGTTAAACTAGGGAGGTCAATTTAGGACTTTTACCTTGACGTTTACCCTTTTCAGGGCTCTAGATTTCATGTTTGGCTCTAGCTTAGGTCGTTAGATTTCTAGGGTATTACACTTTGTTCTTCGCTTTTGGAGATTTGAAGACTTCCAATTCCAAGAAATTCGAAGACTTCCAATTCCAAGAAATTCGAAGACTTCCAATTCCAAGAAATTTGAAGTGGGTGTTGAATATTCTTCATCTTAGACTCGACTGATGTGAAAATAAATCATACCCAGTTGATGTTACTTCGATTTGGTATCAGTTTCTTCCTTTTTTTCTATGTCTAGATTAGACCCCAATTCTTGGGGTGTGATTTTGTGAATATGGTTATATTTCCTGGTGGGTATTGCTTATTGCTAGTCTATATGCTGTTTATATGAGATTTCGTTTAGTAGTGTTTGAACTTAATGGGATTCCAGTTGCAAATACGCTTTCATCTTAGTGTTTTTGGCTTGCTCGAGAGAGAGGTTTTAAAACTAAGACTACTAAATTGATAGTCGGTGGTTATTGGGTTGTCATGGGTTCAACTCGAGAGATTGAATCTTAGTTCTTTTCCCACACATTCAGCTCAAGAGAATGAATGGGCTAAGGAGGAGGCAATGCTTAAAAGTGGCAACTCGGTGTTCGAGAGAAACCGAGTTGATTCGGGGTAAGTTACTCGAGAGAGAATTTACCCCCACTAATGTCTAGCCTAATTACAAATTTTCAGCAATTGACTATAAATAACATTTACCTAATTGTGTAGTTTATCCCATATTCCTATCACATTCCAATAATCTCGTCTCCTATATTCGCATCTTTGTATTTTTGCTATTTTATTTGTTAATCGACTACAAAACCCCCATCGATAATTGACATTCTTGTCAACCCCTTAATGTATTATGTTTTAATCGATAATGTTCTTAGCTATGGTTGAATCTAGCATATTCATGCTTAACTCTTAATTCTCAGAAACCGATCCGTTGGGTTATATTACTATTGTACGATCGTAGACACTCGAATTGGAAGTTGTGTCTTGATTACGCAAACATCAGCTTACTAATTACAAATTTTATCTTGTGGATAAGAAAATTTGTACTTTATAAGTGTTTTTCTAGATGAGATATTAAAGGCAACACTTTTAACGTGTGACAAATAACAAATCAAAGGCCACGCTTTTAATTATAGTATAATCAACCAAAAGGTGTTTCTAATGAATCACTACAAAGCATGCACTTATACCTCTTTGGCCATGCTTTTTAAGTGTAGTTGTTGTGGCGACATTTAAATAGCGTGGTCTAATGTCAAATGTTACGCTTCTTTAGGCCACCCCCTAAAAAGTGTTGCTTAAAGTCCAAAAGTTTAGTCTTTTATCAAAGACTGCACTTTTTGATAGTTTAGGCTACACTTTACTAGGTGGCTAAAAGCCTAAAATGTTGTAGTGAAGAAGTGGTTGAGGCCTATTACCTTGATGAAGTCTGAGTAATCAAGGGGCCTGCGTCACGCCACGACGTTAAATCAAGTGCTGCTTCGGAGGCAACCCAAGATGTACAATCTAGCCAACTATCAATTTTTCTTT
Source organism: Solanum bulbocastanum (assembly GCA_037074985.1). NCBI lineage: Eukaryota > Viridiplantae > Streptophyta > Magnoliopsida > Solanales > Solanaceae > Solanum > Solanum bulbocastanum. The sequence continues at coordinate 21,316,232 of CM073607.1, read as the reverse complement.
TCAATTTAGGAGTTTTCTTCTTTTATTTTAATTTATGTAACTCTTTAGATAGATGTTTTATTTTTGTCTTAGTGTTGGCTAGATGTATAATAGGGTCCGTGTCTAAAAAGTTTCTAGAAAATGTCAAAAGAAAATTCTAATGGTTGTTACATGTTAAGGGATGAAAAGTTGAATCTACAGAAAAAGGCAAAGGTCTATGAACCCCATCGACGGTCTGTTGGTCCATCCACAGACTGTGCATAGCGTCCGTAGATTCCAAGTAGGTGTCCGAAGAACATTTTAAGTGTTGAGTGACTTAAAGACCTGACCTACAATCCGTAGGTCGTCCCACGGACCATCGATGGGGTCTTATGGGTCCAAAACCTAGGGTTTACCCTACCCGACCCAAACACCTTAAAAAGTAAAACCTTCTATTTTTAATTCATTTCCTACATTCAACTCCGTACCAATCGTTTTTAATCATTTCCTCTCCCACAATCACTCCATTTATCTCTCATATCCCATATATCATTCCTCATTCACTTCCCTAAATTCCCACATCATTCTTCTCAAATCTCTCATCTCCATTCCATAGCGACTCCACAGTCCGGGTTTGGTGTCAAAGGCTTGTCAAAGGGTCTAGAAGTTCAGTGCATCATCACACTCACCCACTTCGATTGTTGAAACGTAAACGACTTCACCCTAACTTTGAATTCATTATTCATTGATGTATTAAGAAGTCACAAAGGTGGAACTTGACCTTGGATTGTTAAGGTTGTTAATTTTAGAGTTAAATATTGAATTGTATGTTAGAATAGCCCTTGGTATGACGGTATGTGAGTGTGTAGGTTATTAAAACTAATTTAATCAAGGTTAAGGTCTAAATGGAAGTTTTGACTTAGGGTTCTTGATGAGGCAAAGATTTGGACTCATTTAGGGATTTATTTAGATATATTTAGTGTCCTCAAATACTTATTTTGTACCAATAACTGATGTAAAATCCTTGATTTCCAGGTATTTTGATTAAGGAAGAAAGCAAGGCCACTAATTTGCAAAAAGGAACGAAGCGAGCTGAAAGAAGGAAGAAAAGAGAGCATGGTGATCACCAAGTCTATTTGGCAAGTCGTCAAATTGCCATTACCTTGCCTAAACTTCTAGTGTACCAAGCCCAGAACGAGAAAATCAAGTTGGCGAGACAAATGGGAAGTCGGCGGAACGCCGAGTGGTTCTGTGATGCAGTATTAGATCGCCAAAAGTTACAAACCTTGAGGATGCTGAAAGCCAAAACAAGAAGGTGATGGAATGGGTCGAAGGGCAGATCGCCTAGTTGATCAATGAGCCCGACTTATTGCACCGAATGGTCCTTCGCAACATACTTTTGGTGACTATAAATACGTTTTTGAACATTAAGTTTAGTATCAAATTTTATTCTAAGCATTCATTAGAGTAATTTTGAGTTTGAACTCTGAATTTTGAGACATTTTTTCCATTAGCTTTGAAGAATTAAAGTTTCCCATTTTCGAGAAATTGGAAGTGGGTCTTTGCGATTCTTCAACTTAGACCTTTGTAAAGACGAAATTAATCTTACCCAGTTGATGGAAACAGAATTTGGTAATGATTTTTATCTTTTTATGCTGTCTAACTAAAACCCCAATTCATGGAGTGTGATTATGTGATTATGGGCTAATTTAGTTTGTGGGTATTGCTAATTGTTAGTTGAAATGATGCTTAGAAGTGATTTCAATCAGTAATTGTGGTTCAATATAAAGAATTTTAGTTGCAAATGCAGTCCTACCTATATGTTTTTGGCTTTCTCGAGAGATAGGTTTTAAAACTAAGATTACTGAATTGATGGTCTGTGGGTAATAGGTTGTCATGGCAAACTCATAGCAACAATCATTTTAGCTAATTCTTCAAGATCTTTTTCTCTACTATATGACCGTTGTATACTAGAGCCATAAACATTAGAAGGATTTAATTGTGTTTGGACCATATTAGAGCCCTCTACTCCTACATTTTCAGGAAGGGTGGTACCATTCTTTTTAGCTTCGGTTATAGCTTTAGCATGCAAAAATTCATTTTTACAACATGACATTAAATGATTACTCAAATGTCCCGTCCCACCCTGTTTTCCTACAGTTTTATGATTCATTCTATGTTTACATTTTTTATGAATAGCTTGTATTTTATCTTCATTCTGAGTCATAAATTGCCACACAACTAATATTTTAGCGCGTTCTACCTTAGTCCTAGGATGCATGGGGGGAACGGGAGTAGGACAATGAAAGGGAGAGCGGGTGGGGAAGGGGGATTGGGAGTGGGAGTAGCCGTAGTTGGCTGAGCTTCATCATCATCATATTCATCAACATTATTATCAAAACTATCAATATAATCATTAACATCATCATGTTCATCATCTTTAGGTAATTCTTCATCTAAATTACCAAACCTTCTTTGTAAATGTTCATGATAAGGATCTAATCCACTATTATTATCAACATTAAAAACACTATCATCAACATGTGTATAATCATCCGTATTTATTCTTAATTGAGAAGTTTTTTTAGGTTTAGATTTAGACGTACTACCGGTTTTTTTATTTTTGTTGGATTTTGAGCTCCATAAATTAGTGATCGAATCAACTATAGTTGTTTTACCTTTTTCAACATTGTTTTTACCGATATCCATATTCAAATACAAAAAGTAGTAAATTATATATAATACGAAAATGTAATGCAAAATTTTAAAAAAATAAATAATAAATAAGTAGAGACTAGAGATTAATTACTCACAAAATAAATAATTAAATGCAAACAAATAAATAACTAAATAAAAAGTGAGTTGGAACGAATGTACCAAACGTCTACTTAAAAAAGTAGACGTGTATGACCGTAAGCCGAAAATTGAAAGTTGAATTTTGAAGCTCCAATTTTCAAAGACCAAATTCATAATTTTAACGAAAATAAAAGAATTAAGAGTTTAGAGAGTAGAGAGAAGATAATATTTTTGTGAGTGAAAAGAATGAAAGATTAGGAGTATTTATAGTTTAAAAAAAAGGATGAAAATGTAGTTTTTAGAAGGTTGGGGTATTAAAAAAAGTTTGGGGGGGGGGGGGTAGGGAGGTGTAAAGGGGAGTAGGGAGGTGAAAAGAGCCGTTGGTGGGGCCCAAAACTCATTGCCCAACGGCTCTCAACGGCTAAATTTGCCCAAAAAAAATATTAAACCGCCGAACCGAACCGGACCGGGACCGAAATCAAGACTAACCTGACTGGGACTAACCAGTAAATTTCAATTTCCGTCCCGTTATCCCTCCCGAACCTGCATACTACCGGCGCTAACCAGTACAAATTGGAACCGAGATGAAATCGATAACGGACCAGGACGGACCGAAATCAGAACTGGGACCGGAACCTCCTGATTCCGTTGCCAGGCATAGTGCGTCCTATACCCTTTTCCACACATTCAGCTCGAGAGAAAGCTTACCTCCTCTATAGTCTAGCCTATTCACTAATTTACAACTATTTACTAATAGTTGCAATAAGCCATTTGTCTACATTAGCCTAATCAAATTACATCCGAAGAACCCATCTCATTATTGTCTTGCTCGTATTGTTTTGCTGCTGCTGTAGTTTATAATTAAAAACTGAAAAACCCCTTTTTATTTGACATTCGTGTCACCCCATAATTTGAATTATATTTTTATTCGTAAATGTCTATTCCTATGGCTGATATGAACATATTCATACTTTACTTTTGAATCTTAAACACATACAACTAACTGTGGGATTCGACCCCAACTCTTTTAGTTGAGCTATATACTGACTAACGATCATTGACTCTTAGAACTGGATTAAGTATCTTTGATAGCGTTATTCAATCAAAATGGCACCAATGTCGGGGAGTGGTGTTGGTTAAGATTCTTTTATTAAGTTGAATTTTGTTCTTTTTAGTTATAATTGAATCTACTTACTTGTAGTTTTGGTTTGTGTGTTTGTGTTTTAAAACAAAGAGTATGAGAGTGAATGGAAGCAATGGTAGCCAAGTGGGCTACTAAGATGACATCGGAAACCTCAACGATGTCAAAGAGCCTAATGCTAATGACTGACGAGTCCTCAAATTGGACTCAATTAGGGATTTATTTTAATAGAAATAGTGTCCTCAAATGTTTATTTTCTCTCAATATCTGATGAAAACCCTCAAGTTTTAATGGAATCATGGACACTTAGGAGCAAAAAGGAACAAAAAGGCTGAAGAGAACAACGAAACTGAAGCCTGAGCATCGAATCAACGACTGGACATACTTCGCCTTTTGTTCCAGTATGCGAAGCCCTGAAGGAAGAAGATCAAAAAGGTGATGAAAGGAGCAATCAGCGTATCGCCGATCAGTTCCGTGAAGTAGAAATATACCTCCCAATGGTCCAGGATGCACGATGCTGTAGGCAAGCACAGAAGGGCGAGGAACCAGATGATGGGTGAATCACCGAGTCGATCAGCGATTCCCACTTACATTGTTGAACGAACCGCTGCAGCACTATTTTTTGAAACTATAATTACTAGCTCTTTATTAGTTTTAAGGAGATCCAAACATTATTATAATTTTTACTCTTAGAATATTAGTTTTCTTGTATTTTTCTCTCAAATTTGGAGAGTGTTTTCGGGAGACTTGAAGAAAGGAGTTCATCTTCCTCAAATTGGAAGTGTCTTCTCTATTCTTCTTCCTTTGCTTAAATTAAGGTTTAATTTCTTATACCCATTTGATTTTGCTATCATTTTAGGTATAATTTCTTATTTCTTGATGTGTGGCTAATAACCCCATTCTTGGGGTGTGATTTAGCAAATATGTGTTGATATTATTGTTGGATCTTGTTTGCTGATAGGTTAAATGTATTTTAATGGTAATTTCACCTAGCGGTTGTGGTTTAATTTAATGGGTTCGTAGTTGCAAATACAAACCCACCCATGTGTTTCCGACTTGCGAGAGAGAGAGAGGTTGCAAAACCAAGATCTCTAGACCGATGGCCAAAGGAGTGGGTCGACATAAGGTTCAGCCGAGAGGGTGCCCCTAGTCCCATATCCTAAAATTCAGCTCGAAAGAGTGAGTGGGGTAAGGCATAGGCTGACCATCATGCAAGAAATGAGTGTCCGAGAGGGAACTTATTACCATCTAAAGCTTAGCCTAGTCACTATTATTTTGCAAATCTCCTATTGAAAGCATATACCCAACAATTTATATCAATTTATATTGTGGTCACACCCCAATAACTTCTCCCCATACTTGAATTTTCTCTTTATTTTTGTTGTTTTAGGTATACTTGTAACAATCCCCCATTGATATTTGACATTTGGTGTCACCGACTTGAATTTACTTTGTTTTTATTCGATAATTTCTCAAACTACAGCTAACTAGAACAAAATTCTAGCCTAACTACTATTTTCACTACCACTCTCATGGGACACGACCCCAACCCTTGGTTGAGTTACTATATTATCGATGCTCGTACACTCAAACCGTAGGTTAGTGTCATTGGTCAATATAAGCATCAAAATGGCGTCACTGCCTGGGAGTGGTGTCACGTGAAGATGTTGTTAATTATAGTTCTTGTTTTTGTTAGTTTTAGTTTTACTAGTCATAGTTGTAGTTCACTAATTTCACTTTTATTTTGTTCTTCTTTTTAGTTGTTTGTGTATGCAGATCCTCTAAGCATGACTGAGGGAGTGGGTGGCAAGTAAGTTGAGGCAGATCGAGAAGTCGAGGGTGACTTCAAGCTAACCGCATTGGTATCTCAACTAAATGACTTGACCACCAAAATATCTGAGGTAGAAAACTAGTGCAAACGCCAAGTGAGGTGTATACCTCCTCATGTGCGGAAGAAGTCTAGAGAAGATGAGAAAAGTCATGTTGAGGACACACTTCAAGTCATTTTCCAAAAGATCACTGATCAAGATCGAGTGTTGGAGGAAATGAGAGAGAATATTGAAGCATTGAATCAATTGATTGGATCTCATTCTAGATCAATCCAGCTCATTAGATCACTCTTGATGTTTTCTATGCCTCAGCTCCATTCAAACGATATATTGGGGTTACCTAGTGACACTACGTTTAGCTCCAATAACAGAGAGTAAGACAGGACCTACATCGAGCCACAATGTTAAATAAGGAGCTTCTTGAGGGCAACCCAAGGTTGTAACTATAGTATTTTACTTTTATAAATAATGATGTGTTAGTGTTGCAGGTTAAAATGAGAAAAGTGAGGAAAATTCTAGATTGGCGAGCAAAAAATCCATTCAGTGTGTCACCAAATAGGTTGGTGAGTCTGACTGAATTCCACCATTTTGCTCAATGCAAGAGCATTATAGAGCCTGTAAAACTCGGCAAACTCAAAAAGCGGCTCGATGCATCGCCAACCTATTCGGCGACCTCGGTGTAGACCGCCGATTGTTGCCCCTAAGAAATTGACGATTTTAAAGAAAGGGCGAGATAAAAGACCATTCAACGCTTTGCCAAAAGGGTCTGTGAGTTGACTAACATCGCCGAATGGACAAGAACTGAATGGTTATATAAACGCCAAAGGTTAAGAATTTTGAATCTCTCACTTTCCCTCATTTCGAACTCCTCAAAATCACACTAAAAGTATTATTTTCTAGTTCTTGCCTTAAACTAGTGTTGTAGTGGATAATTAAGTATCTAGGGTTGGATTTCTTTGCTACCTAGCATTACAAAAAAACAAAATTTTACGGCATCAAAGGTTAGTCTCTAAAACCCCAAATTGTTTTTGATAATTTTGAATTCTTTTGCAAGGTTTAGTATCAAGATGATGTGTGATGGGCCTCTCTGATAGAACTAGGTTGTTCATATGCTATGTGTAGATCAAAAATTTTTCTTGAAAATCTGGGAACTTGTCAGATCTAGTAGGGACAATTGTGCAGCCGGTGATCCAGGCATCGCATGCTGAGATGTCCATAGCAACCCCTACAGGACCTGGCAGTGCTTTTCTTGATGTGACTACTCTGGGCACTGATGTCCAATTACAGACTGTAGCTTAGAGTTTTGATTCCCCGACAGGAGCAGAGGCCGCATAGCCACGATTTCTCTTTACCTCTCCCCTTGTCTTGATTTAATTTTATTTTTAGATACTATTACTCGCATTTGAGGACAAACACGTTTCCTTTGTGGTGGGGTGAGGCTCACTTTGTTTGCTTTTTTTGAATGATGTTTTTTTATATATTTGGGTTGTCTGTTTTTAATTGTGTTTTTAAAATTTCTTTGCAATTGTTTGAGCTTATGGCTCTCTTTTGGGTTTAATTGAAAAATAATTTTGACCCTTCCGAAAAATTTTCATTTTTCAAAAATTTTTGCCACCTCTTGTGTTGAAAGTGGCTATTCTTGTACAAATTCAAGTCTCGATTTTGATCAATATCAATAACTTGAATAGTGCCCAATCGAATAAACATGAATGTGCGGCTACGATGAGAACAAACAAAGTTGCATAGACAATGTGTGAACTCTTTGTATCACGTTGTGATTAGCCATTTATCGAATTGATTCTCTTGTAATGACCGTTGCACACTAGCAAAAGTGTGTAGTCTTGTTTGACTTAAGTGTCGATGCCTTGTGTGATGAGCTTACTTTGACCCTTACATGAATAAACCTAGAATTTGCCCCATTAGTCTGATTGATTTAGTAAGGTGTGCTCTTGAAATGATCTTCAGCAACTTTTGAAGAGTGTGAGCCAAATTTGACATATGCCTCTTTTGTGGCCTACCCATGAGCATGTGAAACTCTCTTGAATACCCTTTGAGCCTTACCTTTCTTTGGAAGAACCTTGAAGAACACTAAACCTTACTTGACCCACTACCTATAATCCTCTTGATTTGTGGTTTAGTGAATATCCAACTTAGGCCAAAAGCCTATGTTGGGGGTGTGGTGAAAAGGAAAAGGAGGAGTCAAAAATTGCAAGAAAAGTCTTCCTTAACCCATGGTGTTGCGGAACAATGGAAACCCTCCATATTAAAAAAAAGAAGAAAAAGAAAGAGAAAAGAAAAGAAATGAAAAGGAAAGTTGTGAAATAAAGTGCGAAAGATATTGGGTTTTCAAGCAATCCATGGGAAATGAATAATAAGATGACTATAAAGCACTAGAAGAAAAATTGATGAACGAAGAAAAGAAGGATGTGTTGAGAGCACCACATCTCATTAGGATGAAAGTCACTAAGTCTAAATGACCATACCTTTGCACTCAAGCCCATTACAAGCCTTTTAAAGATCTTTTTTATTTTGGGTGACCCGAACCGAAGGTTGATTGGAAAATAAAGGCAAACCTATGGGTGAAAACATGCATTTTGTTCCTCTTTTTGAGTGTGAGCGTTGCATCTGATTCTTGAGCTTTAAATGGTTAGACCTTTTTGTGTGATTATGGAGTCATCATTTGTGTGAGGGAATTCAAATGCTTTTGTTGAGCTTGAACTTGCATTAGTAGAAAGTATTGAGAGCTTGAGATTCTTTGATAATGGTGTGTCACAACTTGAATCTTTGAGTACACAATTGATCTTTGCATAACTAGTTTGAGTCTTGTTGTGTATGTTCATGGTTGAGTCTTGTGTAGCACTGTTTGAGACATCCTATTTGAACAGCTGAACTTGAGTTTTACTTGAGGACAAACAAAAGATTAAGTTGAGGGTGTTGATGAGTCCTCAGATTGGACTCATTTAGGGCTATATTTTAATAGAAATAGTGTCCTCAAATGCTTATTTTCTCTCAATACCTAATGAAAACTCTCAAGTTTCAGATATTTGAAGTTTTAATAGAATCATGGACACTTAGGTGCATAAAGGAACAAAATGGCTGAAGAGAACGAAGAAACTGAAGCCTAAGCCCAAGCACAGTTGGCGAATCACTGACTGGATATACTTGGCCCTTTGTTCCACTACGCGATGCCCTGAAGGAAGAAGATCAAAAAGACGATGAAAGGAGCAGTCGGCGTATCATCGATCACTTCCGCGAAGTAGAAATTTACCACCCAGTGGTCTAGGACGCAAAGATGTTATCAAGCACACCAGTGCGATGAACCAGACGATGGGCGAATCGCCGAGTCGATAGGCGATTCCTACTTACCTCGCCGAATGATCCACCACAGCAATATTTCCTAAAACTATAAATACTATCTCTTTATTAGTTTTAAGGAGATCCGAACATTGTTATAAGTTTTACTCTTAGAATATTAGTTTTCTTGTATTTGTCTCTCAAGTTTTGAGAGGGTTTTTGGGAGACTAGAAGAAAGTAGTTCATTTTCCCCAAATTGGAAGTGTGTATTCTCTATTCTTCTTCCTTAGCTTAAATTAAGGCTTAATTTCTTATACCCATTTTATTTTTCTATCATTTTAGGTATAATTGTTTATTTCTTGATGTGTGGCTAAAAACTCCCACTCTTGGGGTGTGATTTAGCAAATATGTGTTGACATTATTGTTGGGTCTTGTTTGCTAATTAGTTAGATGTATTTTAATGGTGATTTCACCTAGTGGTTGTGGTTTAATTTAATGGGTTTGCAGTTGCAAATACAAACTCACCCATGTGTTTTCGGCATGCGAGAGAGAGAGAGAGGTCGCGAAACCAAGATCACTAGAATGATGACCGAAGGAGTGGGTCGACATGAGGTTCAGCCGAGAGGGTGAGCCCTAGTCTCATATCCTAACACTCAGGTCAAGAGAGTGAATGGGGTTAGGCATAGGCTGGCCTTCATGCGGCAAATAGGTGTCCGAGAGGAACCAATTTGAAACGGGGTAAGTTGCCCGAGAGGGAACTTATTTCCATCTAAAGCTTAGCCTATTCAATATTATATTGCAAATTTCTTATCTAAAACATGTACCCAATGTAATATGTCAATATATATTGCAGTCACACCCCAAGAACTTCTCCCCATACTTGAATTTTCTCTTTATTTTTGTTGTTTTAGCTATACTTTTGATAAACCCCCATTGATATTTGACACTTTGGTGTCACCGAATTGAATTTACTTTGTTTTTATTCGATAATTTCTCAAACTACAGCTAACTAGAACAAATTTCTAGCCTAACAACTATTTTCACTACCACTACCTTGGGATATGACCCCAATCCTTGGTTGGGTTACTCTATTATCGACGATCGTAGACAATCGAACTGTAAGTTAGTGTCGTTGGTCACGATAAGCATCAATGACCCTCATTTAATGGGTGGAATTAGTTCCATTTGCTTGCCTCCGGTAAAAGGGAACAATGTGTTCCATATTACAAGTACCATGTTGTAGCTCTTACAATTGAAAGGGTGATTTGGTGGATTGACTTATGAGGATCCCCATGAGCACATAAGAAATTTTGTTGATATTTGCAGACCGTTCTTCTTTAACAATATATTCCAAAAGTCGGTCTGGTTGAGGTTGTTTCAATTCTCTTTAATGGGAGAAGCATGTAAATGGTTGACTGAATTGCCAAGAGAATCAATCACTTTGTGGGAAGATCTTGTCACCGCATTTCAAGTGCGATTTTTCATTCCTTTGAAGATGATGACACTTTGGGACATCATCAAAATCTTCAAGCATTTGGAGGGCGAGCCAATTCATAAGACTTGGCCACGATTAAAGAAATTGGTGTTGCAATGCCCAACTCATGGTTTCCTCGACAAAATTTTGTTGTAGTATTTTTACCAAAGCCTTTATTTGGTGAACAAGGGTGTAGCTGACCAACTTTCTCTAGGAGGTTTGATGCAACAACCTTACATTATAGCAGCCCAACTTTAGGATGGTATGACTACAATTAATCGGGCTTGGTACACCTGCAAATATTACATCTCCCCTTTCACATTTAAATTGACCAAGGAGAAGTTGGAGAAAGACCAAGAGAGGGACCGAACATGGCCAAGATCATGACACAACTTGACATTTTTTCCAAAAATGTCATGGGAACTGTGCTCAAAGTGTCAATATTGTGGGTGTCGGGTGTGTTAATCCTGATGACGCCAAATTTGAGGCTTTGTACAACGAAGAGGTGAACTTCCTAGCCAACCAAGGAGGTGGTTATCGTTCAAACTACCCGAGGCAGGGTGGTAACCAAGGTTGGAACAGATTTAAAGCCTTGGAGTAAATTCGCGTGTCGCTGAATGGATCGGCGATAACAACTTAATCTGCCGTTTGGACCCCCACATTAACTGGAGGTCCTATAAAATTTGGCGAGGTAAGTGCTCATCGGCGTGTCGTCAAGTGGTTCAGCGAGCATAACTAATGTCGTCGAATGGGCGAAAACTAGACGGTTTTAAAAGACAAGAATTCAAAAGTTTAAAATCTTTCACATTCCCTCACTTTTAAACTTTCAAAACTCACATCCACACTGTATTTTCCTTATTTTTGCATTTCTATCTCTTTTTGGTCATCTATTGTGTGTTAGAGTGGATACTTTGCCGCCTAGCTATTCAAATCTTGTATTCGGCATTTAAGGTTGGTTTTTCAAACCCCAAACTTGTAATTAGTAATCTTTACTCATTTGCAATTGTTCGTATCTTAGTGTTGTGTGCTAGGCCTCTCTGAAACGTAAGTGTGTGCTTTTGTGCCTATTTTAATTTTAATATCATGCCCTAAGTGCCAATATTGTTGATTTCCCAAAAATTTTGTGCTAAAAAAAGTTGATCCAACTTGTTAGGTTGTATTGTTTTGTTGTTGGGTCTACCCGTATTTGTGCCAAATGATGTGTTTCGCCTAATGACAGAGCGGTTGACATTATTCTTAAGGGCATAAGTCGTTAAATGGCCAAATTTGATTGAATCGAGAGAAGTTTGAGTGTCTCGGGGGCATGGGTGTAATGGGTCTTAGTTTAATTGAATGAGTGCATGGTTTGCTTTTGATTTTGGGGTTTGTGGGGTTGAATTTTAGAAGTTGGGGTTGAGAGTGGGCACGTTGGGTCATTTGGCGAGCTGAGTCGAGCTTGCTGAACCACTCGGTGGTTCTCCAAATTCCCTTTATAGTCTTTAACTTCATGCTAAATATGAGTTTGGGTTCTTTAACTTTCAGCGAGAATCCTGAGTTCGCCGAGTGCATTTGGCGACTCGCCGATTGTCTTTCTTGATCGCCTTTCTGCTCCCCTAACCCCTAAAATGCACTGTAACTTTTGGAGGGCTAGTCCTTGCTCGCCGAAAGCTGTCATCGATTCACCGAAAGGCCCTTCCCATCGACGACATGCAATTTTTTGTGAAAAATTTTGAGTCAATTCTTTCTGCGAGCCCGATCTAGCTCGCCAAAGTGATTTGGCGACTCACCGATCAGTTTGGTGAGTCTGTCTGTAGTTGTTTTGTGCACCTTTGTTTGAACTATATCTAACTTTTTATCTGATGTCTTTGCAAACATGTCTAGACCAAAAGTGGCTGAAAGAAACATGCCGCCTCGCAAGAGGGCCAAGGGAATCAAGATCAATGAGGATGCAGCTGCATCCAAGGCTAAGGCTGCTAAACTTCCCACAACAAGCGGGAAAGGAAAGGGAAAAGGCAAGGAGCACATGCATAACCGGTGGCTAGCTCTGACAGTGACAACATCTAAGTCACTCACCTCACCACTTCTGAGAGTGAGGGTGAGCAATATGAGCATCAGGCTACAACTTTTGAGCCTGAAGATGAGCTACTAGCAGCCTAGAGAGTGGAGCTGCAATCCAAGAGGATGAATGTTCCATCTAGGATCAGGACTCCCCAGGCATCCACTACTCCTCCTGCTCCAGCACAAGTTGTGGTCTTAGCACCACCGATACAGGATCCTTCTCCCAAGTCTATGAACAGACTAAAGACTGAGGGATTAAGGACCATCATTAATGAAAAGAGGCTCTCTATTGATGGGGTGATAGACAGATACCCCGACATTTGAAAAGGTACGTAAGTTTGAGATTTTCACAAAACCCCAAGTTTTCTATATTCCAAATTGGGTTCGAGAATTCTACACCACTTATGGAGCCTTAATGCTGCAAAGGAAGAAGCTGGCTGCTAAATTCAAGCCGATTGATTATGTGGTTGTCAGGGCAAAAAAATGTTGCGTGATAGTACAAACATAAATGCGGTATTAGAGTGTACTGACAACATTGCAGACGCCCACCAATACATGGTCAAGACTAAGTCCTTGGAGAACATGAAAAACTAGCTAGCCCCTCTCATATGTGATGGTACTTTGAGGTGGTTGGAGGTAGGGGCTTTGATAGAAAAAAGGACCTAAATGGAGCTGCGAGGTACTGGTTTGGCTTTATAAGCAGCACTATCATTCCATCCCAGAATGAGTCCGTCCTCTGCCATATAAATGCAGCTTGTCTTGGCTTGATCATTTCACGAGAGTGCATAAATTTGGGTATGATCGTTGAGTAGGAGATGGCCTTGAGGGCCAAACTATGCCACACTTCTCTCCCCTTTTTGATGCTATCACCAAGCTATACAAAATGGCTCGGGTACCTAGAGATGAGAAGAAATATATGGAAGTGATTCCCACATCCTGTTGATAGAGGCGGAGTACTTGAAGGATGAGGCAGAGAAGAAGAAGAAAGCCCCAGTGGACTCTTCCCCGGGTGTGGATACAGATGCATTACCTGCAGAGGAACCTTTGCATACTCCGGCCCATGGGCCTTCAGGTATACCTAGCACTACCGCTTCTACGACACCTAGTACCTCTACTACTCCTTTGCCTCCCAAATCTCGTGTTGTTATTGCTGCTGTCTCCCGATCTTCTCTAACTCAGGGTGAATTACTATTGATGGGGCAGCTAGCCCATTCTGCTGATTGATGTACCGCTAGAATTGAGGCCTCCATTCTTGGTTGATGCTGTGGCATCCATGAGTGCAAATATTGATGCCCTTGCGGCAAGGATAGCAATGTGCAAGCGTGACTAAGGGGCTACCGAGGATGTGATAGCTCTAAAGACCATTATTGTTCCACCAATTTGTTAATGATAATCGGTACGATAGAGATCCCAAATATGTCAATTAGGCCAGATATGCCTTCGGCTACCACCAGAGATGATGTTCCAGTTGAGGAGGTAGCTGATCCCAAGTCTGAGGCTAAGACGGATGAAGAGATACTTGGGGTTGTTGAGGAGGTTTATTATGAGGACCTTACGGATACTGAAGAGGCCATGGTAGATGCAGCTTTGGCAGACACACCATTGGTTGAACCCTTGTGAATCGAGTGTTGTTGATGTGACTTGGGCACTAATGCCCAAGATTAGAGTGTTGCACTGGGAACTGATGCCCCAATAGATAGGAGCAACTGTGTAGACAAGATCCCTCTTTACCTCCCTCTTTGTCTTCTTTTATTGATTTTTGGATGTTTTCATTGCATTTGAGGACAAATTGTTTTTGTTTGTGGTGGGGTGAGGTATTTCCATACCTACCTCTTGTGATTATTGTTTTTGTTTATATATTGGGTTTTGTGCTATATATGGTGTTTTCACACTATTTCTATGGATGTTTGAGCTTGTGGCTCCTTATTTTGAATGTAAATGATTTTTGGACCCTTCCAAAAAATTTTGCCACCTCTTGTGTATTTAATTATGGTTGTTCTTTTGCATATTTAATTGTCGGTTGTGATCAATACATATGAATTGAATAGTGCTCTCAATCGAACAAACATGAATGTGCAGCTACGATGAGACCAAATGAAGTTGCATAGGTAATATGTGAAATCTTTACATCTCGTTGTCACTAGTCTATCGTCAAATTGAGTCTTTTGTAATGAACATTCCACACTAGAGAAAGTGTGGAGTCTTGTTTGACATTGGTGTCAATACCTTGTGTGATGAGCTTACCGTGAACCATGTATGATGACACCTAGAATTTGCTCCGTTAGTCCTGTTGACCAAGTGATGTGAACTCTTGAGATGATCTTAGGCAACAATTTTAAAGAGTGAAACTAATTGACATTATACCTCTTTTGTGGTCTACCTTGTGAGTGCGTGATCTTTTCTTGAACACCCTTTGATCCTTATCCTTTTCTTGAAAGAAACTTGATGAAGTTGTGACCTTTCTTTATCCCTTCACCTTTAATCCACATGAGATGTGGTTTTACTGAATAACCAACTTAGACCAAAACCTTAAGTTAGCGGTGTGGGGAAAAGAGAAGGTAAATCAAGAAATGTAAAGGAATTACCCTCTACCCATGATTTTGAAAAAGATGGAACCCCTCTATACAAAAAAAAAATAATAAAAGAAAAGAAGAAGGAAAAAGAAAAAGAATGAAAAAGTTTTGAAACCAAGTAGCAAAAAGAAATGGGGTGTCCAAAGTTTCATGCAAAATGAATAATGGGGTGAATTTTGAAAATGAATGAGAAAGAAGAAGAAAAAGAAGGGAAGTGTTGTTCACACCACATTTCATGGGGATAGAAGCCACTAAAGCCTAAATGATCATACCTTTACACCCAGCACCATTAGAAGCCTTGAAAAGACCTGTTTGATCTTGAGTAAGCTGAAACGAAGGTTGATTGGAAAATAAGGGCAAGCCTATGGTTGAAGTCATGCATGTGTTCATCTTTGTGAGTGTGAGAGTTGTTGTTATTCCTAAGCTATAAATTATTGAACAAATTTTGTGTGAATATGGAATCATCTCTATGTGAGGGCATTTGGGTACTTTTATTGAGCTTGAACTTGCATTTGAAGCAAGTATTGTGAACTTGAGAATCTTTGGTAATAGTAGTAAGTCACAACTTGAACCTTTGAGTGTATAATTGATCCTTGCATGAGTAAGCTGAGTCTAGTTGTGTGCATTCATGATTGAGACTTATGTAGCACTGTTTAAGGCATCCTTTTCGAACTGTCGAACTTGAGTTTTACTTGAGGACAAGCAAAAGTTTAAGTCTGGGGTGTTGATGAGTCCAACATTTGGACTCATTTAGGGCTTTATTTGGATAGATTTAGTGTCCTCAAATGCTTATTTTGTGCCAATAACTGATGTAAAATCCTTGATTTCCAGGTATTTGGATTGAGGAATAAAGCAAGGAAAGTAATTTGTAAAAAGAAACAAAGCGAGTTGAAAGAAGGAAGAATTGAGAGCCTGGTGATCGCCAAGTCTATTTGGCTAGTCGTCGAATGGCCATTACCTCGCCTAAAGTTCCAGTGTGCCAAGCTGCAAAGGAGAAAATCAAGTTGGCGAGAGAAAGGAGCAGCCGGCAGATCACCGAGTGGTTTCGCGATACAGTGTTAGATTGCCCTAAGTTACAGACCTTAAGGATGCTAAAGGCCAAAGAAAGAAGGCGATGGAATGGGTCAAAGGGCAGATCGCCGAGTTGATCGGCTAGCCCGACTTACTGTGCCAAATGCCCCTTCGCAACATATTTATGGCGACTATAAATATGTTTTTGAACATTAATTTTAGTATCATATTTTTATCAAATTTTATTCTGAACATTCATTAGATAATTTTGAGTTTGAACTCGGAGTTTTGAGGCATTTTTCCCTTAGCTTTGAACAATTGAAGTTTTCCATTTTTGAGAAATTTGAAGTGGGTCTTTGAGATTCTTCAACTAGGACCTTTGTAAAGACGAAATTAATCTTACCTAGTTTATGGAAACACAATTTGGTAACGATTTTTATCTTTTTATGATGTCTAGCTAAAACCCAAATTCTTAGGGTGTGATTATGTGATTATGGGCTGATTTAGATTGTGGGTATTGATAATAGTTATTTAAATGTTGTTTAGAAGTAATTTCAATCAGTAATTGTGGTTCAACTTAAAGAATTGTAGTTGCAAATGCAGTTCTACATTCGTGTTTTTGGCTTGCTTGAGAGAGAGGTTTTGACACCAAGATTATTGATGGTCTATGGGTATTGGGTTGTTATGGGTTCATCTCGAGAGAGTGAATCCTAGACCATTTTCCATACATTCAGGTAAAGAGAGTTAATGGACTAAGGTGTAGGCTATTCTTATTTGCATGCTTGTCGATGTTTGAGAGAAATTTTTGTTGATTCGGGGTAAATTGATCGAGAAAAAGTTTACCTCCTATATAGTCTAGCCTATTCACTAATTTACAACTATTTACTAATAGTTGCAATCACCCATTTGTATACATTAGCCTATAATCGAATCACATCCTAAGAACCCGTCTCATTATTGTCTTGTTCGTATTGTTTTGCTACTGCTGTAGTTTATAAGTATAAACTAAAAACTCCCCTGTTATTTTACATTCGTGTCACCCCTTAACTTGAATTATGTTTTTATTCGTAAATGTCTATTTCTATGAATAGATTCATACTTTACTGTTGAATGTTAAACACATACCACTCCTTGTGGGATTTAACCCCAACTCATTCACTTGGGTTATATACTAACTAACGATCGTTGACCCTTAGAAGTGGATTAAGTGTCTTTGATAGCATTATTCAATCAGTGCCTAGTTTGGTATGTTAAATAGTTAAATTGTGAGTAATAAGAACCCCAAGGATGACAAACTACCTTACGTTTTGTTGAAATGCATGATTAGACCTAGGTAGACTTATTGATTTGTTGAAATAATGAGTGCAAAATGAGGCATGCCTGAAACATGGCACAAACCTGACCCACGAAACCCCGTCCACAGATCGTAGGTCGGGTCTGTGAATCTGTTGCACATGAAATAGTCACCAAGTGTGGAACCACGGAGGTTGACTATGGTCCATGGTTCCATCGACGGACTGTTCTGCACATCCGTGCTTCACATCAGAAACCTAATATCTGGGAACTCTAACCTATGGAGGGGACCTACAAACTGTAGGTACCCACCGTAGGTGGACAGTTCACTACTATCTAAAAAAATTATAGTTTTTGTTTTGGTTCGTTTCTTGATCTAAAAATTTTCTGTGTACTATTTGATTGTTTTGGTACTAACTAAGCCTCCACAGGTACCATGGCTCCCAAGCAAGCTTTGACTTACGCTGTGTAGGGCAAATCAAAATTGTGGCACCTTCATTCCGGCTAATCGATGAGGATACAGACGTGGAGAATACAGATGTGGAGTATGTTCTACCTCCCACTAGGACTTCCCCCACTGCTCCCCGTACTACACGGAATAGAGCTCGGTGGGTGAGTTCGGATGTGGTCACTGCCCCCTAGTATGAAGAGGGGGCCACACCAATCGGCTCATAAGCTAACTATAAGTCTGCACTTGGCTTCGGCTTTGGCTTCGACTTCAGTCCCACCGATAGCACTGACTCATCTTCTAAGGCTAACAGTATGGGCGATATCCTCATACTTCCTAGTTCCAAGCCATCAACAAAATGTGCCGAGCCTAATAGGTGGTGTGTAGTTGTCCAGTACCAGATCTAAAGGGATTCTTATGTGCTGAATGAAAAGGAAAAGATGGCAAGATTGGTCACAAAGGATCGCCAGGTTGTCACAGGCAGCCTCAACACCATGCCCGCCATCCACAATCTCTTCTAGAGGCATAGTTTTGAATGGATGGCCCATAGCCTAGAATCCTTCAGTGAGTAGATAGTTAGGGAGTTCTATACTTCCTACGTTGCCACCCTCAGAAGTTCAATCGACAGATGGGCCAAACCTACCGCCCAACCTCCACTCATGGCTACACTATTGGGTGGACTTTTAGTTAACATATCTGAGACCACTCTCCACGGGTTTCTCTACGGTCCAGGCCACACTCTGCCTATCAACACGACCGAGTTTGATTATCGCATCAACATTATTTAAAGTGGGGCATTTCAGAGTAATGACAATTAGAGGGAGTCTATTTTGCGCTGGTTAGCTAGTCATCTTGCTACAGATGGAGAGCACGCTGAGTGGGTCAACACCCCGAGCTTGGGTATCAATAAGGCAACTCTGACATTTGCTGCCAAGTTTTTGCGGTTACTGGTGCGAAACGGTGTGTGTCCCCTACTCAGGCAGATAATTTGTTCACATGGGACCGAGCAGTTATGGTTGCAGTTTTTGTTGTTGGATTGGAGGTCGACTTTGCCCGCATGTTTATTGCGGAGATACATGAGAGGGCCCTCAAGGCCACCATCACCCTACCTTTCCCATGCCTTATCTTTCAGATTTGCAAGGATGCTCGAGTACTTGTATGGCATTGTGATCGGTAGCTTCAGGTGAACAAAACCCTTGATATCGGCCTGATTCAGGATGAGGCCAATGTAGCATACCTCGTAGGGAGCCTTAGGTTGAGGCTTCACCATTGGGAGCTGACCTTGTAGCAGATGTAGAGCAGATGCAGGTTCATGATCTTGCCTCTCCATCCACTACAAAGGATAGCTCGACTTCCCCATCTCCGGCCGCCAATCAGGCCCTTAGCTCATCCAGAGCCACTAACTCCTCAGGGCGGGCATCCATACCCAATGAGGAGTTGAGACATGAATGGGCTAGGGAGATAGGTGTTGGTACTTCTAGTAGTGTGAGCACTACTATTGGCGCCCTAAGAGTTGATGATAGCACTATTGAGGGTGCTGAGATGGTCGAGAGCGCTACTGATGGCGTTCCAAGTATTGATCTAGTGGGCTTCGGGAAACCAGACCCACTCGCTGCTTGAGTGGTCTTTGGCGCATAATCCTCTCTCGGGGTTTTCTTGCCTGTGTTCTTTTCCCCCAAAAGACTGTTTTAATTTCTGTTGAACCAGGCATGTTTAGGAATGTATGTATAGGAGTAAGTAGAAAAATTAAAGCATGACGACACAAAAAGCATGAAAAAATGATCCATGTCCAAAAATGATGATATATGTTAGATCTCTAGGCTTGATAAGTCAAATGTGTTGGATCTCAATGTGACATGATAGGTACCGATTTGACTTGATGACTTAAGCTAAAACATGAGCTTGGTAATTTGATATTCTGATAATGAAATAATGTGCCAAGTGTGAGTGAGAAAGTTTCAACATTCGGACAGTTGTGTGACAATATAAAACTTGCCCCATTGATCCTCCTATGATAATCTAGGGTAGTAGTTGGGAACTGATCATAGGTATTTGTTCAAATTAGTCCACTTAAGCCTAAAATGATCCAACCAAATGAAATCAATATTCCCTTTGATCAAAATGTTTAAGCCTTAAAATAGACCATTTCTTTTGATACACTTAACTCACCTTCCCTAAAATCATGGTCTTGGCCCTGGTCCCTCATTGAACTTTGCATCTCAACTTAGGCCAAAAGCCTAAGTTGAGGGTGGCCAATTTAAAAAGTTACCTTGATCTTGGCCCTGGTCCGACATTGGATATTGTGAACCCCAACTAATGCAAAATTCATAAGTTGAGGGTGGCTATGAAAGAGGAACCCAAAAGAAAAAAAGGGTATGAAAACAGTTTTGTGTTGAAAAGAGAAAAGAAAAAGATATAAGAGCATGTGATATTGTGCAAAAGAAGCAAAAAGATGATAAATAAAAGTGCTGAAATAAATAAATAAAAATAAAGTGAAAGAAAAAAGAAGAAAGTGAAAAATAAGAGTTGCAAAGTCGAAAGTCACATCAAGTTGAAAAGGGTCAAGGGAAAGAAACTAAACTGAAAGGATGTCAAAAATAGGTTGATAAAAGAGGCAAAAAAAGCCAATGTAATGTCAAGGAGGGTAGAAAGTCACTAAAAAGTACCCAAATGTACCACACCAAACCCTGAGCCTACTTTACAAGGTAAGAAAGGCCTATAGTGATCCTAGCAACTTATTTGGAGAGTCTAAGCAGTGAAATTAAGGCCAAGCCTATAGTTTTGATCACTAATTATACTTGAAGTCACTTCTGAGTGTGAATGTTGAATGAATCCTACAACTCAAAATTCATATCTTTTGTGTGAAAAGGATTTTGTTTGAAGTGAGGGCACTGGGTACATTGTCGGAGAGTTGATACCTTGGTGATTGTGAATGGTGTATGCTGTGGTGTTTGTCAGTCGATCAATGCCATATTTTAAATCGGATGACTTGGATTGTTGAGTCTAAGAAAAAAGATTTGCACTGAGAAAATGGAATGGGTTGAAATAGCCATATGATTGCTTTAGTTTGTATGTGTGTTTCTACACAAGTGTCGTTTAAAGTTTAGTGCACCGCTTGAGGACAAACAACAAGTTTAAGCTGAGAGTATTTATATTAAGTTAGTTTACGGTATTTTTGATACATTTCACTTAAGATTTGTGTGTGTTTAGGGCCATATTGTAGTAGGAATTAATGTTTTTGTGTTACATTTGCAGGAAATAAGCTTAGACGTGGATGTGTGAGATGACAGCTAAAAATCTACAGAAGTAGCCACCCACAGAGGTGACATACGGACTGTAGGTGCAGTCACGGTCTGTAGATGGGTGGCGTAGATGGAGCATCAATGAAGTCTGAGCAAGTGTTGAACTACAGATACAAGTGATGGATCATAGGTCATCCCACGGTCCTTCCTGCACATCCGTTGAATGATTCAGAGAAGATGGAGTTCAAGTACTTAATGAAATTCCTAAGTGTGGAGCCATGAAAGAGGACCCACGGACCATAAGTCAACCTACAGTTCGTTCTGCACATTTGTCGATTGTATGTGAGAGTGCAGGTTCCAGCCTCTGCAAGAAAAAGTCTAAGTGTGGACCAATGGAGGGGACCTACTTACCGTAGGTCGAACCACGGTCCATAGGTCGAAGTCTTCGATCAAAGCCGCGTTTAGAAAGTTTATTTTCTTTTTTTTTTCCCTTTTTGTTTAGGACATGTTTTTCTATAAATAGGGTATGTAAACATCGTTTTTGGAGGTTAGACATTATTGTTTACTTTTAGTTCTTGGTATTTTCTTGGGAATTAACTTGCAAACTTTAGCAATTTGATTTCCGGATTTTGGTTTATAAAATTTTTACTTTGAAATTCAATTGGAGATTACGACTTTCTTCTACTCTAAACGTAAGTTCATTAATTCTTTTTATAACAATATGAATTGTGTTCTTTCAAGCATGAGTAGCTAAATCCACAACTTGGATTGTGGGAACCATGAGCAATTAACAACGTATGAATAATAACCAAGTAACTCTTGAATAGTGTTTATGCATGTATTGCTAATTCTTTCGCTTAGAAGTCTTTTTAACGTGTGCACGTATTAAAACTCGCCTTGTTGCTACTTGCTGGATCAAGGAGGTAGTCAATAAGAAAAAAATTATCAACAGAGATTTAGTGTGATACTATTTAATAATCTAATGTCAATTGGTGCGAGGGTGAAAACTAAGTCATACATTGATGTGATGTCTAATCTGAGGTAAAGGTAAGAGTTAGTAAATTATACACACGTAGCCGGACCAAGGTGTGGTGTGAAATTCCCTATTAGGATGACCAATCACATAGGGATACCTATCTTAGAAACTTTTCTTGTGATACACTAGGAAATGATTATTATTATTAGGATTACCGTATTAAAAGCTTATGGGGAACACATACACCTTAGTTTCTCTCTCTCATTGATAACAACAAAGTTTGAATGTTGCTCACTTGTTCCTTAAACAACAATCAGTTATTTGTTTCACCAATCCTCCCTTTTTTTACTTGTCTCAAAAATAAGTTGACTAAATGGATAATAGTGAGTTAAGCTTATGTCTAAACCGTATTCCTCGTGGGAGCGACCCCAACCTATAAGTTGGATTCTTTATTTGACAACGATCGCTTATACTTCTTTAGAAAGATGTAATTTGAGCGTATCAATGACATTGACGACACCGAGTACATTCCACACACCACTAAGATCTCTCCTAGTGCCCCCCACACTACTCAGAATAGAGCCCAGTAGGTTAGCTCTGACGTGGTCACTGCCCCTAGTCTGAAGAGGGGGCCATATAGATTAAAGTGAAGGCTAGCTCAGAGTCATAGTCCGTATCTAGTCCTAGCGGTTATACAACTTCTTTTGTAGACACCGATAACACAGGTGACAACCCGATACCTACTAGTAGTGTGACTGCTCCTAAGGCTGATGAGCCGAACAAATTGTGTGTCCTTGGCCAACATCAAATTTATGCGAGTGTCATGATGTTGAATGAGAATTGGAGGATGACGAGGATCGTGACTGAGGAGCGTAGGGTCCTTACAGGCAGTCTCCACACTACACCAGCTATTGAGGAGCTCTTCTGCAGATATCGATATGAGTGGATGCACGGAGCCCCAAGAAATACAATGAGGTGATAGCCAGAGAGTTCTATGCCTTTTATGCTGTGACCATCAAAAATTCGATCTCTATATGGGTTAAGCCCACAACTTAGCCTCCACTTCAGTCCACTTTGGTGTGGGGGTTCGCAGTCGACATCTCAGAGGCCACCATTCAGCGATTTATATTTGTTCTATCCCATACTCTACCCATTAATACAGAAGAATATGACTATAGGATGGGCATTGTCCAGAGCATGTATTTTGAGAGAGATGTTGAGCAGAGGAAGGCACTTCTGAGGTGGTTGGCACAACATATTACTGTAGATGGGGAGCGTGCTGGTTGGGGTCGGACTCCTAGCCTGGGTATTAAGAAGAAGGCTACACTGAGCTTCATTGCGAAATTCTTTTGGTTTTTGGTCCAAAATAGACTGTCCCCCACTCAAGTGGAAACTGTGGCTAAATGGGACCGGGTTGTGATGCTTGTAGCAAGTATGGCAGGTTTAGAGATTGATGTCGCCCACATTCTGATCACCGTGATCAATGAGAGGGCCTTTAAGGCCACCACTACCCTACCTTTCTCGTGTTTGATTTTCTAGCTCTATAGGGATGCTTTTGTTCCTATTTGACATTGTGACCGGTTGCTTGATGTGACCAAGACTCTATACATTAGCCTCATTTAGCATAATGGCAACCTTGCTGCAGCTCAGAGAGAGCCACAGGTTGAGGTACGGCCTTTGGGTGATGATCTTGGTGCAGATGTTTAGTAGATGCAGGGCAATGACAACACCATTCTGGCCCCGACAGCAAACACTTAGGCTCCACCATCTTCAGCCACGAGTCAAGCCCCAAGCTCATCCTGAGTTACTCACTCTTTAGGGTCCATTATCATTCCTCTAGCTCAAGTCCAGAAGCTAGAGACACAGATGGCCACTTTGCTTAAGCATATAATGCCCTAGATGCAACGTTCTATAATGAATTTTGAGGCAAGGATGGAGCAGATGATGGGCCAAAAGGTTCAGGCCATTCATAAAGGCATGGATGCCTTTGAATTGAGAGTCCTATAGAGGTCAGGCCCGACCATTGATGTGACCACCTTCCAGCAAGAGTTGGCTAGCCTCCGTGTTGATGTTGTTGCCTTACTAGCCTCTGCTGCTGAAGTACTAGAGTCTACCCCTGCGGTACCAGATGATGAGGTGGTGATGATTTCTCTATTTGGCGACACTATGCCACCACAGGACTCTTCATGTACTACTAGAAAGTGCCCCCGCTCCGACCACACTGCTGATACTTAGGAGACTCGACATTTGTGTAAGAAGGAGCACCAACAGTTTGAGAAGGCCTAGAGGGCATCTATACTTAATGAGTAGCGGAGACAGCAGCGGGTCCGTGAGGTGGATATTTGCTCATCTGGCAGTTTGAAGACTACTGAGGATGCTGTATTGGTTGATGAGAGCGCTTTTGATGACGTTCCTAGTGTTGATCCAGCGGGCTCTGAGAAATCGAACCCACCCACTTCTTGAGAGGTCTTCGATGCATATGCACCACAGATTTGCGAACCCTATGTTTTACTTTTGGTTTTTGGGCATTGAGGGCAATTGTGCACCATATTTTGTTGGGGTGGGGTAAATGGATTATGAGTGACAGAGTGAAGTCTGAATAACCCAACTCATTTTCCTTTCTTGGGTTTTCTATCATGTGTTATATTCCCCCAAGAGACTGTTGTACTTTCTATTGAACTTGCATGTTTAGGAAAGTATGTGTAGAAGTAAGTAGAAAAATGAAAGCATGAAAATTTGATACCCGTCCAAAAAAAAAATTGAAATGTGCTAGATCTTTAGGCTTGATGAGTTGAATGTGTTGAATCTCAATATGACATGACAAGGAACTGATTTAATCTTAACACTCAAGCTAGAACTTGAATTGGTAATCTAATAATTTGATAATGAAATAATGTGCCAAGTCTGTGTAAGAAAAGTTTGAATGTTTAGACAGTGTGTGCCAATCTAGAACATGCCCGTTGGTCTTGCTAAGATAAATTAGGCTAGATGTTGGGGAATGATCAGAGGCCCTTGTTCAAACAAGTCCACTTAAGCCTAAATGATTCAACCAAAAGAAATAAATGTTCCCTTTGATCCAAATGGTTGAGCCTAATGTAGACCACTTCTTTCAATACACCTAATTCACCTTCCTTTAAATAATTGTCTTGGCCCCGGTCCCTCCTTGGACATGTGCACCTTAACTTAGGTCAAAAACCTAATTTTAGGGTGGCTAATTCAAAAAGTTATCTTGATCTTGGCCTTGGTCCAACATTGGATATTGTGCACCTCAACTCATGCAAAATACGTAAGTTGAGGGTGGCTATGAAAAAAGGAAACCAAAAGAAAAAGGGTATGAAAAGAGTTTTGTGTCGAAAAGAGAAAAAGAAGAGATAGAAAAAGGTGTGACTTTATGCAAAAGAATAAAAAAGATGAATAACAAAAGTTCTAAAAGAAACAAATAAAAATAAAGTGAAAGAAAATGAACAAAGTGAAAAATAAGAGCTATAAATTCAAAAAGTCATATATATGCAAAAGAGAGTCAAGAGAAAGAGCATAAAAGTTAAAAAATGTCAAGAATTGGTTGAGAAAAGAGGTAAAAAGATAGCATAATGTCAAGGAGGGCAGAAAGTCACTAAAAAGTACCAAAATGTACTCTACCTAACCCTAAGCGTACCTTACAAGCTAATAAAGTCCTATAGTGATCCTAGCAACTACTTTGGAGAGTCTAAGCAATGAAAATAAGGGCAAGCCTATGGTGTTGAGCACTAATTATACATGAATTCAGTTCTGAGCGTGAGTGTTGAATGAATCGTAAACTTGAAAATATGTCTATTATGTGTGAAAAAAGGATTTCTTTTGAAATGAGGGCACTACTTACATTGTTGGAGAATTGATACTTTGGTGATTGTGTAAGGTGTATGTTGTGATGTTTGGTGGTTGATCTATATCAAGTTTTGATCCATATGAGTTAGCTTGTTGAGTCTAGATAAAAAGATTTGCACTAAATGTGATAGAACTAATTGAAAAAGCCATGGGATTGCTTGAGTTTGTATGTCTGCTTCTACATAAGTGTTATTTAGGGTCTTAGTGTGTCGCTTGAGGACAAGCAACAAGTTTAAGTTGAGGGTGTTGATATACTGTGAGTTTATGGTATTTTTGATACGTTTCACTTAGATTTTGTGTGTGTCTTAGGACATTTTGTTATTAATATTGATATTTTGTGTATAATGTTTACAGGAAATAGGCTTAGATGTGGTTGATGAAGATGCGAGCTGGAATTTACTGAAGTAGCCACCAACAGTGCTATCCACGGAACGTAGGTCCATCGACGGACCATGGATGGGTAGTCATAAGTCTTGTCCTAAGAGATGAGTTTCAGTAACTCAAACCACTGAGTGCCAGGACGGACCGTAGCCTAGTCCATGGGCTGTATATGGTGTATCGTAGGTGGAACATTAAGGAAGTCTAACAAGTGTGGAACCACGGATAAAGACGATGGACCGTAGGTTGACCTACGGTCTGTCCTGCACAACCTGATGCAAATGTCTAAGTGTTGAGCCATAGAGGGAACCTACAAACTGTAGGTCGACCCACAATCATAGGTCGAACCATCAACTTAAATCGTGTCCCAGCTTATTATTTCCTTATTTCATTTCCTTTTTTGTTTAGAAGTTGTTTTCTATAAATAGGAGTTGTAAACCTCATATTTGGAGGTTAGACATTATTGTAAACTCTTAGTTTTTGGGTTTTTGGGAATTAACTTTCTAACTTTAGCAACTTGATTTCTTGCTTTTGTTTTATAAGATTTTCACTTTGCAATTCAATTGAGGATTTTGGGTTTCATCTATTCTAATTGTAAGTTCATGAATTCTTCTTTTCTTAAACATGAATTGTGAACTTTCAAGCATGAGTAGCTAAATCCATAACTAGGGTTGTGGGAACCATGAGCAATTAACAAAGTATGAATAATAATTAAGTAATTATTGAGTAGTGTTTTATGCATGTATTATTAATTCTTTCGCTTAGAAGTCTTTTTAATGGTGGCCAACGTTAGAGCTCGTCTCGTTGCTACTTGCCGAACCAAGGAGGTAGCTAGTGAAAAAAGAATTAACAATAGAGATTTAGTGGATGCTATCTAATAATCTAATGTCAATTGGTACGAGGGTGAAAAATAAATCATACATTGATGTGATTTCTAATATGGGGTAAAGGTAAGGGTTAGTAAAGCATACACCCGTAGCCGGACCAAGGTGCGAGGTGAAATTCCCTACTTGGAGGACCAATCACTTAGGGATACCTAACTTACCAACTTTGAATGTAAAACACTAGGAAAGGATTACTGCATTAAGAGCTTGTGCGGAACACATATACCCTAGTTTCTCTCTCATATTGATAACTCAAAGTTTGAATCTTGCTTACTCGTTACTAATCAACAATCTGTTACTTGCTTACAAAAGAACCCTCCCCACTCTTTATTTACTTGTCTCGAAAATAGTTTGACTAAACACATATAATAGTGAAGTCTGAATCATATTTCTCGTGGGATTGACCCCAACCTACTAGTTGGGTTCTTTATTTGACAACGATTGCTTGTACTTCTTTAGGGAGGTGTAATTTGAGGGTATTAACAGTTATTTTAGAGAAAACTTTCTCATTTATTGTCTAGCCTACCCACTATTCTTTAACTATTTGTTAGCAGTTTCAATTTCTCATATAGTGAAATTTTCCTATAATCGATCACATCCCAAGAATTCCTTTTTATATATATTGTTATTTCCTTAGTGTTTGATTGTGCTGTAGCTGATAATTGACAATCCAAACCCCCCATTTGACATTCGTTGTCACCTCTTTAGATTTGTTTGCATATTTTTGATAA
Source organism: Solanum bulbocastanum (assembly GCA_037074985.1). Taxonomy (NCBI): domain Eukaryota; kingdom Viridiplantae; phylum Streptophyta; class Magnoliopsida; order Solanales; family Solanaceae; genus Solanum; species Solanum bulbocastanum. The sequence continues at coordinate 21,288,303 of CM073607.1, read as the reverse complement.
TTTCTATTCCTATAACACATTAGACCCCGTTTGTACTTCATAACTGAATTTTAAATATGTACTACTCCCTATGGGTTCGACCCCAACTCTTAGTTGGGTTTTATACTAGTTAGCGATCGTTTACACCTAGAATTGGATGAGGTGTACTTGAGACGTTCAATAAATTTAGGTGCCCATAGACTATCAAATTAAAGGTATTTGAATCCTCTTTTCAATGCCACAAATTTCATGTCAATCCAATTTTTGAGTGAAAAATTATGACCATTTCAGTAACTTGTGTAGTGCCGTTCCGTTTAAGCCTCGGAAAAATTCTATGTACGGGGATTTTCATCTCCTAATACCACTAGGAAAACTTAAAAAACATTTCTTAACTCCTATAAATCCCTAAACAATCCTATTTCCATATTTTAATCCATCATTCTCTTCTCTCTCAAACCCTAAGACAAAACCCTAAGGAAAAATGAAAGTAGAAGACTCCATTCAAGATTCTTCTTTAAGGTAAGTCTTTCTCAAAGAATTCCATTCTTTTAAACTCAAATTTCTCCATACAATTATGAATTACTAATGAAAATCATAATTCTTCGTCATAGATATTTCATGAAACTAATTCAAAAAATCTCAAGAAATGTTTTCTTGATTTTTCGCCTTCAAGTTAGGGTTTCAAGGCTTCTAATCAAGTTGTTATTAAAAATTCTTCAAGAACCTTGTTATTTCTAGTATGTAAGGCTATCATAGTGTTGGACTAGTTTGTCCTTACACCCTACATCTACTTTCAAACTAGTAAAAGAGTAATCTAGGATTCTACCCCTAGATTTGAGTATTCTTGAGATAAGTTGATTTTGAGTTCTTGAATTCCTAATTGTTTTGACATTCTATTCCTAAGTATTGAGATTCTATATATTTATTGTGATACTTGAGTTGATTTGTTCATGTCTTTAATTCATAATGAACCTTATTTTGAGTTATAAATCTTGAGATGTTTTTTGAAAGCCAACACTTGAGTTTTATACTGAGTTTTTGAGGAAGTAAATATGAGTTTTGAGAAAAAGTTTAAAGGTTCTATTTCATAAAGACTTAAGAGTTTCTAATGTTATTTTCTTCATATATATACATATACATATGTACCTATGTTAATTATTGAACTTGGAAAATAAGTTCATAAGTGCATGTTTTCAAGAAGGTAAACACGTCTCATGTTTTGAAAAGTATTTCAAGTAATGTAAGAAGTACATTCTTTGTAATGGGTGAATTGATCACAAATTTATATTAATTATTTTAGGAGTAGTATCGAGCACCAAGTTGGATTAGATTCTTTTATGATTCGGAAGTCCCATAGAACTAAATAGCCAGCGTAGGATAGGATAGCATTGATTTTTCATGCGACTCCTCACTGCCTCTGGGATGGCCCAATAGTTTTCCATAGTCACGATATCATCCTATACCCCGACAAAGTATACGATGGCCCTGGCAACGTGAGACAAAATGTTGTATTATTGCTAGGCTCATGGTAATGGTTGTCGGTTAGAGAAACTCCCCACAATTAAAGTATAGTATTTTCATGTTTCTTTCATTGTATATTTTATGGTAATGCTTAAATGGATTTCAGTTCATGTTCATGTATTGATTCAGTTGAGTTGATTTCAGTCATTCAGTTCAGTTTTTTGTTTACTCAGTAATATTACATACTGGTAAGTTCTATATACTGATGTCATTCGACATGCATCCTTTTATGATGCAGAAATAAGTGTCCATGATTATCAACAAGCGCTTCATTGAGATCACTCTACACTGTAGTTTTCTTTGGTGAGCCTTCTTGTATTCCAGTGGACTTCATAGTTACTTTTCGGTTAGTAGTTATGACGTGTTGTGAATCTTGTCCCGACGCCCTTTATTAATAGTAGAGGCTTCATAAATAGACAGTTTTGGAGAGTCTTTCAGTTTTAGATACTTTATTTAAGACTTATATTTCATAGTCTGTATATTCAGCAAAGTTTTGAGATTCACTAAACTGTTTTAAAACGTTTCTTTCAATTTGATGCTTATGTATCTGCTTGTAGTCAGCCAGGATGAAGGTTTACTTGGGGACCAGCAATGGCTTGAGTGTCGGCCACGTCCAGGGTGTAGGCTCGGGCTATGACAATAAATTTATAACTTATGTTGTAAAGAAATTTAAGCTATTTATATTAAATTTTGAAAAAAAGGTATTCATCCAAATGGTTGAAAGATAAATTTGATATTTCAAAAAGAAACATTTACATTAAATTTTTTTAAATAATTTTACATTCTTTTCGTTCGAAGCATATCCAGTTGACTTGGTATAAAGAAGAATTGTTGGAAGATTGTACTGAAGAAGCACTACAGTCCAAGTAAGGTCTTAGGTGCGAATTCAAATTAATTGAGCTTTCATGCGGATATTAAACACTAGGTGAAATTGTTTAAAAAATAATAATTGGAGGAACATATTTATGTATCGTCATTCTTTTTGCTTAATATATAGTGCATCTTGTAGGATAATAATGGATGGGCATAACATATTGCAACAGAAGAAATCATTTATTACTATTGCTATGAAATTATACTAGTAATACTCCAATTTAAGAACAGTATTTACTACAGCTTCTCAAGTAAATGTATCATTGACTAAAATTCTTATTAATTAAATGGATGTATGTATATATAATGTATCGATATTTTATAAATAGTGTAAGATTGTATATTTGTATGATGTATAGTTACATATTAAATATGTATAAATAATCACAAACACAGTTATATAACATTTATACATTACAATGCATCTTCCTCATGAGTTGAATTTTTTTTCCAATAACAACTAGCTCAAATCTCCTCTAAATAGTCCTAAATTATAGATATAAGAAAATTTTGACGTTTCAATTCTTTTATTATATTACATATTCACTAGCAATGATCAATTCACATTTGCGGCATATCAATTTTAAATTTTGAGGTTTGAAACATTTTACTGAAAGATTACAGTAGACATCCGATTCAAATCTCTACTAAACAATCCTAAAATTTAGATATCACGAGCTCCTCTTCATATTTATATTCTTTAGATATATAATCCAACTGTGCCAATGTCAAATTTTATTATTTAAACTTACCTAAGTGTCCGAAGAAGACACAAGCATAATTAATAAATGATCAAGTGGGCATTTTATTGAGTACTTAATGACCAGATAGAGATTCTAGGTAATTAACTGAAAATCAGGTTATTTTTTATTACAACATTTGACCAAATGGTCATTCTACTTAATTATTCCAATTTACTATATCTAGTAATAACATATCATTTGAATTTGAATTGCAATACAATTTTTTTGTAGAAAGATAATAGTTTAATCCTTATAAGTTTCACTTGTAAATTGTAAGATCTAGAATAGTCTCTCCACTTAGATTATTCACCTTGGAAGTACAAGTAATATAAAAATAAAATAATATGACATTGTTACTTTCTCCTTCTCATATTAGTTATTACACTTTTATCTTTCCATGGCTTCTTTTAAAAAAATCATAAATAAGAAATTCAGCTTTACTAATTTACCCTTTAAGAAACTTGTTCTCGAAACATTATAAACTTGTTTACACTTTCAAAAAGAATTAGTTCTTAGAGTAAATGGGGAAAATTTAATTTATTTATCTCAATTAATGATTTAGGACAACTATATTTAATAATGTGGATAACTATATAGAACCGCAGGACTAGGGGAGTAATAGATTAAGTAATTATTTTAGTTTTTCGATTAATTTTTGTTGAATATGTAGTCAAACACATTGATATGACTGATCTTCTAGTAGATGATTAAAGCGATAATGAGTTAAGAACTTTCCCCGTAACTTTTAATTAAATTCATTATCCTAATAATCAGAGACAATTTATGTAGATTTTGGGAAGAAAATTTATTGAACTTTTCAAAGGGAAAAATAATAACTTTTAATCTACATAATATTTTACTTTCCATGTTCTTGTTAAAATTTTGGAAAGTAATTAAAACCTAATGCACTATAAAGACCAAGCTAGCCTCATGTATTGAAATTATTCATTTATAACTCTCTCCATTTTCTTCATCATGTCTTCAGAAAATCTCATAAATCTCAAGAGTAGCGATGGCGAGGAATTCAAACTCAATGAGCTTGTAGTTATGAGGTCACAAGTCATCAAAAACATAGTACAAGACGTGGATTGTGCTTCTAACGTCATCCCCCTAACTAATGTTGATGGCAAAACTATGTGCAAACTGGTTGAATATTGGAAGAAACACTAGGAGGAAGGTGTATGGAAACATGTATTCATGGATTTTGACAAGAATATAGTGAAGGTGGATAAGTCAGTTTTGTTTTGTCTTCTCTTAGCTGCTGATTTTCTAAACGAGAAGGAGATGATGGATGTCATGTGTCAAGAAGTTCCTGACAGAATCAAAGGTGAAACCCAAGGGGGAAAATGTAAGGAATTTGGTATCAAGAATGGCTCTACTCTAGAGGAAGAAGAGGAGAACTGTAAAGAGAATGCTTGGGCTTTGAATGCTTTTATAATGCTAGGTGTTAATTTCAATCTTTGTTCTTTTTTTTTAGAATTTGAACTATTTGGTTAGCCATATCTTATTTTATTTATTTCTATCTTTTGTTGTATTTTTTTTATAGAATTGTTGTTTGTTTTTATTGATTTATAAGTTTATAAATTATGTTGGAAAGAAACAAAAGGTGTTTATATTAAATTTGAAAAAGAAAACATTCATTCAAATGGTTGAAAGATGAATTTGATATCTCAACAAGAAATAACTTTAATTTTTTTAAAATTTAAAATATAAAATATTTATGTTACTAACCCACACATTTGTGGGAGAGGAGTTGGACTATGATATAAGGATTACTAAACAGAGAATACAAGCTATACGTTCAATTTATTCATTATCAATATGGTTAGTCTTGAAAATGTCGATGATCTATCTGAAACGTGTCTCTACCCCTCAAAGATAAGGATAAAGTCTACATACATCTTAACCTCTTCAATCCCACTTGTAGAATTAGTATTGTTAGTCTTGAAAATCACATTGAGGAAATAAGCTAGAGTCTTTATTTCGCACTTATTTAGGGTAAAATAAACTAAGTGGAAGCTTAAATATGCGTGCATAATTTGTCAAATACCATGGTTAGATATTACGGAAAAAAAATAATTCTCCTAATTGAGATTTGGAAGGAAAAAAAAAAGCCTTTCTTTTCCTAATCTTACACAGTCACATGCCTAGAGTTTAGATAAATTTTTCAACAATTTTCAAATTTGACATTTTTTATACTGTCACGCCCCGAGCCTACACCCTGGGTGAGACTGGCAATCGAGAATCATTATTGTCCCCAAGCGAATCCTTAGCCTTGCTTAACTCATAACGGAAGACTTAAAGAATTAATATAAGGATTCAATGCATCTTTACTCAACTTGTCTAAACAATAACTTAGAACGTTTAAAGATAAAACATTCAATTTAGCCAAAATGGCAACTCAAGCCTTAACATAAAAAATAACAACGTAAAGACAAATGAATTACTAAATGTCTATGAAGCCTCTAACAACTGAGATGGATGTCGAGACAAGACCCACGAAATTCTAATGAACTAACTAATCAAAGAAATAAAAAGGGATTTCTCTGGAAAGCAAGGAAGCTCACCAACTGACTATGAGTGCTCAACTGGATCAATGAGGCGCTGGATGTTGATCCTGGTTACCTATATCTGCATCATAAAACAATGTAGTCCAAATGGCATATGTACATTGAATGTACGAGCATGCGAGGGGAAAACTAAACATGATATAAGCTTGAAAGGAATCTAAAGAGTACACTTACCATAGTTTTACTGAACTTATTAATACTCAACTCAAATGCAAAGTAAAACAACGATAAAGGTGTAGTTTATACAATGTATTTAAAAGAGTAGGTGACAAATCAATATGTTACAGAAATGCAATAACAACTCAGTTTACATATAAAGTAATATAATATTGTGGGAGTTTCTCTAATCGAAAACCATCACTATGAGCTAAAGTGATGATACAATGTCTTTCCCACGTTGCTAGAACTGTCCTATACCTTACCGTGATATAGAATGCCTCAACTAAGTGGATCCACTTGTGTATGCTAAAAAGCACTAAGGAATCATCTAAAAAGTATGACCCTTTTTGGCCCACGATGGCTATATGATTTATGGAGACTTGAGTTATTATGAACTCATCCCTATATCGGTGCTTAATACTACTCCCTAAATATACTTAGCTCATATGTTTTAAAAACAAAAACTCTTTCTGTGGTTTAAGATAATTACTCAAAACTAGCTCAAATGCTCTCTTTGAAATTGGTGTTTCCTTTCTTATTTAAATATGAAATCATTTCAAATCTTGGGAATACATAGTTCCCATATTTTCTTTTGAAGAAATGAATTTTACTCTTACTCCTCAACTCAAAAATCAAGCCTTAAAAACAAGTCAAAACATTTGTAAAAGACTTTTGGAAAACTCTATGAACTTCTCTTGACTTGACTCTTAACTTTCCTTAAATTGAATTATGGATTCAAGGCTCATGATCTCATGTTATGGATGATTTCATGTTGTTTAGACGTACCTTAGAGTGTAGGTAACGACTAGGAAACATAGGTACGTTACAAGGGAACTAGTCCGAAAAGAAGTGGGAAAAATTAGAAGACCTGGCGTCCCTGGCACTCTGAATGGCTCGGGGTGCCAGACCCAAAACTTCAGAACAAAAGTTGGGGCATGCTGGCTGGAGTGACACCCCAGGGGCAAAACTTTAGAACCCAAAGTGGGGTGCTCTAACTGGTGCAGCTCCTCAGACCCCTGCCCAGAAAACCTTAATTTTTCTTAGTCGTTTTTCAACTCCAATACCTCTAGTTCCGATTGGTTCTTTCCCCCAAATAATTAGAATTGAATACACAATCAAAATGTACAAGAAATAACCCATAAAAATCATAAATCTCATCAAACCACCTTAAGAACTCCTCCAAAACTCAACAATCAAGATTCAAAAGAAACTTAAACAAAATTCATCAAGAAACTCATAATTTTTTCTTTCAAGAACATAATTATGCTGAATAGAATCATGATTGGCGCATGGGTGAATTAACCCAATGCTATGTGATCTCACATACCTCTTAGGGACCACCCCTTGACGATAACCACAAGCAAAACCTCAAGAACGATGAACTTTGACTTTTTCTCCTCTTGCGTTCTTTCTCCAAAAACCGTAGCGTGAATCCTTGAGTGCGTAAACTGAAAAAAATCAGTTTAGACCCCTACGTAATTACCAAAAATGAATTTAATTAAATGGGTAGTGAAAATACCACAATGCCCCTCTAAAATCCAATTTTTTTTTTCTTTTCTAGAGAACCCAAATCAAAATGAGCATATCTCCCTCATACAAACTCGAAATCAAGCAAACTCGGAGGCGTTGGAAAGATGATTCAAAGATATTTCCTACAGTATCTTGTAGCACACCTAGCTCATCAAGAGATAATAGTTATGATTGTTTGAAGTTGACCAAAAATCCATACTTAACATAACCAATTTTCCAGATTTTTCGTTCTTTCCAAAAATGACTCTTTCTAAATCTATCTCTTTCTAGTTCTTTCAAATAGCGAGCTGTTATAATATCTCCCCCTTGGTAACACTCTTCCATGAATGATATTACACTTAATAGACAAATGGGGTAACATCTAACATTCAACTCAAACACCCAACAAGCAAATCTAACAGATCAAATATATTAATTTAAAGAGTACTAAGAAGAGAATTAGTACCTTGGTTTGGAATTTCTCCGGGCTCAAAGAGATGTTGATATTTCTTCTTCATATACTCCTCAGCTTCCCAAGTAACTTCCTCAACAAAATGATTTCTTCAAAGAACTTTTACCGATGCTACTTCCTTGGTCCTCAACTTCGAACCTAAAGGTTTAGAATCTGAACCGGGATCTCCTTATAAGATAAACTATCCTTGATACCAATTTCTTCAGTAGGTATGATAAATAAAGGATCGCTGATGCACTTCTTCAACATAGAAATGTGAAATACCAGATGAACCGTTGGTAACTCTTGGGCTAGCTCTAACTCATAAGCTACATTACCAACCCTTCTGGATATTTTGTAAGGGCCAATATACCAGGGACTAAGCTTTCCCTTCTTACCAAATCTCATGACACCCTTTATGGGTGAAACTTTCAAGTGTACCCAATTATCTACTTCAAACTCTAACTCCCTTCTCCTAACATCAGTGTAAGATTTCTAGCGATTCCGTGTTATTTTAACCTCTCTTGAATGACTTTCACTTTCTCCATAGATTGATGAACGAAGTCTTTTCCTATCAACCCAACTTAACTAACTACAAACCATCTAATAGGAGATCTACACCTTTTCCCATAAAGAGCTTCATACAGAGCCATCTGGATGCTAGAGGGGTAACTTTTATTGTAGGCGAACTCGATGAAAGGTAGGTGATCATTTCAATTACCCTTGAAATCAATCACACAAGCCCTCAACATATCTTCTAAGGTATGAATAGTGCACTCTTATTGACCATTTCTCTAAGGATGTAAAGCAGTACTCAAGTTCACCTTTGAACCCAAGCCTTTTTGAAAAGATTTCGAGAACTGTGCAGTAAATTATACACCTCTATCTGATATAATCGAATTTGGCCCATGAAGTATGACTACCTCTTGAAGATACAACTTGGCATAGTCCCCTATTGAATGGGTAGTTTTTACTAGCAAAAAGTCTAATTCTGTCATTCTATCAACAATCACCGTAATAGAATCATGTTGTCTGCGAGACCTTGGCAAGCCAGTAATGAAATCCATATTAATCATCTCCTACTTCCATTCCAGATGTTCTATATTTTGAGCCAAACCACTGGGCCTTTGGAGTTCTACTTGAACTTGTGGGCATTTCGGACACTTAGCAACAAACTCTGCAATGTCTTTTTTCATACTACTCCACCAATAAACTTCTCTCAAGTCTCGATACATATTTGTGGAACCGGATGAATAGAATATATGGAGCTATGAGCTTCCTCCATGATCCTCTCTTGGAGTTCATCCACCATTGGTACACACAGTCTACCTTGATACCTCAACACACGATCTCCCCTTTGTTAAAATGCTATTACTTTTTGCTTATGAATATTTACCTTTAATTCAAGAAAAATAGGATCTTGGTCTTGGTTTTCTGTCACTTCTGATACAAATGATTATTAAGCCCCATTCATCACCACTACTTCTCCTTCTGTGGAATCCATTAGTCGAACTCATAATCATGCAAGTCTATGCACCTCTTTTGCTAACTCTTTCTTATGTTGTTCAAAATTGGCGGTACTACCCATAGACAATCTACTCACAGCATCAGCAACAACATTAGCCTTACCTGGCTGATAGAGGATACTCATGTCATATCTTTGAGTAACTCAAACCACCTTCGCTGTCTGAGATTAATCTTTTTCTGACTAAACACTAACTGGAGACTCTTGTGATCGGTGAACACATCCACCTGAACACCATAAATATAGTGACGCCATATTTTCAAAGCAAATACTAGGGCTACCAACTCTAGATCATGGTTTGGGTAATTTTTCTTGTGAACCTTAAGCTGTCTTAAGGCACAAACTCTAACTTTTCCATTCTACATTAACACACAACCCAAACCAACTCTAGACACATCACAATATATAACAATGCCTTGAGTACCTTCTGGTAAGGTCAATATTGGGGTAGTAGTCAATGTCTTTTTCAATTCCTGAAAGCTTTTTTCACACAAACTTCAGACCATTGAAACTTCACTACTTGGTCAAAGGGGATGAAATAGATGAGAACCCCTCTATAATATCTAGTCAACCCCAGAAACTCCTAATATCAGTTAGATTTGTAGGTCTAGTCTAATTCTGCACTACTTCTATCTTCTAATTGTCAACTCTAATCCCATCACCGGAAATAATATGGACTAAGAATGCCATAGACTCAAGCCAAAACTCACATTTAGAGAACTTAGCATATAACTCTCTATCCTTTAGAGTTTTGAGAATCATTCTGAGATGGCTAGCATGATCTTCCTCATTCCTCGAATATTATAATATCTGTAATGCATACAGTAACAAACATATCTAAATAAGACTTGAATACTCTATTCATAAGGTCCATGAACGCTATAGGCACATTGGTTAAATCGAATGACATGACCAAAAACTCATAATGACCATAACAGGTTAGAAAAGCTGTCTTGGGAATATCACATTCCCTTACTCTTAACTGATGGTTGCCATATCTGATGTCTATCTTAGAGAAACAAGTGGCACCCTGAATTTGATCGAAGAGATCATCAATTCTTGGAAGAGGATGCTTATTCTTGATGGTAACCTTTTTCAACTGACGGTAATCTATACACATCCTAAGGGAACCATCATTCTTTCTCACAAATAAGACTGGAGTGCCCCAAGGTGAGACACTTGGTCGAATAAAACCCTTAACAAGAAGATCGTTCAATTGTTATTTTAGCTCTTTCAAATCTGCTGGAGCCATTATAAATAGAGGAATAGAGATAGGATGAGTATCAGGAAGAATATTTATACCGAAATCTATCTCTCTCTCTCTCAAGATGGACTCCAGGTAGATTATTTGGAAAGACTTTTGGAAACTCACTCACAATTGGAACTGACTCAATGGGAGGCTTCTTATCACTAGATTCATTGACTCGGACTAAGTGATATACACAACCCTTGGAAACTAAATTCCTCGCCTTAAGGTATGAAATGAAATGACCCTTAGGCACTGCTGAACTGCTACTCCATTCTATAATTGGCTCATTAGGAAATTGGAACTTGACAACTCGAGTTCTACAATCAATGGAGGCATAACAAGAATGAAGCCGGTCCATATCCAGAAGAACATCAAAATCAACCATGTCTAACTCAACTAAATCAGCCATGGTTCTCTTGTGATTGACATAAATGGTACAATCATGATAGACTCGCTTTGCTAGAATAGACTCCCAATAGGTGTAGAAACACAAAAGGGTTCACAAAATTTCTCAGGAAGAACATCAAATTTCATTGCAACATAAGGAGTCACAAAAGATAAACTCACTCCTGGGTCTAGCAAAGCATAAACATTAATAGTAAAGACTTTGATCATGCCAGTGAAAACACTTGGCGTCGGATAGGGTCCTTTAATCAGATGCTTTTATGGATTTTTTAAAATTAAATTAAAAGAAATGCGATGGACATAGTTTCTTAGTCCGTCACTTTTCTAGATTTTAAAAAAAAAATTAAGAAAAGCAACGAACTTCATTGCTTTTTATAAATTAAAAAATAAAAAATACGATGGATGATGTTGCATTATGAAAAATCAAATATTTTTTTTAAAAAAAACAATAGTCGACGTAGTCCATCACTTTTGGAAAAGCATCAAGCCAAAAAGTGACGAGATTGACTTCATCTCTTTTCACAAAAAAAGCAATGAGATTGAATACGTCGCTTTTGGCAAAAAAAGTGACGCATGCCATAGCTTTTTTGTAGTTTTATAGTAGTGTTTCTGTCATGCCCTGAGCCTATACCCTGGGCGACTGGCACTCGAGAACCATTGCTGGCCCCAAGCAAACCCTTGGCCTGGCTATACTCCATGCGGAAGACTTTCTCAACATAAAATATACTTAAATAAACTATCTGAATAGATAAACTGAGAATGTTTAGAAAATAACATTCAACTTAGCCAAAATGGCAACTCAAGTCTTTAAAATCAAACAACTAAAATATCAAGACTAAAGAACTCATATCTGAATGTCTATGAAGCCTCTAGTTACTAAGAGGGATGTCAGAAAAAGACTCCCGATCATCCTAACAAGTGAAATAACCAAAGTTGTGGGAGTTTTTCTAACCTACAACCATCACTATGAGCTATGTGATGATACAACGTCTCGCCAATGTTGCCAGAACTGTCCTATAACTTTTCGGGATATAAAATGCCTCAACTAAATGGATCCACTAGTCTATGCTAAAAATAAATAAGGAATCATCTAAGAAGTATGACCCTTTCTACCCACGTTGGCTACATGGTTTATGGAGACATTGAGTTGTTATGAACTCGTTCCCACATCAGTGCTCAATAGTACTCCCAAAATACTCAACTCATAGGTTTAAAAATAAAAACTCTTTCACTGGTTTGAGATCATTACTCAAAAACTAGCTCATAGTCTCTCTTGTAAATAGGTGTTTCCATGTTGTTTAAATGTGAAAAAATTTACTCTTTGAAAATACTTGGTTCCCATATACTCTTTTTGAAGAAAGGAACTTCTTTTGTTACTCTTACTTAACTCAAAACTCAAGTCTTAAAACAAGTTTAAAGCATTTGCAAAAGACTTTTGAAAGGACTCTTAGAACTCTCTAGACTTGGCTCTTAACTTTTCTTGAATTTGAATTTATGGATTCAAGGATTGTGATACGTGATAGGAAAGATATTGTGGCGATTAGGTGCATTTTTAGATAGATAATCATGAGAAATGATTAAGAAAACACTGTATGAGAGTAAGTCCACAACTTGAATATGCATTTAAATATTTGATCATGAATAAAATTTTGAAATAGAGGAGTCCACCTCCTCTCTGTGACACATAGGTTATTTTTGTACACTGGGGGAACAAGTCTACGACAAAGACTTGCGTGCCAAAATCTGCTCAACTTTTTTCTTCTTCATTTTCTCACCCCAATTTACATAAATTCGATTACTTTTCTCAATTCCACTTTAGATTCAGTTACCCAGTATATGTACACAAGATTATAACTCAAAAAAACTCTTAAACTCAATAAAACCATCTCAAGAAACTCATCAATCCCATCCAAGTTGAAGAATTAAAGCAATTAAAGAATACAACTCAAGAACATTAAATTCTCAAACTTTTAGGATGAAAATACTGAAATGAACATGTCTGGTGGATGAGTGAACTAACCCAACTCTATGTGAACTCACATACCTCGTAGGGATCAACCCTTGGCAATATCCACAAGCTAAACTTCAAGAACGACAAACTTTGGCTCTTTCTCCTCTTTTCTCCTCTTGCCTTCTTTCCCTAAAAATACCAGTGTGAGATCTTTGAGTGTGTAAACTAACCCAATTCAATTTAGAGCCCAAAGTAATTAACAAAAACGAAATAATTTAAATGGGTAGTGAAAAGACCATAATACCTTTGTAATGTCTAGTTTAGACTTTCCTTATCTAGACAACGCAACTTCAAATGGGCATATCTCCTTCATATGAACTGGAAATTGAGCAAACTCGGTGGAGTTGGACAGATAATTCAAAGATATTCCCTATAGTATCTTCTTGCCCACCTAACTCATCATGTTCTAGGAATTATGGTCATTTAAAGTTGAACCAAAGCTTATACTTAGCTTAACATTGCCAAACTTTCCTAATTTGATAGTTTCAAAAAACAATTTCTTTCTAATTCTAGTTTTTTATAGTTCTTTCAATTAGAGAGGTGTTACAGTTTCATTGTGGATTTCACAAGGTTTTCATCCCTAAGAGGTATGTAAGCTTTCATAGTGTTGGGTTGGTTAGCCCACATGCCTATCATGATTAATTCAGCGTAATTTTGTTCTTGAAAGTAAAGGATATGGGTTCTTGATGAGTTTTGCTGAAATTTCATTCATAATCTTGATTATTGAGGATTTGATAAGTTCTTGAGATAATCGTATGAGTTTTAAGTTTGTTTTTGAGTATATTCTTGTACACTATGGTTGGGTAATCAAATCTAAGTGACTTGGGAAGAAACTAGTCAATTCTAGACAAAAACGAGTAAGGAAAATTCATTGGGTTTTTTGGGTGGTGCTTGGGGTGATCTGCCACCAATACGCCAAGGGTGGGTCGCACGCTGTGCTAGACAATACACCAAGAATAATGCTTCGTAGTTTAGAGGCTGGAACCCCATGCCACTCAGTACGCGAGGATCGACTTCCCCTACACGTTCTCTGTCATTTCGTCGGTCTAACTTCTTTCAAAGGGTATCTTTACTACCGTTTGATTCTAAACACTCTAAACTACTTCTAAATGCCTATAAATCATTCATAACATGAATCATAACATTAAATTCAAAATTCCAATTCAAGGTAGAGTTGAGAGTCAAGTCTTGAGAATTATTTTGAACATTTTAAGAAAGTCCCTTTGAGTCTTTTTGAGGAGTCTTCTACAACTTCTTACAACTTGTTTCAAGATCGGATCAATTAAGTATGAGAATGAGGAGAATGTTTTCATGAGCCTACATTATCATCACGAGATCCTTTATATCATGAAACATAACTCTTGAGTTCATAATTCAAATTCAAGAGATAGTTAAGAGTAGAGTTCAAGAAAGTCGTGTTCAAATTGTGAAACCTTTGAGATCAACTATCTATTTGAACTATGTATTGAGGAAGTAAGTATGAGATTGATAAGATTTGTATACATAGGTTCCATATTGTTATTTAGACCCTCGAGTCAAGTTGTTCATGCCCATAAATTCCGCATGAACTTCATAAATTAAGCATCATTGAGAGGAGTAGTATCTTCAAGTTCTAAGTCTTGAGAATCGAGTTCCTAATCATTTTGAGATTATATTTCTAATCATGGGGATATTACATGTTACCCATTAAGTCCTTGAGTTAAGCTGTTCATGCCCATAATTTTGTATGAACCCTATGAGTCGAGTAGTCTTGAGATGAGAAGTATCATCAAGCCTTTGAGTTAAGTAGTTCATGCCCATAATTCTGCATGAACCCTCTCAGTTTAGTATTCTTGAAATGAGTAGTATCATTGAAGTTCTTGAGTTTCAAGTATTGAGTTCTATGCATGGATTTTGAAAACCTTGAATTTAGTAGTGCACGTCCATAATTCGACATGAACCCTATTTTAAGAAGTCTTTTTACAAATTGTTCTAAAACTTGTTTTAAGACTAGATCATATGAGTTTGAGGAAGAGTAGAGACGAGTTCATTTTCTTTAAAATGTCATATGAAAACTAAGTATTCCCAAAAGTAAATGTTTTCTTATTTAAAATGAGAGGAAACAGCGATTTCCAAAAGAGTTTTCATGAGCAGTTTTCGTATCATCTCTTTAAAGAAAAAGATATTTTGAGTGATAATCATAAACCGTAGAAAAAGTTATGTTTTTAAACATATGAGCTAGTTACATTTTTGGAGTAGAATTGAGCACCGATATGGGGACGAGTTCAAATAACTTAAGTCTCCATAAACCATATAGCCAACGTGTGTAGAAAGGGTTATACTTTTTTGATGATTCCTTAATTCTTTTTAGCATAGACTAGTGGATCCACTTAGTAGTAGGTTCTATACCCCAGCAAAGTATAGGACAGTTCTAGCAGCGTGAGCTAGATGTTGTATCATCACATAGCTCATACATATTATTATAGGTTAGAGAATCTCCCACATAATTATATTGTATTTATACAAAATGATTTATTACACTATTTTAACAACTTTACATATACATTGCATCTTTTCTTGTTGCTTTATCCTTGAGTATCTTGAGTTGAGTTGAGTTGAGTGAGTTGAGAAGAGGTAAGTATGTTTCTTTTCAATCATTTCAAGCTTATGTTTATTCTTTAGAATTCCCCTTAAATGCTAGTACATTCTACATAATGAGTCATTTGGGCTGCACCATTTCATGATGCAGATACAGGTATTCAGGAACATCAACAGGAGCTTCGTGGATACCACTTGCAGTTCCAGTCAGCTATGGTGAGCCTCCTTGCTTTCGAATGATTTCTTCTACTCTTTAGTTTCATTAGGATGTTGTGGGTATTCTCCCGACTTCCATCTTTGACATTTAGAAGCTTCATAGATAGACAATATAGTTTGAGAAGTTTGTTTTATTTATTTTGTTAAAATATTTTAAAGACTTAAGTTGCCTATTTCTTGCGAGTTGAATATACTATTTAATTAATAGTTAATCTTTTGAGTTAGTGATTTTTTAATTGAGTTCAATGAATTTTATTCAATTTTAAGCTTTGTGTGCTTGAGTTAGTGTTTCTCATGTATTCAGACAAGATGAAGGTTCTCTTGGGGACTAGAAATGGTTTTTGAATGCCGACCACATCCAGGGTGTAGGCTCGGGTCATGAAAAACTTTGTATCAAAGCACATAGTTCAAGAGTGTTAGGGTGTCTATGAAGCCATGTCTGTAGAGTCCTAGTTATCGGTGTGAAGCGTGCCACATATATAATTAGGAGGCTGCAACATTTAGGAACTATCTCACTTCATTCATACTCTTAATCATGCCATAGAGCTATGTCAGAGAGATTTATTCGATTGCCAATCATACTAGAGGTGGTTGAAAATTAAAGTTAGTCCTTATCGATAAGTTACACTTAGAAAGAGTCTTGAGGAAGTCATGACACTCTAGAGGGGCTTGAGAGAAGCCCATGAATGAGTTAAGTGAAGAGTTTCAATGGAATGTACTCGTGTTCATATGAATCATGCTTTTAGGGTAAAAGCAAGTCGTACACTCTTCCCTAAACCTTATTCAGCTAAGACCCTTAACAGGATGGTGTGTTTAGAGCTTGGGAAATATTTTTACCCAAAAGGGGTAGCATGAGTTATGAGATCATGAATAGTAGTAGTGAAAGAGCCTAGAGTTAGAGGGAAGTATGTAGAGGTTTAGTAATCTATGTAAGGGAGATGGTGATTTGACAAGCTATTTTACTATAGTCATGCACCTACTAAGTAAGTAATGAGGAGTTTTCCCATAAGGGTAGAATATGAAGTGATGAGTTGTGAAGATTCCATCATAGGAGGTAGAGTGTGGTGTTGCTAGAAAGGAGTTTTTGATGAACTATCATTGTGTAGGTACTGACCAAGTGTCAGTGTTGAATAAAAGAGCAGGGGTATAGAAGAGCAGGAGTATACATGAGGTGATAGATCTAAGCTAGGTTTATGATTTTGAGGGAGAGTCCATAATATTCAAAGTGTTATAGAACTAATTAGGCATTGATGTATAGTGAATGAGTTAATAGTACTCAAGTTGTGAAGGGAAATGTGATAGTAAATTATAAGTATATGAATAATAAGAGGTAAGGATTGAATATTTTGTCATAAGGTCCTAGTGGACGAGCGTTTCTGCATTTGTATCCAGTAGTTGTAAGTTAGTATAGTGTGCGAGCAATAGTATTGATATTCAGGTTTACTCATAAATATTAAGCTTTAATTTGAGATGAGTGTCATGATAAAATTAATGGCAACATGAGGGTTATGATGTTAGTCTTGAGATTTGATCTAGAAGACTTGACATAGAGTAGGTGAGGAATTAAGGTGATAAGCTACAATAAATATGAGTGGTACAAGTGAGAGACCCTAATGTTTAGATAAGGGAAAGAAAGTGTGGCTAAGTCACAAGAGTAACAAGATCGTTAAGAGGTGTGCCGAGATGGTATGTTACCACATGAGGTTCCAATTAAGTTATAATTTTCCATTTGTGCCTAGATAGCATAATTGAGTTGTCAATGTGGAATAGGTCCATAGATTTCAAGTGTAAGATTTATACCTAAGGGGGAGATGATAAGATGAGAAATCTAAGTGTTGAGAATTTCTTAAGGAGATGGTTAGTAGGATTCCATGGAGTTGTTAGAGTATTAAGCTTGAATGTGGTGTTGTTAAACATTAGGTGGTTCTTGATACGAGCCCAATGTGGTGGTAAAAAGTAATAGTTTTGGGATAAGATTCCCTATAGAGAAGTATAGAACCCAAACCCATGGATTTGGGTTAAGCTTGAATATAGTAAAAGCATACCATTAGACTCAGACCTTAGTAAGACTAACCCCATTCCATACCCAATCCAGTCGTCAGTCGAGGAAGAATGATCCAAAGGGGGAGATATTGTAACACGTTAGAAAATTTTTGAGCTAAGACTTGAACCATCCTTCATAGTGAGTTAGTTTTTACCAAGGAATTTAAAATTTTCCTAGGTGTTAAGGTCACTAGATATATCACCTTGAGTTCCAAAAAGAATTAAAAAAAATTCATTCAAGTCATTCCTAGGTTCGTTTAAGTTTTGAGTCAACTTCAAACGATTGTCACGCCTCGTTTTTTTGCAAAAAAGGGTTTTTGGTGCACGACCTAACCACTCTTTTGGACTTTTACGTTGGATTTAAGAGTCACCACCTAACGAATTAAGCGCGTTAGGGCACCTATCTAACCTAACTAATTCAAACTAAAGGTCAATGAACCAGAGCTCGGGTAAGGGTTCAAATTACCTCGAGGGGAAGGTGTTAGGCATCCCTCGAGGTCCACAAATGTGGGTCCCGGCTGTATCTCATGAAATTTATGTGGGGTTACAAGTAGCAATTAAGGTCACTTCATTTATTGGTTATTTAATTTAAACATGCTTGCTATGTGATAAATATGAGTAAACAATTAAGGTCAATTTAGTTATTTAATTAACATAATATTTAACAATTAAGAGAACTTTAGTTATTTTAATTAATTAGTTAATGATACAAAACTAAGCGATAACATAATAACAAACAAATACTGAACAATTAATAAAGAGATAAGCGAGGAGACAAAAATTGCACAATCAGATAGGCGAATCAATTTTTATTTTTATTAAACTACCTCAAATAAATATAATTAAAAAAAAGCATAGGGGGGAAAAGGGAAAGGAAGACTGTGGAACCCACAGACTTAACGGAACAGTGCTCGACTTTTGATTTTTTAGTCAACTTATACATTCGGACAGACAAACCAATGTTTGTCTTTTTAAGCTTGAGTCGATTGTCATCATCTCCGTAGGGCCTAACTATCCATACCCCACCTTCCACATGCATTTCATCCTAAAAGGTGCCTAGCGCCTCGCTTAATGTCCAAGAGGCACTGGACTACTATTACGGTGGATTTAGACTAAAATAAAATATATGTTTCAAATTAGGTCCCCTAGACACCAAGCAAAACAAATAGGACGAGCATTTAACACGTAGATCTCAAGTCAGCCTCTAGATTTTAATTAACATGCTTGCAAACACATAATGGTGAAATGTCACATGTGAAGTGTGTGGCATACAAACAAATATTATAACAATATAATTAAGTTAGAGGACAAAAAATTATTACAGATGTTGAAATATTCATATTTAATTTTAAGGAGGGCATAAGAGTGATTACAGATGCAAAAAACAATTTTTAGAGTAGATTACCTATCTATTAACTAACATGCTGAAAGTGAACCATTAATTTATTTTTAAGCAAAAACAGTTTGTTAATGCAAAAGTTACTTATTTCAAGCATATTTGAATTAGAGCAGTATTTTAAAGTAGCATATTCATGCAGAAATGATTGATTTAAATGACAAGAAAATGCTTAAGGGTAAAAAATAATTATTAGTCAAAATTTAATTGAGGCAGCCAGCAATTAAGACGGATTTTAGTTCTTTTAATACAGAAAAATGTTAAGAGCCTATAGACATGATATCTAAGTGATTAACAAATGATTATCATACTGAAATTTTATTAGCAACCTAAAGTTGATTAAGACTTGATTTATTGACTAACATGTTGAAGTTACTAAAACATGCACAAATTATTAAAGTTGTTTAATTAATATTGATTATATTGTTTTGAGTCCTGTAGGCATATATTCTAAGTGTGAACATGTTGTAGTCAAATTTAACACATGAGCATGCTATCTAGTACTAGATATAAGTTGAACAAATTATGGATTTTATCACAATTACTCTACCAAATCAGTCCACTATTTAAAAAATAAATAATTTTAACACATGCTAGTTAACTACCAATTACAAGACACATCGACAATCAAAGATTGATTTTCAACCTATTATTTTCGGAGATAATATAACTTATTTTTTATTTTTATGTAGTTTGTAGATATAGACATGTTATATTCAACGATCACAAGTAGTAACATCAACAAAAGAAAGTAAACAATTAGCACATATTCCCCTCGCCCTTTAGGCGATCCCCCGAATATATTTCATATATATATATATATAGAGAGAGAGAGTTATAGCTACTATAAAATTATTACAAAAACCAGAATAGGAAATAACACAAATATTATGAATAAAATTAGATCTTGTCCAGTAACTCTTCTGATTCTTCAAACTTGAAACCAAGTCCGAACCAACTAAAGTAAGAGACACACAAATATATCATATAAAGCAATATAATATAAGTAAAAGAATACCAATTGTGGACAGATTCATCATACACACATTTATTTCATACATCAGAAAAACTAGCATTTGACAAGTAAGCATAACAACAATAATATCACAGAGAGGGAAAATCGAAACTGACCCGGATGCTTTCCTTAAAACCCCCATAGAGAATTGAACAATTAAATACTAATGCAAAAAAAAAAATTAACGGATAAAACTAACCATTTAGGCAGATTATATTATCAGCAATGAAGTATTTGCATAAATATCCAACCAGAACAGCAACACGACAAACCAAAGCAAAGGATGCCCCAGAGATTACAAGAATTCTTATTTTTGCCTTTATGAGTAGCCAGTAAAAATTTATGCTCTTTTTTAAGTGTTTAAAATGTTTCAGATTATGAGTGTTAGAGTGTTAGAGTTATCCAATAAAGGGCAGAGGGTATGACTTATATATCATGTGAGGGGGCACAAATAGGGAAATACAATAAATTAGGAGCAATTTTGAAATTTTATTTCCTTAACCAATCAAACAAAATCAGAAAAATTATTTACCTTAACCGGTGCCTTTACCAAAAGTAAACATCAATACGATATAATTAAGGTAATGGGATATAAATTTAGAAGAGAAATATATATCAAAAAAGCCAGCATAATTTTATACACATAATTAAGCACGTATATTTTCTGTATAATAATACCATATTTTTACCATGTATAAACTCGTAATAGAAGTTAGTAAAGGATAAATATAAATAACAATATACTAACAAAAAATCACGGTGTCAAATATATTGAACTATCAAAAATAAACTTTAACATCAAATTGATCCATTATCAAATAGTCTACCATATAATTAAGCAAGCTAGATTCACAAATTATCCATTAAGGGAGGAAAAATATGCAAAGATCAAACTTAGGCATTAACGAGCAGATTTTGGAGACAGACTTTTGAAATAAATTAGCGAACCTCCAAATGATCTCTAAACGATCTCAAGTTGAAACATGTGCACTCGAAGGCTATCAATTTTAGCCATAAGCGACCATTAACATCAAATAAAATCAAGCATATGGCACAACCTGAAAGCTTTCGACAGTATTTGAATCAACTCAATAATCAAGAAATTCAAACATCATGCTTAAAACAAGATTGACAACTATTATCGATTTTGAGTATATATTTATAACATATACCAGAAAATCATACTCGAATTTACGCTAATTGTAAGAAGATGGATAAGAATTAAACAAAGACAAACCTGGACGGATTTGTCTAGATCTATCTTAGTGAAAAATTACAGAACTTCGAGCCTTGCTAGAGATTGTTACCTTCCTAGTCTAGAGCTGATGTTGTTGTTTTCGTGGTGGCCTCACCGAGCTGCTAGTTTCGCAGGAGTCGTTGACGTTACTGTCGTGGGTTGTTGTCGGTTGCAGCTGTGCTTCTTGACGGCTGCTGCTGTCCGGTGGTTGCTGTTGCTGCTCGAAGCTAATGGCCGGCTACAGGTCAAGACTGCTGATGGTGGTCCTCGCTGAGCTGCTGTTGTTGCTATCATTTGCCTCACCTGGAGAGGAAGAGAAGAAGAGGGAGGGAGAAGGGGAGAGAAAGAGTAGGAAGAGGGTGACACCACCTGGCGCACCACACTGGAGTTGCTACTATTGATGGGCTCATCTTTGCCGGTGAGATAGAAGAGAGGTGAAGAGAGTGGGCAGTGCTCCAAAGAGAAAAGAGAAGAATGAGTTAGGGATTTGGTCTCTTGACTATTAAAATAGGAAGTTTGATTTGGACCGTTGGATTAGATGGAATGAAAGGCCGAGATTAATTTGGTGGTTGATGGATTAGAATGGATGAGATTAAAATAAGAATTTTGGGTTTGAATTCAGATTTAAAGAGGTTACCGTTTAAATGGATTAGAAGGCTATGATTGAAATATGATTGGAATTGAAAAATGCTAGGATTGAAATGAATTGAATAAGAGAGGGGCTAGATATGAAATAACTTTTAATAGATTAGGCTATGATTTAAATGATTTTGAAGAAAATTTAGACAATGCTATTCAATTAATAAAATACTATATATATTAAAATATTTTCATATAAGTAAACACATCTAAGATTTTTAAATATTTAATTAAAGTAATTATTTTGAATTTAAATATCGATAAATATAATAATTTGATAATACTTATAATAATTTTTAAAATCATGCATACTAAAATATCTAATTTTTAGAAAAAATCGATGAAGATTTTAAACTAGAAATATGTTTTAATAATACGTATTTAATCGAATAGCATTCCAAAAAATGGTTAAAGGTCGGTCAAAATGTGGTCTCAACAGTTGCCCCTTGGGTGCTTGAGAATGAAGTCTGAATTGTCGGCCAACTAGCATTGACTTAGTAACCGATTTTGTCCAACCAACGAGAGATGTAAGTGGGATCGATTGAAATGATATAGGGTTAGGGAAGGGTACGACCGAGACTTTGGTATTAAGCTGCCTACATATCTCTAGTTATACGAGAATCAGGTCGTGTATAGTTCTAGATTAAGGAACAAACGAAACTCCTAAAATTGAAAACTGGTAAGATGTTCGAAAGGGCATGATATTGGCTTAAATGGATAAGTTTAGAGTTGCGAGAAGAGCATGACTGTGCAAATTCCAGCTTAAGCAAGGATTAGATGAAAATAAGTAATACGAGTAACAAATAATTGAGAGGGCCTTTGTTGTGATAGACATGAACATGATAATCGTAGCTGAAAGGACGATCGATCTCGCTTGCAATTTCTAATATGATTAGATAAATTGTTAGAAACCAACATGATAAAAATATAAGTTCTAGAAAATAATAATGACAAGAGGGGATAATAAGACATATATGCTTTGAGAGACATAGTGCAAGCCTTGATAGACTTTGGCATAACTTCTTGAAGAATTGCGATTTATCACTAAGCATCCTATTGTAAGGCGGACGAGGCTAAATGTCGTATAGTAAGGTGGATGAGCCTAACTGTCGTATTGTAAGGCGGACGAGCCTAAATATCATATTGTAAGGTGAATGAACCTAATGTCGTATTGTAAGGCAGACGATCCTAAATGTCGTATTGTAAGGCGGACGAGCCTAAATGTCTTATTGTAAAGTGGATGAGCCTGATGTCGTATTGTAAGGCAGACAAGCCTGATGCGATATTGTAAGGCAGATGAGCCTGATGTCCTATTATAAGGCGGACAAACCTAAATGTCATATTGTAAGGCGAAAGAGCTTGATGTCCTATTGTAAGGTAGACGTTGAACCTAAATGAATATTTAGTAAGTCACAATAGCAAGTTGATTCAAACTGTAGCATCTTCAAAATAATCCGAATGGTAGCTTGATTCAAATAGTGGCTCCTCGTGTCAAATCTAACAGTAGGCTCATGTATAATTTATTCCTGCATCCAGAGAAAAATTGTAAATTTGAAAAGCAAGATTGGGTCATACCTGCACTTGCTTTGATTTCGGAATTGCACTCCATTGTGATGAAATTTTTTGAGGATTTTTCAAAAAATTTTGCCCCAGTTTAGAGTACAAGATATATACTCACTTTTCTTAAATATTGTCTACTCATGAAATTTTTGAGGGAACCTCAAAAATTCTTCCCTAGTTTCATTAGTGGGGACTTTGTGAGCTTGCTTCACTCAAAGAAAATTATTAGTTCAAAAGGAAAGTGATTGTCTTGTATTTGGACATTGAAGCTCGACTTTAAATCTGAATGTCAATAATGTTCACGGTTAGGTCAATTAACACCAAATTTGGGAAAGAAATATGTTGAATGACCATGGGAAAGAAAAGAAATTTATTTGATAAAGACCGGACCCATCAAAGGGTTGCCTACACATCCGAAAGGAAATCAGGTCAGACGTAGTTCATGAGTACAAGGAGAAATAAGTAGAGTAAAAGAAAAGTTTTGGGCATAAGGTCTAAGAACAATATAGAAACTTTGCTCATAAGAGTCTTGTCCTCCTTAATTTCTTTAATGCGATTTGTGCTTCCTTGTCAAGTGTCTTGAATATATTCCTGTGGGATCACCTTGAATAATGACTTTATTCACCATAGAAGGATTGCAATTATTGTTTAGAGGTCCTTGTTGTACTATAATTTTTCCATCTTTAATCGTATTCTGAATCTTATTTCTTAATGCTGGACATTCCTCGGTGTCGTGACCTTGAATATTTGAATGATATACACAATTCTTGGATAGATTCAGGGTTGAAGAAGAGTTCTTAGGGATCCAACCTTCTCTTGGCTTCAAAAGTCCTTTAGCCCATAATCTTTGAAAAATGCTAGACAAAGTTTCCATTAAGGGGGTAAAGGTACGAGGCTTCCTTACCTTAAGTACAAATACTTGCTAATTGTAAGGTTTGAAACACATGTCACATGAATCCAAAATAGCATGAACTTGCTCAATATTCTGATTGCTTTGTTTCAAAGGTATAGAAGTTGATGCATCCTTGTTCCTTTCATCTAATGGATTTTTCAGGCTTGAAGAGGAGTTTGAGCATCAATAATTCTTCCAGACTGAATGCCATATTCCAATTCTTTTCCAATTTGAGTTAGACTATCGAAGCTTGGAATACCCACAAAGAACAGAGCTTTGTAGTAAATACCATCAAGTGATCAGATGAGAGTTTGGACCAGCTCCTCTTCATGCAATAGATGAAGTATCTTAGAAGGTTCCATTCTCCACCGTATGACATATTCCTCAAAAGATTCATGACCCACTTTCTTCACTTTGAGCAAATCGAACATTGTAGGGTCAACCTTATTATTAAACTTGTATTGCTCCACAAAGTCTCGAGCCATGTCTTCCCATGCGAGCCATTTGTCAAACTTGTTTGACGTACCAAGTGAAGGCTATTCCTAATAAGTTTGGATAAACAGCATCATTAGGAGAGCTTCATTATTTTCTAAGCCAACTAATCTACTGCATTTATCCTTAAGATGTGCCACTAGGTCTCCATGCCCTCGAACATGTTGAATTTTGGAATTTTAAATCTCGATGGCAATTCAACTCTTGGGTGTAGACAAAATTTCTTTATACCTCAGGTCATGAGCAAGTTTTGAGTTTAGTCCTCCATTCGCCTTATTCTCCAAGTCATGTATTTTTTGTTGTATTGCATCTAACTTAGGCCTCTCCATTTTGTCACATATCCCCTCATATTTCAAAGCATCAAAGTTGCGGCATGTCGGAGATAATTGTTGAGAGAGGGTGTGAGTAGGAATAGGATGAGGAGAGATAGTCCAAATTGTTGGATGAGAATTGGGGTGATTTTTTCGAAGGCTGAACATATTTGTCATATTGAAGATTCTTAGTTGAGCCAAAGTCTAAATACTAGACAACATTTAAGCAAAGGAAGTAAATCAAACGCAAGCATGGGGTAGCATATAGCAAGCCAAAATTATAATTTCAAATAAATGACACAATACTTTCAGAGAGGGACAATAATAACTGAAAATAAAGTTGATTCAAGTCATACTTTGCCAATTGAAGTTTTAGAGTCGGAGAAAAACTCTACACTCCATTTTGACATAATTTGACTTGATTTAATTACTATGATCACATTGACACATAATATGCAATTTGTCTAAAGGGTGTTTGGGGCTCTTTAGACAATAGAGTGGCTACTAATTGTGCTGATTGACACCAAGGGTCAAACCACCTAAGGTTTATGCAGTATGTATGACCTAATTGAGATTTCTAAGAGTTGGGTTCAATACGGACTTGAATAGGTTATATGCGAGAAGGCCCGTGGTTTTTCGGTAGTAATACTATCCGTTTCATCTACGCATATGCCAACTCTCTATAATGGATATTTGAAGAGAATTGGGGTATTTGTGAGAGGTGCAAAGGCACAACATCACAATAATTTTTTTTTAAAAGGAAGAGGGTCCCAATTGGGGGAAGTATGAGCCGAATGTCAGCTTATCAAAGCAGTAACATTTAGCAATTAAACGGAAAACAGTAACAGAAAAATAGTTATAGAAAGTAGTAAATAAATAAATACATAAACAAACATGCACACACATATATAAATTAAGCATATAAGGAATGGGAATAAGGATTAACTGAAAATATACAATAAAAGAAATGCAAATAAACACAGAAAGACATATATCAACTTAGCCTGGTAATGACCAAACAAGCAATAAAGTAAACTCCACATAAAGCATGAAACACATAATGGTAAGAACCTAGATTTTCCCAGTAGAGTCGCCATTCTATCGTGCCCCATTTTTTTCGCAAAAACAGGTTTTTGGTGCACGACATAACAACTCTTTTGGGCTTTTGGGTTGGATTGAAAAGTCGCCACCTAACGAATTAAGGCACTTAGGGCACCTATCTAGCTTAACTAAATCAAACTAAAGGTCAATGACCAGAGATCGGGTAAGGGTTTAAATTACCTCGAGGGGAAGGTATTAGGCATCCCTCAAGGTCCACAAATGTGGGTCTCAGTCGTATCTCATGCAATTTATGTAGGAGTTACAAGTAACAATTAAGGTCACTTCATTTATTAGTTATTTAATTTAAACATGCTTGCTAGGTGATAACTATGATTAAACAATTAAGGTCAATTTAGTTATTTAATTAATTAGTTAATGATGCAAAATTAGGTGATAACATAATATTTAACAATTAAGATCCCTTTAGTTATTTTAATTAATTAGTTAAGCATGCAAAACTAAGTGATAACATAATAACAAACAGGTACTAAACAATTAATAAAGAGTAAAGCGAGGAGACAAAAATTGTATAATCAGATAGGCGAATCAATTCTTAATTTTATTAAACTACACCAAATAAATATAATTAAAAAAAACAAAGGGGGGAAAAAGGGAAAGGAAGACTTTGGAACCCACAGACTTTACGGATCAGCGCTCGACTTCTTATTTATCGGCCAGATTATACATTTGGACAGACAAAACCAATGTTTTTCTTTTTAAGCTTGAGTCGATTGTCATCATCTCCGTAGGGCCTAACTATCCCTACCCCACCTTCCACATGCATTTCGTCCTAAAAGGTGTCTAACTCCCCGCTTAATGTCCAAGAGGCATTGGACTGCTATTAGGGAGGATTTAGACTGAAATAAAATATATGTTTCTAATTAGGCCCTTAGAAACCAAGCAAAACAAATAGGCCGAGCATTTAACATGTAGATCTCAAGTCAGCCTCTAGGTATTAATTAATATGCTTGCAAATACACATAATGGTGAAATGTCACATGCAAAGTGTGTGGCATACAAACAGATATTATAACAGTATAATTAAGTTAGAGGACAAAAAATTATTACAAATGCAGAAATATTCAATTTAATTTTAAGGAGAGAAGTAGAGTGATCACAGATGTAGAAAATATTTTGTAAAGCTGATTACCTTACTATTAACTAACATGCTGAAACTGACCCATTAATTTATTTTTAAGCAAAAATAGTTTGTTAATGCAAAAGTTACTTATTTCAAGCATATTTGAATTAGAGCAGTATTTTAAAGTAGCAGATTCATTTAGAAATGATTGATTTTAAATCGCAGGAAAATGCTTAAGTGCAAAGAATACTTATCGGTCAAAATTTAATTGGGGTAGCCAACAATTAAGACAAATTTTAGTCTTTTAATGCAGAAAAATGTTAAGAGCCTATAAACATGATATCAAAGTGGTTAACAAATGATTATCATGCTGAAATTTTTTTAGCAACCTAAAGTTGATCAAGACTTGATTTATTAACTAACATGCTTAAGTTATTAAAACATGCAGAAATTATTTAAGTTGATTAACTAATATTGATTATATTGTTTTCAGTCCCATAGGAATACATTCTATGTGTGAGCATGGTGGAGTCAAATTTAACACATGAACATGCTCTCTAGTACTAGATATAATATGAACAAATTATGGATTTTAACACAGTTACTGTACCAAATCAGTCCACTATTTAAAAAATAATAATTTTAACACATGCTAGTTGACTACCAATTACAAGACACATCGACAATCAAAGATTGATTTTAAACCAATTATTTTAGGAGATAATATAGCTTATTTTTTATTTTTATGTGGTTTGTAGATATATACATATTATATTCAACGATCACAAGTAGTAACATAAAAAAAGAAAGTAAACAATTAGCACATATTCCCCTCGCCCTTTAGGCGATCCCTCAAATATAATCCATATATAGAGAGAGAGGGAGTTAGAGTTACTATAAAATTATTACAAAAATCAAAATATCAAATAATACAAATATTATGAATAAAATTAGATCTTGTCCAGTAACTCTTCTAATTCTTCAAACTTGAAACCAAGTTCGAACCTACTAAAGTAAGAGACACACAAATATAGCATATAAAGAAATATAATATAAGTAAAAGAATACCAATTATGGATAGATTCATCATACATACATTTCTTTCATATATCAGACAAACAAACATTTGGACAAGTAAGCATAACAACAATAATGTCACATAGAGAGGGAAGAACAAAATTGACCCGAATGTTTTCCTTAAAACCCTCATACAGAATTGCACAATTGAATAGTTCTAATGCAAAATATAAATTAACGGAGAAAACTATCCAGTTGAGCAGATTATATTGTCCGCAATGAAGTATTTGCAAAAATATCCAACCAGAACAACAACACAGCAAACCAAAGCAAAGGATGCCCTAAAGATTACAAGAATTCTTAATTTTTCCTTTATGAGTAGCCAGGAAAAAATTATTCTCTTGTTAAGTGTTTAAAATGTTTCAGATTGTGAGTGTTAGAGTGGTAGAGTTATCCAATAAAGGGTAGAGAGTCTGACTTATATAGCATGTGGGGGGCACAAATAGGGAAATATAATAAATTAAGAGGAATTTTGAAATTTTATTTCCTTAACCAATCAAACAAAATCAGCAAAATTATTTACTATAACCGGTGCCTTTACCAAAATTAAACTTCAATACGATATAATTAAGGTAATGGGATATAAATGAATAAGACAAATATATATAAAAAAAAAAGCCAGCACAATTTTATACACATAATTAAACGCCTATACTGTCTGTATAATAATACCATATTTTTACCGTGTATAAACCTATAATAGATATCAATAAAGGACTATAAATAACAATATACTGACAAAAAATCACGGTGTCAAATATATTGAACTATCAAAAATAAACTTTAAAGTCAAATTGATCCATTATAAACTAGTCTATCCTATAATTAAGCAAGTAAAATTAACAAATTATCAATTAAAGGAGGAAAAATATGCAAAGATCAAACTTAGGCATTAACGGGTAGATTTTGGAGACAGACTTTTGAAATATATAAGCAAACCTCCAAATGATCTCTAAACGATCTCAAGTTGAAATAGGTGTAGGTTCGAAACCTATCAATTTTAGTCATAGTCGACCATTAACATCAAAAAAAATCAAGCATATGGCACAACTTGAAAGCTTTGGGCAGTATTTGAATCAACTCAATAATCAAGAAATTCAAACATCATGCTTAAAACAAGATTGACAAGTATTATCGATTTTGAGTATATATTCATCATATATACCAGAAAATCATACTTGAATTTAAGCTAATTGTAAGAAGACAGATAATAAATAAACAAAGACAAACCTAGATGGATCTGTCTAGATCCGTCTTAGTGAAAAATTCCAAAACTTCGAGCTTAGCCGGAGCTTGTTGCCTCGCTAGTCCGGAGTTGATGTTGTTGTTTTCATGGTGGCCTCACCAAGGTGCTGGTTTCGCTGGAGTCGTTGACGTTG
The DNA here is from genome assembly GCA_037074985.1 of Solanum bulbocastanum. Taxonomy (NCBI): domain Eukaryota; kingdom Viridiplantae; phylum Streptophyta; class Magnoliopsida; order Solanales; family Solanaceae; genus Solanum; species Solanum bulbocastanum. The sequence goes on along the minus strand of CM073607.1, from coordinate 21,258,292 downwards.
TTGTTGTGGGTTGTCGCTGGTTGTAGCTCTGCTTCTTGCCGATTGCTGTTGTTCGGTGGTTGCTGTTGTTTTTGTTGTTGTTGTTCGGAGCTGGTGGCTGGCTGCAGGTCGAGGCTGCTGATGGTGGTCCTCGCTGAGCTGTTTTTGTTGCTGTCATTTGCCTCTCTTGGAGAGGAAGAGAAGAAGAGGGAGGGAGAAGGGGAGAGAAAAAGGAGGAAGAGGACTGCACAGCCTGGTGCACCTCGCCGGAGCTGATGTTGTTGATGGGCTCATCTTCGTCGGTGAGATAGAAGAGAGGAGAATAGAGTGGTTGGTGCTCCAAAGAGAAAATATAAGAATGAGTTAGGGATTTGGTCTCTTGACTATTAAAATAGGAAGTTTGATCTTGACTGTAAGATTAGATGGAATGAAAGGCTAATATTAATTTTGATGTTAGATGGATTAGAACGGATGGATGAGATTAAAATAAGAATTTGGGTTTTGAATTTGGATTTAAAGAGGCTACCGCTTAAATGGATTGGAAGGCTATGATTGAAATATGTTTGGAATTGAAAAATGCTACGATTGAAATGAATTGAATAAGAGAGGGGCTAGATATGAAATAACTTTGAATAGATTAGGCTATGATTTAAATGATTTTGAAGAAAATTTAGAAAATGCTCTTCAATTAATAAAATACTACACATATTCAAATATTTTCATATAATTAAACACATCTAAGATTTTAAAATATTTAAGTAAAGTAATTATTTCGAGTTTAACTATCGATAAATATAATTTAATAAAATAATTTGATAATAACTATAATAATTTTTAAAATCATGCATACTAAAATATCTAATTTTTAGAAAAAATCGATGAAGATTTTAAACTCGAAATATGTTTTAAAAATATGTATTTAATCGAATAGCATTCCAAAAAATGGTTAAAGGTCAGTCAAAATTAGGTGTCAACAATGACCATAACCTTAAGTACACTATAATTTAGGTGGACCATAGATATCAAATGAAAGGTCCTTTGAATTATATTTTCAACGCCACTGAGTTTGCTAATTTTTGAGCTCATATGAGGGAGATACACCCATTTGAAGTCAGGATGTCTATTTAATGAAAGTTACCCGGATTTAAGAGGGGTATTTTGGTCTTTTCCTTATCCTATCAGATTTAGTTCTTTTTTAGTAATTAAATAAGGGACTAAACTGATTTGGTTCAATTTACACAATCATAATTCACACTAGGGTTTTAGAAAAGAGTTGAAGAAGAGAAAAGAGGAGTAAAATAGGAGAAAAGTCAATGTTTCGTCAGGTTCTTGAGATTTCGTTGCGGATTTTGCCAAGGGTTTGGTATGTAAGAGGTATGTGAGATACCATTTTTTTTGGTTCATTCACCCACATGCCTATCAAGATTAATTCAACAAAATTTCATTCTTGAAAGTAAAGAATTTGAGTTCTTGATGAGTTTTGTTGAAGTTTCTTTCATAATTTTGATTGTTGAGGATTTGATGAGTTTTTGAGATAATCATATGAGTTTTGAGGTATTTGTTTAGTAGATTCTTTTACACTATGGTTGGGTATTTTAATCTAAGTGATTGGAGAAGAAACTATTCGATTCTAGACTAATTAGGGTTAGAAACGAGTAAGGAAAATTCATCAGGTTTTCTGGGCGGTGCCTGGGGCATCATGCCACCAATACTCCAGGCATGGCTGGTGAGCTATGCCAGCAAGTATACCAAGAATAATTCTCTGGAGTTTAGGGGCTGGCACCCCACGCCACTTAGTATGCCAGGGTCACTTATCCCCACCCGTTCTCCGTCATTTCGTCTGTCGGAGTTCTTTTGAAGGGTACCTTTACTCCCCTTTGATTCTAAACAATCTAAACTAAATATAAAAACTTATAGATCATTCATCATAGAATCATAACCTTTGACTCATAATTCAAATTCAAGGTAGAGTTAAGACTCAAGTCTTGAGAATTCTTTCGAACATTTTGAGAAAGTCCCTTTGAGCCTTTTTGAGGAGTCTTCTACAAATTCTAATAACCTACATAATCATCATGAGATCCTTCAGATCATGAACCATAACTCTTGAATTCATAATTCAAATTCAAGAGAGAGAGTTAAAAGTAGAGTTCTAGAAAGTCTTTGAGTTCAAATTGTTAATCCTTTAAGATCAACTATCTATTTGAACTAATTTTTGATGAAGTAAGTATGAGAATGAAAAGAGTTGTATGCATAGGTTCCATATTTCTATTTAGTCCCTCGAGTCGAGTCGTTCATGACCATAAATTTCGCATGAACTTTATAAATTGAGCATCTTTGAGAGTAGTAGTATCTTCAAGTTCAAATTCTTTAGTATTGAGTTCCTAATCCTTTTGAGATTATATTTCTAATCATAGATCTATTACATGTTACTCATGAAGTCCTTGAGTTGAGTTGTTCATGCCCATAATTCTGTATGAACCCTATGAGTTGAGCAGTCTTGAGATGAGAAGTATCATCGAGCCCTTGAATTGAGTAAATCATACATATAATTCCGTATGAACCCTCTGAGTTGAGTATTCCTGAAATGAGTAGTATCATTGAAGTTATTGAGTTTTAAGTTGTTGAGTTCCAAGTATTGAGTTCTATGCATGGTTATTGAAAACCTTGAATTGAGTCGTTCACGTCCATAATTCGGCATGAACCCTATTTTAAGAAGCTTTTTTACAAATTGTTTTAAAACTTGTTTTAAGACTTGAGCATATGAGTTTGAGAAAGAGTATAGTTGAGTTCATTTTCTTTAAAATGGTGTATGGGAATAAAGTATTCTCAAGATTAAATGTTTTCACATTTAAGATGAGAGGAAACACCGATTTCCAAAAGAGTTTTCATCAGTAGTTTTAGTACCATCTATTTTAAGAGAAAGATATTTTGAGTTATAATCTCAAACCACAGAAAAAGTTATGTTCTTAAACACATGAGCTAGTTACATTTTGGGAGTAGTATTGAGCACCGATATCGGAACGAGTTCAAATTACTCAAGTGTCCACAAACCATGTAGCTAAAGGTGGGTGAAAGGGTCATACTTTTTAGATGATTCCTTATTGTTTTTTAGCATAGACTAGTGGATCACTTAGCAGTAGGTTCTATACCCCGGCAAAGTATAGGACAGTTCTGACAGCGTGGGCTAAACGATGTATCATCATATATCTCATAGTGATGATTGTTGGTTAGAGAATCTCCCATAGAACTATATTGTATTTTTATGTACAAAATAAGTTATTATATTGTTTAAACAACTTTCCATATACATTGAATCTTTTATTGTTGCTTTATCCTTGATTATCTTGAGTTGAGTTGAGTTGAGTGAGTTGAGAAGAGGTAAATATGTTTCTTTTCCATCAGTTCAAACTTATGCTTATGCTTTAGAATTTCCCTTACATGCTCGTACATTCTATGTACTGAGCCATTTGGCCTACATCGTTTCATGATGTATTTAGGATCATCCATAGGAGCTTCATTTATACCACTTGTAGTTTTAGTTAGCTACGGTGAGCATCCTTCCTTCCAAAGGATTTCATTTTCCTTTTAGTTTCGTTCATATGTCGTGGGACTTGTCCCTACTTCCATCTTTGTTATTTAGAGGCTTCATAGATAGACAATAGAGTTTTGAGAAGTATGTTTCATTTATTTTATTAAAAAGTCAATTTCAAGACCACAATTCAAGAACATCAAACCTTCAACTTTATAGAACGAATTTAATGTTGAAATAAACATGATCGGTGCGTAGGTGAATGAACCCAACGCTATGTAAACTCACATACCCCTTAGGGATTAACCCTTGGCAAAATTCGTAAGCGAAATATCAATAACGCGACAAAACTTTGGATTTTCTCCTCTCTCAAAGCCCTAGTGACAATTTGGAATGCGTAAACTGAACCAAATTATACCCTAATTAATTACTAAAAAAGAATTAAACTAATTGGGTAAGGAAAAGACCAAAATACCCATCTTAAATCCGGTTGACTTCCCTTAACTGGGCAGCCGAACTTCAAATAGGCATATCTCCCTCATACGAGATAGAAAATTAGCAAACTGGGTGGCATTGGAAAGAGGATTCCATGACCTTTCATTTTCCATCTTATAGCACACCTAACTCCTCATGTATTAAATGTTACAGTCGTTTGAAGTTGACCCAACTCATACATAGCATAACTTGCCAATATTCCCAAATTTAATCTTTCCAAAAATGGTTTCTTTCTAATTCTAGTTCTTTCAAATAGCGAGGTGTTAAAATATTTCCCCCTTGGGAACAGTCGTCTGCAAATGAGATTAATCTAAGAAGACTAAGGGTGTAACATCTAATATTCAACTCAAACACCCAACAAGGAAAATATAAATACGACATGCCAACTTAAAACAAATGTCAATAAAAGGATTTGTACCTTAGTTTGGAATTTCTCCAGACTCAAAGAGATGTGGGTATGTCTTCTTTATGTCCTCTCATCTTCCCAAATAGCTTCCTCAACAAACTGATTTCTCCATAGAACCTTGACTGATGCTACTTCCTTGGCCCTCAACTTGTGAACTTGGCAATCTAGAATCTTAATAGGAATCTCCCCATAAGATAAGTCATCCTTAATAACAATTTCTTCAGTAGGTATGATAAGTGATGGATTGGTCATACACTTCTTCAACATAGAAATGTGAAATATTGGATGAACCGTAGCTCCAACTCATAAGCTACGTTACCGATCCTTTTGAATATTCTATAAAGACCAATATACCGAGGACTAAGCTTCCCATTTTTATAAAATATCATGACACACTTCCTAGGTAAAGCCTTGAAGTATACTCAATCATCTTACTTCAAACTCTAAGTCCCTTCTCCTAACATCAGTGTAGGACTTTTGACGACTCTGTGATGTTTTCAACCTATCTTGAATAACCTTAAATTTCTCCATAGCTTGATGAACTAAGTCTGTTCCTATCAACCCAGTTTCATAAACTTCAACCATCTAATAGGAGATCTACATCGTCTCCCATAAAGAGCCTCATACGGAGACATTTGGATGCCAGAGTAGTAACTGTTATTATAAAAGAACTCAATGAGAGGTAAGTGATCATCCCAATTAACCTTGAGATAAATCACACAAGACCTCAACATATCTTCTAAAGTCTAAATAGCATGCTACTTGACCATCAGTTTGAGCAGGAAAAACAGTACTCAAGTTCACCTTTGAATCTAGACTTTTTTGAAATGACTTCTAAAATTGTGCAGTAAATTGTGCACCTTTATCTGAAATAATTGACACTGGAACTCCATGAAGTCTAACTACCTCTGAAAGATATAACTTGGCATAATCTTCTACCAAATGAGTAGTCTTTATCGGCAAAAAGTGGGCTGATTTGGTCATTCGATCTACAATCACCCAAATGGAATCATGCTGCCTGCGAGATCATGAAAAACCAATAATAAAGTCCATATTGATCATCTCCCACTTCCATTTTGGAATCCCTCTAATTTGAGCCATACCACCGGGCCTCTGGTGCTCTACTTTAACTTGTTGGCAATTCGGGCACTTAACAACAAACTGTCAAATTCCCTTCTTCATACTACTCCACCAATAAACCTCTCTCAAATCATGATACATCTTTGTAGAACCCGAATGAATAGAATATCTGGAGCTATGAGCTTTCTCCATGATCCTCTCTTGAAGTTGAACCACCTTTGGTGTAACACCCCTAAATGCTAACAAGAGTCGCATGTCGATTGATCGTTTCTTATTACTATAATATGTTTCACTCTTAAGTTGGGAACTTGAAATTTTGGTGATAATTGCTAACTTGTTTAGCATAAGTATATCGTAATTTATGAGATTGTATTGGGGTATTTACATAATAGTATAATTAGATTTATGCATACTTTTAAAAGTAGTTGAAGAATATATATATATATATATATATATATATATATATATATATATATATAAGTGTATATGTATGCATTTTGGGTAGCACATAAAATTATTTGGGCAGCCCTTTGAAGGCCAATTGTCCAAGTGATAAATATCACTTGTGTAACTTTATATTTTCACACCTCTTTGAATTAATTTTGGTTCCTTCAAAGTCTAAGTGACTTAGAACCTATATTAACCTTTTGTTTATCAATATTACAAGAGAAAAAACTTGGTCTTTTGGCTGGAATTCGAGAGACAAACTGCTTTGTTGGTTGTATATACTTGTGAACAAGTTGAGGACCTTGTACGTTGGTTGGTCTATGGTCTGAACTCGGGGAGTTGTGTTGGACTGTTGCTACGCTAAAATATTGAGGTTTGTGTATAAACTTATACTTGCACTCTTTTAACTGCTGGTATATCTGAAAGTTGATCTTGATACTTTGGTTACCTCTTGTCATTTTGCATTGTTGTGGTGGTATGACGCTTATGAAACTCGCCCACTTGTATGGATTGTTTGATCACTTGGCACTCTTTTTAGGACCTTGGCCTTCTTGTGGTTGTGACTTTGTTAGTATTGGCAGGCCTCTTGATTCGAATCATTTTCCATCTTGACTCTAGATTTGTAGTTCATCTTAAGAATGGAATTTGTCCATTTTAAGTGTGAATTAGAAAGCCATTTTTAATATGGTTCCTGGTTCTCATGATTATTGGGCTTTGACCCTTTTTGATACAGGGTATCGGCCCTTCTTGATACTTGCTTGGGCCAGATGTCACGACATGAGGTATATATTGGGCAAGCCTTGCTATTGAATCTCTTGAAAAATGGTGCTTTGAACATTCTTGACATTTGGATATTTGAATATCGAACTTGATACCCTTTATATATTGTTAGTTGATTTATTGATTATGTTTCAAGTATGCTGCTCATTGACTTGAGAAAGGTAGCTTGGTGAATTTTGATGACTCTGAACCTATAGTTTTTACATTAATAAGCTATATGCTTAGCGATAGTTGTTTCTATCGTAGGGGTTGATCGAGATGAGGCATGAAGCTGGCCACAGGAGATGGAAATTTGGAGAACCTTAAGAAAGATCATATTTCTATATAGGCATCTATATTTTGTATAAACTTTGGGACTTATACATTACCTATGTGTTATATATTTGCATGAAATTTTGAGGACTAATTGGATCATGTCACAATGGTTTGTAATATAAGTATGGCTACTTGTTTTGTTCATTTGGGATGTGTAAACCCAAGACATGTAATATATTAATTTTACTACTTGTTTTGAATGGTTTTATGAAGCTGGAACCACTTGGTTGGGTACTCAAAAATTGATAATATTTGTTGTATATCATGTTACTAGCGCGAGGACATTATATGCGTAAAAATCTCGTAAGTTATTGGTTTATGTATTTTGAAAGGGTCGTCACAAGTTTGGTATTAGAGCCCAGATTTGTGATTCTAGGACTTTTGCTGTGAATTACTTGTATACTTGTTCGCTTTCAGAAAAAGTTCTATTTGGATCATTTGTTCACTTATCCGGTTTATAATAATTTTTTATCGCATGTAGAGTGCACATGCATCATATACATGTCCATAATATAATGTGATCTTCCCTTTTGAAGGAATTAAGTTATGGCCTCTTCTGTTGACCGACCTATGGAAGCTGTTCGTGAAGGTTCGAGTGCCTCTATTTCCCAACCTCATGCACTAGAATAGGTTGGAGAACCTTTCTCGAATCATTATGTTCCCCACACTAGTGGGTCTGAAGTGGGAAACCATTAGGGTGCAAGAGCTGGTTCACATCCTTACATGAGTCGTGGTACTCGCACCATGAATCCTCCTTTTCAATAAATGACTGAATTTTTGCACCACATGACTGAAGCGATGCATGATCCCAACGTGATTAACTTTAAGAAAATGAAGAAAATGGGTGGAGTGGAGTTTGAAGGCACTGTTGATCCTACGGATGTTGAACAATGGTTAGAGCACATGGAGAGGGTATTTAAGCAGTTAGAGTGTTCAGATGTTGCAAAATTTACGTATGTTATTTCACTATTACAAAAGAATGCTTATGATTGGTGGGTAAGTGTTCCGAATGCCAAAGTAAAACCTCCTATTATTACTTGGGATGTTTTCTTAGGGAATTTCGTATGAAGTATGTCCCACCTGCTTAATGTAATGCAAAGAGAAAGGAGTTTTTAAATTTAAGGCGACGAGGCATGTCTCTTGCTAAGTATCAACAGAAATTTCTAAGGCTCTCTCGTTATGCTGGAGGTATTATTAAAGAGAAAAAAGACAAGTGTAGGAAATTTAAAGATGGCTTAAATGAGTCCATTCGGAAGAATATGGTGATCTTGCAACATGAGAACTTTTGTAAGTTAGTGTCTACTGCTTCTACTTGGGAACGACTTGATAAAGAAGAAGCTAGTCGAAATAAAATCAAATTCCGAAAGCCTAGACCAAATTTTGGAGGTCCCTCAAAAAGGGGAAGGTTTGATGATTCTAAAACTGGTAGTGTTAATAGGCCACATCAGCAAAAGCAAAACAGATCAGAGTTTTCTATAGCTAGCACTCCAAATTTTGGCCAAGGCAGGTCTTGTGTTCCCACTTTTCCACAATGTGGAAAGAATATCATTATGGTTCTTGCAGGAGAGCTTCTGGTGCATGTTTCAATTATGGGAGCTTTGATCATAAACTAAAGGATTGTCCTAATCCTAATAATGCTCTTTCCTTGAGAATTGAAGACTTATTTCATAAGCCTTCTATTAATCCTCCTCGAACTAATGAAGGTGCAAGACCTAAAATTACACAAGCAATAAGTGCAAGTGAAGAGAATAAAGCTAGTGGACCAAGGGCTATTGCACGCGCTTATGATATGAGGCAGAGGGAGGATCAAGAAGGAAAAGACGTGGTTGTCGATAAATTTCACTTATTTGTCTTATGTGCGTTTACATTGTTTGATCTTGGTTCCATACATTCCTATCTTTGTTCATCACTTGATCTTCCTGAAAACGTGAAATCTGTGAGACTTAATTTTGATGTGCTAGTTTAAAGTCTTTTGGGTTATCAAGTTGTGTGTAATCGAGTTTATCAAGATTGTCCCTTCATGATTCAAAATCCAGTCCTCCCTGCTGATTTGATTGAAATGCCCTTCAAGGATTTTGTTGTTATTATCGGGATGGACTGACTTTATAAATATCACGCAGTGGTTGATTGTAGGTCTAAGCATGTGACTTTTAAAGACCCTACATTTTCACACATCATTGTACAAGGTGAAAGATCATTGACATCTAGTATTATTTTTGCGGCCTTGGCAAGAAAGTTGATATGTCAAGGTTCTAGGGCATACCTTGCTTACATAGTTGATACACAGTTCGAGAGTCCTGGTATCAAGGACATACCTGTTGTATGTGATTTCCCAAAAGTCTTCCTAGAAAACCTTCCTAGATTTCCCTCAAAAAGAGAGGTTGAATTTCCTATCGAGCTTATTCCTGGATCTACCCCTATTTCTATCACTCCTTTTAGAATGGCTCCAGCATAATTAAGAGAATTGAAATCTCAATTGCAAGACTTATTGAGAAAGGTTTTATTTGACCTAGTGTTTCTCCTTAGGGAGCCCCTATTTTATTCGTAAAGAAGAAAGATGGCACTCTCAGGCTTTGTATTGACTACAAATAATTGAATAGAATCACAATGAAGAATAGTTATCCACTACCAAGGATTGATGATTTGTTTGACCAACTGAAGGGTGCTAAAGTATTCTCGAAGATTGATTTAAGGTCTGGATATCACCAACTGCGTGCTAGAGAGAATGATATTCCTAAAACTTCTTTTAGAACTTGGTATGGTCATTATGAATTATTGGTGATGCCATTCGGGTTGACAAATGCTCCTGTGGCATTCATGGATCTAATGAATCGAGTATTCATGCCTTATCTTGATCATTTTGTGGTTGGTTTTATAGATGATATTTTAATATTTTCTAGAAGTAGTGAAGATCATGATAAATAGCTCCGGATTATTTTGCAAATTTTGAAGGAGAGGTAACTTTATGCTAAACTTTCCAAGTGTGAATTTTGGCTTGATGAAGTGAAGTTTTTAGGACATGTTGTATTGGTCGAAGGCATAAAGGTGGATCCTAGTAAGATACAAGCAGTTGTTGAGTGGAGACCTCCCAAAAGTCAAACAGAGGTAAGAAGTTTCTTAGGCTTAGCAGGATACTACAGAAGATTTGTGAAAGGCTTTTCCATTATCGCCTCTTCATTGACTAAACTCTTGCAGAAGGAAGTGAAATTTAACTGGAATGACAAATTCCAAGAGAGCTTTGAAACTCTCAAATCCTTGTTGACTCAAGCACCTATACTTACTCTACCAATTGAAGGGAAGGAGTATGTAGTATACAACGATGCCTCTCACAATGGTCTCGAATGCATTTTGATGCAAGAAGGGAAGGTTATTTCGTATGCCTCTCAGAAATTAAAACCGCATGAATTGAATTATCCTACCCATGATCTTTAACTTACTGCGATAGTGTTTTCTTTAAAAATATAGCGGCATTATTTGTATGGAGAGAAATGTCATATATTCACTGATCATAAGAGCTTAAAGTACTTGGGTACTGAGAAGGAGCTAAACCTTCGACAGCGTAGATGGCTTGAACTCATCAATGATTATGACTGCACGATTAATTATCATCTAGGTAAAACTAATGTGGTTGCAGATGCATTAAGTCAGAAATCCTTTTCAAGCATTTCTTTGAGTCCTTTGCCCTTGCTCCTTGAGTTAACAACCATGAATGTTTGTTACACACTTGATTCAAATGGTTCAGTTATTGCTAATTTGCAGGTAAAGCCAATATTACTTGAACAGGTGAAAAAGCACAAAAGTTAGATGAGAAACTTGTAAAATTGATCCGAGTAGTTCAAAATAGGGCAAAACTTGATTTTACATTAACAGAGGATGGTGTTTTATTTTATGAAGATAGACTATGTATCCCTAATGATGATAAATTGAGGGGAGAAATACTGAGTGAAGTACATACCTCACCATATGCAATGCATCCTGTGGGTACAAAGATGTACCAGACCATCAAAAGAAAATTATTGGTGGAATGGTATGAAGAGAGACATTGCGAAGTTCATTTCTAAATGTTTGGTTTGTCAACAAGTAAAGGCAGAACATCAGGTTCCAGTTGGTTTACTACATCCCTTGTCGATGCCAGAATGGAAATGGGAGAGAATAACTATGGACTTTGTTTCTGAACTTCCTCGCACCCAGAGAAATCATGATGCAATATTGGTGATTATGGACAGGCTAACCATGAGTTCTTACTTCTTAGCAATCAGGATGGATTACTCACTTGAGCACTTAGCCGAATTGTATATTAATGAGATAGTAGGACTACATGGGATCCCTATGTCTATTGTATCCGATCGAGACCCAAGGTTTACATCTATATTTTGGGGTAGCTTGCAAGAAGCTTTAGGTAATAAGCAGAAATTTAGAACTTCTTCCATCCTCAGATGGACGGTCAGTCGGAAAGCGTGATACAAGTTTTGGAGGATATGCTTTGAGCTTGCATTATGGAGTTTGAGGGTAGTTGGGACAAAAACTTGGCGTTGATAGAATTTGCTTACAATAACAATTACCAATCGAGTATTGGAATGCCTCCCTATGAAGCTTTGTATGGAAGGAAATGTCGGACCCCTCCTTGTTGGAGTGAAGTTGGCTATAGGAAACTCATTGGTCCTAAAATTGTGCAACAAACAAAGGAAAAGGTAAAAATTATCAAGGATCGTCTAAAGATTTCTTCGGATAGACAAAAGTCGTACGCTGATCTTAAAAGGCGTGACATTGAATATCAAGTGGGAGATAAAAGTATTTTTAAAGGTGTCTCCATGGAAAAAGATTATGAGATTTGGATAAAAGGGAAAACTTAGTCCCCGATTTTTGGACCCGATCTAGAGTGGTAATTGTTATTATAAGAGAACTCAATGAGACATAACTGAACATCCAAGTTACCCTTGAAATAAATCACACAAGACCTCAACATATCTTCTAAAGTCTGAATAGTGTGCTTTACTTGACCATCAGTTTGAGGAGGAAAAGCAGTACTCAAGTTCACCTTTGAATCCAAACTTTTTTTGAAATGACTTCTAAAATTGTGTAGTAAGTTATGCACCTCTATCTGAAATAACTGACACTGGAACTCTATGAAGTCTAACTACACCTCTACTAAATGAGTAGTCTTTACTGGCAAAAAGTGGGCTGATTTAGTAATTCGATCTACAATCACCCAAATGGAATCATGCTACCTGCGAGATCATGGAAAACCAATAATAAAGTCCAAATTGATCATCTCCCACTTCCATTCCAGAATCCCTCTATTCCGAGCCATACCACCGGGCCTCTAGTGCTCTACCTTAACTTGTTGGCAATTCGGGCACTTAGCAACAAACTCTCCAATACCCTTCTTTATACTACTCCACCAATAAACCTCTCTCAAATCATGATACATCTTTATGGCACCCGGATGGATAGAATAACTAGAGCTTATGAGATTCCTCCATGATCCTCTCTTAAAGTTGAACCACCCTTGGTGTAACACCCCTAAATGCTAACAAGAGTCGCATGTCGATTGACCGTTGCTTATTACTATAATTTGTTTTACTCTTATGTTGGGAACTTGAAATTTTGGTGATAATTGCTAATATGTTCAGCATAAGTATATTGTAATTTATGGGATTGTAATTGGGTATTTATGTAATAGTATAATTAGATTTATGCATACTTTTAAAAAGAGGTGAAGGATATATATATATATATATATATAAGTGTATATGTATGCATTTTGGGAAGCACACAAAACTATTTGGGCAGCCCTTTTGGAGGCCAATATATTTTCACACCTCTTTGAATTAGTTTCGGTTCCTTCAAAGTGTATGATTCTTAGAACCTAAATTAACCTTTTGTTTGTCAATATTACAAGCGAAAAAACTTGGTCTTTTGGATGGAATTCGAGAGACAGACTGCTTTGTTGGTTGTATACTTGTGAACAATTTGAGGACCTTGATACGTTGGTTGGTCTATGGTTTGAACTCGGGGAGTTGTGTTGGACTGTTGCTATGCTAAAGTAATGAGGTTTGTGTATAAACTTGTACTTGTACTCTTTTAACTGCTGGTATATCTGAAATTTGATCTTGATATTTTGGTTACCTCTTGTCACTTTGTATTGTCGTGTTGGTATGACACTTGTGTAACTCGCCCACTTGTATGGATTGTTTGATCACTTGGCACTGTTGTTGGGACCTTGTCCTTCTTGTGGCTGTAACTTTGTTAATATTGGCAGGCCTCTTGATTCGGATCATTTTCCATCTTGACTCTATATTTGTAGTTCATCTTAAGAATAGAAGTTTTCCATTTTAAGTACGAACTAGAAAGCCATTTTAAATATGGTTCTTGGATCTCTTGATTATTGGGCTTTGACCCTTTTTGATACAAGGCGTCGGCCCTTCTTGATACTTGATTGTGCCGGGTGTGATGACATGAGGTATATATTGGGCAAGACTTGCTATTGAATCTCTTGAAAAATGATGCTTCGAACATTCTTGACATTTGGATCTTTGAATATCAAACTTGATACCCTTTATAAATTGTTACTTGATTTATTTTTTATGTTTCAAGTATGTTGCTCATTGACTTGAGAAGGGTAGCTTGGTGAATTTTGGGGACTCCGAACCTATAGTTTTTACACCACTAAGCTATATGCTTAGCAATAGTTGTTTCTATCGTAGGGGCTGATCGAGAGGAGGCATGAAGCTGGCCACAGGAGATGGAAATTTTGAGAACCTTAAGGAAGATCACATTTGCATATAGGCATCTATATTTTGTATAAACTTTAGGACTTATACATGACCTATGTGCTGTATATTTGCATGAAATTTTGAGGACTAATCAGATCATGTCACATTGGTTTGTAATATAAGTATGACTACTTGTTTTGTTCATTTGGGATGTGTAAACCCAAGTCATGTAATATATTAATTTTAATACTTGTTTTGAATGGTTGTATGAAGCTTGAACCACTTGGTTGGGTACTCGAAAATTGATAATATTTGTTGTATATCAAGTTACTAGCGTGAGGACAGTATATGCGTAAATATCTTGTAAGTTATTAGTTTATGTATTTCGGAAGGGTCGTGACACTAGACACACACAACTTACCTTGATACGTCAATACTTCATCTCCCTCTTGTTCAAAAGCCATTACTTTTTGCTTATGAACATTTGCCTTAAACTCAAGCAAAATAAGATCTTGGTCTTGTTTCTTTTTCACCTCGGACACTAATGACGATTCAGCCTCATTCATCACCACCATTTCTCCTTCACTGGAATCCATTAAATGAACTCTTAATCATGCAAGTGTATGCACATTTCTTTGTAACTCTTTCTTGTCTTCCTTAACATAGGCAGCACCACCCATAGACAATTTGCTCAAGGAATCAGCAACAACATTAGCCTTACCTGGGTGATACAGAATACTTATGTCATAATCCTTGAGAAATTCTAACCACTTTCTCTGTCTGAGATTAAGATATTTCTGACTAATCACAAGCTGAAGACTCTTGTCATCCATGCACACATTCACATGAACACCATAAAGATAGTGAAACCAAATTTTCAAACCAAATACTACGGCAACAAACTCTAGATCAATGGTTGGGTAATTTTTCTCGTGAACCTTAAGTTGTCTAGAGACATAAGTTATAACCTTGCCATTCTGCATTAACACACAACTTAGACTGACTCTGGATGCATCACAATATACCACAAGACCTTGCGTACCTTCTGGTAAGGTCAATACTAGGGCAGTAATCAACCACTTTTGCAATTACTGAAAAGTTCTCACAAACTTCAAACCATTGAATCTTAACTGTTTCCTGATTCAACTTAGTCAAAGGAGATGAAATAGATGAGAACCCCTCGATGAACCGTCTATAATAGCCAGTCAATCCCAAGAAACTCTTAATGTTGGCTGGAGATGTATGTCTAGGACATATCTGCATAGTTTCTATCTTTTGAGTGTCAACTCGAATCCCATCAGCAGAAAGAATGTGGCCTACAAATTCCATAGACTTAAGCCAAAACTCACACTTAGAGAAATTGACATGCAACTCTCTATCCATTAAAGTTTGGAGAACTATTATGAGATGACTAGCATGATCTTCCTCATTCCTCAAATAGATTAGAATGTCATCAATGAATATGATAACAAATATAACTAAATAAGGCTTGAATACTCTATTTATAAGGTCCATGAAGGCATCAAGGGCATTAGCCAAACAAAAGGGCATAACTAGGAACTCAAAATGAGCATAGAGGGTCCTGAAAACTGTCTTAAGGATATCACTTTCTCGTACTCTCAACCGATGATAGCAACATCTAAGGTCTATCTTGGAAAAACAAGTGGCACCTTGAAGTTGATCAAGGAGATCATCCATTCTTGAAAGAGGATAATTATTCTTGACAGTAACCTTGTTCAATTGACGGTAATCTATACATATTCGAAGAGAGCCATCTTTTTTACTCACAAATAAGACTATAGCACACCAAGGTAAGAAACTTAGTTGAATAAAACCTTTTTCAAGAAGATCTTTTAACCTCTCTTTTAACTCTTAAGACTCTGCTGGAGCCATTCTATATGGTGCAATAGAGATAGGACGAGTATCAGGAAGAATCTATACCGAAGTCTATTTCTCTCAACCACTAGAGATGAGGTTAGAGTTGATGATATGACTATAGAGTCTGAGGCTGAGACTGATGAGTAGTAGCTTGGTGTTCAAGAGGAGACTACATATAAGGGCCTGACTGAGATTGAGGAGGCTCTGGTGCAATTTGCCGTTTAGACTTTGTTAAGGGAGACTTTCATAGCATGCTCTAATGGAACCAATGTTGCTGTTACCCCGGGCACTGATGCCCAAGATTAGAGTGTGACCACTGGGATTGATGCCCCGACAGATGGAGCGATTGTGTGGACAGGATCATTCTTTGCCTTATTCTCCTACTTTTCTTTTATAGGTGAGGTGAGCTATTTCCATACCTACAGCTTGTGTTTTAATTTTGTTTGTGAATATTGATGAATATTAGGTTTAGAATTTTAATTGGCTTTGATCTTATTTTATGGATGTTTGAGCTTATGGCTTTTTGTTTCGAATGGAAATGGTTTTTGACCCATTTTGAAAATTTTGTGCCACCTCTTTTATGTGTGATTATTGTTGTTTTTGTGCAAATTTGAGTGTCGGTAATGATCACTACCGATGACTTAAAAAGTGCTTTTAATTGAACCAAATGAATATATGGCTACGATGAGGCCAAATGAAGTGGCATAGACAATGTGTAGACTTTTTGCATCTCGTTGTGACTAGCCAGTTATCGAATGAGTTTCTTGAGATGAACATTGCAGACTAGCTAGAAATTTTGGAGTCTCGTTTGATATCTGTGCCAATGCCTTGTCTGATGAGCTTACCTTAAGCATTGTGTTTTATGGCACATAGAATTTGCCCCGTTGGTCCGGTTGACTAAGTGATGCAAGCACTCGAAATGATCTTAAGAAACAATTTTAAAGAGTGAAACAATTTGACAATATACCTCTATTGTGGCCAACCTTGTGAGATGTGCGAACCTTGCTTGAACCCCCTTAAGCCTTATCCCTTTTCTTGGAAGAAACTTGAACAATTGTGAATTCTCTTTATCCATTCACCCATAACTCTCATGAAGTGTGGTTTGTTTGAATAGCCAACTCAAGACAAAAGTGTAAGTTGGGGTGTGGTGAAAAGAGAAGGAAAATCAAGAAGTGTGAGAAATTCCCTCTTTGAGAATGGTTTTGAAAAATATGGAACCCCTCGATTTAAAAAAAGAAGAGAAAAGAAACAAAGAAAAAAAATGAAAAAGTTGTGAAATAAGTGATGAAAATTGCAAAGGAAATAGGTGTCCGGTAATTCATAAGAAGTTGAATAATGGGTAGATTATGAGCATGTTTGAAATGTTAAAGAAAAGGAGAAATCTGATTTTCAAGCCACACTTCATTAGGGTAGCAACCACTGAGCCTAAATGACCATAACTTTACACTCAGCCCTGTTGCAAGCCTTGAAAAGACCTTTGTGGTCTTGAGTGAGCTGAAACGAGTGTTTATTAAAAAATAAGGGCAAACCTACGGGTGAAGTCATGTATGTGTTAATCTTTGTGAGTGTAAGAGTAGTAAGTGATTCTGAAACTATAAATTGTTGCAGAATTGTTTGTTAATATGGAATCATCTTTGTTATGAGGGCATTTGAATACCTTTGTTGAACTGGAACTTGAATTTGAAGCAAGTATTGTGAACTTGAGCATCTTTGATAATGGTGAGTCACAATTTGAATCTTTAAGTGCACAATTGATCATTGCATGAGTAAGTTGAATCTTTTTGTGTAAATTCAAATTGAGTCTTATACGGCACTGTTTGAGACATCCTTTTTGAACGGCTGAACTTGAGTTTTAGTTAAGGACAAGCAAAAGTTTAAGTTGGGGGTGTTGATGAGTCCTAGATTTGGACTCATTTAAGGCTTTACTTAGGTAGATTTAGTGTCCTCCAATGCTTAATTTGTGCTATAAATTGATGATAAATCCTTGATTTTCAGGTACATGGATTGAGGAACAAAGCAAGGACACTAACATGCAAAAAAGAATAAAATGAACTGAAGAAATGAAGAAAGGAAAGCCTGGTGATAGCCAACGGCATTTGGCGAATCGCCAAGTGGCTATCTGGCAGCCTAAAGTTCCAGTATGCCAAGCCCCGAAGGAAAGAACCAAGTCAGCAACGAAAAAGAGCAGCTGGTGGATAGCCTAGTAGTTCCGCGAAGCCAAGATAGATCGCCTAAAGTTACAGACCTTGAGGATGCTGAATGTCAAGGCAAAAAGGCGATGGAATAGATCAAAGGGAGGCTTGGTGAGTAGTTCTGCGATCCCGACTTACTTCATCGAATCTCCATTCGTGGCTTATTTTTGGCGACTATAAAAAAGATTTTAAACATTTAGTTTAGTATCTAAAAAAATCTTTGGACATCTATTTTCCATTGAAAGACTTTTTAGAAGTTCTCTCTAAAGTTTTTCTTAGTTTTTGAAGAACCTTATAGATTAAATTTGGAGATTTTGGAAGTGGCTTTCAGATTTTCTTCAAATTATGCATTGTAAAGATAAAATATCTCTTACCCAGTTGATGACTAATTGATTTGGTAATAGTTTTTACCTTTTTGTGATGCTTCGCTAAAATCCCAATTCCTAGGGTGTGATCATGTGATTATGGGCTGAATTAGTTTATGGGTATTGTTAATATATAGTTTCAATACTGTCTAAATGTGAGTTTAAGCATTAAACGTGGTTTAATTTAAGAATTGTAGTTGCAAATGCAGTTTTATATTTGTGTTCTTGGCTTGCTCAAGAGAGAGGTTTGGAGATAAGATTGTTGATTGATGGTTTGTGGGCATTGGGTTGATCTGGGTTTAGCTCGAGAGACCTAATCCTAAACCTAATCCCACACATTTAGCTCGAGAGAGTGAATGAATTAAGGTGTGGGATGTTCTCCATTGTCATGCTTGTTGATGTTTGAATGAAATCACCTGATTCAGGTTAGTTGTTCGAGAGAAAGCTATCACCCTTATAGTCTAGACTACTCACTAATATTTAGCTATTTACTAGTAGTTGCAATTACCCATATGCCTAAATTTGCCTACAATCAATCACATCCCAAGAATCTATCTCCCTATTGTATTTCAAAACGTTTGGGACTGTTTGTAGTTGATAATTACAACCAAATCCCCCCATTTGATAGTCGTGTCAGCCCTTCCATTTGATATGTCATTTTCCGGTAATGTTTATTCCTATGGCTGATTTGACAGCATTCATACTTCTTAATTGAATTCTAAACACGTACTGCTTCCTGTGGGATTCGACCCTAACTCATTTAGTGGGATTTTATACTGACTTACGATTGTTGACACTTAGAATTGAAAGAAGTGTCTTTCAAACGTTATTAATCTATTTATAAATTTTGTTGGAAAGAAATTAAAGTTATTTATACAAACAACTTAGTGATTGATAATAGAGTCTAACGTTGAACTTATAAGCAAACAAAATTTTGATTATGCTAGAATAATTAATAAAATATTTATTAGCTAAATTTTACCTAACCACTAAATTAATAGCTCTTGCTCTCTCACTATTACAAGAGAATTAAATTGAATATTGATTCAAGATTCGAATTGCAAAAAGTACTTTTGAAGGAATTTTTTTAAAGATAATTAAGAAATAAATATTGAGATACTCAAACAAGATACAAATAATCTATCTCAATCCTAATAATAAAATAAAATAATATTGTATAAATTAGGAGTGTCAATGGAACGATTTGGGCGGCTATTTTTAATAAATTATGTCATCTCAATTTTTTGGGTATTTTATAATGTATAACCAAAACTAGATTTTTAAAAACCATTTAAATCATATCGGTTTCTCTTCGGTACAGTTCGGTAAATTTTTTAGTATTTTTACTTTTAAAATATCACCTCAAAATATACTATTATCAAAATATTTATGCCGCAAGTATGTTCTTTAAGAAACACTTTAGTCCTTCACCAAAATGTCAAGAATGTAAAACATTATTGCCACATTGTTTGATTTAAACATTTAATAAGAGAGCTTGCATAGGTTTTGTCTTATTGTTTGATGGAGTATGTATTATAATATCTTTTAATTATAAACCTAATTAATTAAAGGCTAATATAAGAGTAAATATCCAAGTTGTCCAATCATTATAGGTCTAGGATTTAAGTTATATTTATATTTGAAAAAATCTTATAAAATATATTTCTATATTAAATTTAACATATTGTTAATATATAAAATATATTTACATACACGTAAGGTTATTTGTTTTGATTAGGAAATTTTTCAGATTTTTTTTATAAATTAAAAAGATTATTCCAATTGTTCAGGACAGTTATACAATTAAAAAAAGTGCACGAGTTTTTTGAAAAATGATATAAATTGATTCGATTCGATCGATATTTCATATTCTTTTGAAACCCGTATAAACCAATATGTATGTATGTATATATATATATATATATATATATATATATATATATATATACACTATTCATTAAAAATGTTAGGAAATTTGAGTATGTGGCATTATCAGAAAGGAAAAAAAAAGGTGTATATATAAAATGAAAAAGATTTTGTACTGGACGAGCCGAGAGCCATAATTTCACAAGCTATCAAGAATATGGTTGAAGACGATTATGTTTCAAACGTCATTCCCCTTCCTAATGTCCATAGCAAAACAATGACCAACGTGATTGAATATTGGAAGAAACATTCAGAGGAAGGCGTATCAAAAGAAATGTTGATGAATTTAGACAAGGCTTTTGTGAAGGTGCACCACTCGATTTTGTATGATCTTATCTTAGCAGCTAATTTTCTTAACGATAATGAGATATTGGATTTGATCTATCAAAAATTTGCCAACAGGATTAAAGGGAAAACACTAGAAGAAATATATAATGAATTTGATATCAAGAATGATTTTACTCTAGAAGAAGAAGAGAAGATCCTGTCACGCCCTAGAGTACCCCCTAGGCGTAACACGGCGTACTTGACCCCGAAGGGGTCTCATACAAGTCCTTAGCTTCATAACATAGGTAATAGAAATAGAAATACCGAACAATTTAAAACTTTTACAATGTAAGTCACACTTCATAAAAACAAGCAGAAGTCGTACTATACTCTTTGTCTCAAACCATCTATTAAACTGTTGAATAATAGTCTTAGGATGTAACCTATACAATGTCTAAAACATAAAGAAATGACATAAATGAATTAAGGGTTTGTCCTCGAAGCTATGAGGACTCACCAATTCTTCAACTCTTCTTGATCCTTGGAAACCTAGCCTTCAAAGCAACTCAAACTTGAAAACCCTACATTTGATTAGAATGTAGGCAATATGCGTTAGTACAAAATGTACCAAGTATGAAAGCTAGCACAACATCATAAGAGCATCTCAAATGGTTAGTCAACATAAGACATAAGCATAAGACATAATAACATAGTCATAACATAATCATCATAGTCTTAGCATAATCACCAACATAAGCTTCTTATAAACATAAGTCAACATAAGACATAGTCATATTAAAATAAGCATAATAGACTCTTAGTCCTCTTTAACATAATAGCACCATTCTTAAGTAACCCCAAAAGCATACATGTGCAAGGCAAGGATAGCATCCCATAATACCACCTAAGCCATGTATTCCTTTTTAGTCATCTTAATCATAGTCTACATAGATGGTAAACTCTTAACTTCTCTACCATAAGGGTGCTATACTCCTAAGTAACCTCAAGACATACTTGTGCAACGCATAGAAGGCATCCCATATTACCCTTCACACTAAGCATAACCTTGAAGTCATCCTAGTCATATTCACCCTACTTTGGCCTCATTATTAGCTTAACTCTCAAAACTAAAGGAATTTCTCACCTTTAGTCAACTATAACTAGGAAGGGCAACTATAGCACAATCCTATCTCAAGACTTTTCTTTAATGACCCTAAGTCATATTTGTGCAATGCATGCATAGCACCCCATAATACTATGCATGCTAAGGATTACCTTTTAGGTCCTCATATTAACTCTTCTTGGTTTGGAACCTAGGTCCTCTCTTATCTTTAGAAAACTATAAGGTACTCTCTTAGGACATCTAAGTTCATTATTAGGTTGAACCCTATGAGATACTTCCTTTAGTATGTCTATGCTCACTATTAGCATGGACCCTATGAGATACTTACTTAAGCATGTCTAAACTCCTTTATACTTTGAACACTATGAGATACTCTCTTAAGTATGTCTAAAAGTTCCTTCTTCACATGGACCCTATGAGATACTTCCTTAAGCATGTCTAAGTCCACTTATGATCTTGAACACTATGAGGTACTTCATTATGTAAGTCTTAGTTCGATTATGCTTTAGAACACTATGACATACCTCTCAAGCATGTCTTAGTTCTTAGGATATGGAGATTGCTACTAGGATCTTTAACTCAACTGTGTGAAAGCTCCCATCTCATGAGACCTAACTTTGGGAAAACCCACACTTTATTACATAAGAGTTCCCCCTTTAACTTGGATAGTCCTCACATCAACTAGGTGTCGTTCTCCTTTCTACTTGGAGTCTGGACACTCTCTTGTGTGACACTCTATCCCATGTTCAATATCCACTTGAGGACAAGCACCCAAGATTTACTTGTTAAGCCTTGCTTAACACTCATAACTCATGGAAGGGTTTCCTTGAAAACCAAATTTATGTTCAAGTGATTCTATCACTTCATACTTTCAAGCATTCATAATGTAGGTTAGGTGAGTATAGGCCTTTCACAACAATCCAACCTACTAGACTTCTATTGTCTTTTAGACTTTACTCTCAAAGCCTTAACATTAATAGTTAACCACCTTAGCTTCACCCTAAAGCCCTAACTATAATGATCACAGCCTTACTGTCAAGGTTTCTTTCTTAATCTCTTCTTTATACATAGATTTCAAGGTAATTTGATCACATCTTTCATTACTAGGTGATTCAAGTCTTAATATATCATAAAGGTTCAATTCTAACTTTACAAGTCAAGATCAATCATATACAATAGAGTCTAGTTCAATTCATTATTATATGATCCTAACTTTGATCAATTACTACACATAACATTGAATTAGGAGGATCACATATGAACCTTCAACTTTGCCTCTAATGGCATAAATCCACAAAGATCAAATTCATCAATTTAGATTAGGGTTTTCCATAGAACTCACATGAAATCATCATAATATCATTAAACAAAGCTAAATCGATCATAATTGGGTGATATCTACTAGATTAGAATCACACCCAAACCCTATCCACAATGCAAGCAAAATCCTAGCTAGAATTGGGTTTTTTATTTCACAAGTGGGGAAACTATGGGGGATCTATGGGTGGAAGAACCCATAGATGATTAATAATCATATAACTTTAATGAAAGACCTAAACAAAGCTTGAATCAATGGTGAATTCGACCTAGTTGTTGCCCCTCTTCTTCTTTTTCTTCTTCTTCATCTTTGCTTCTATAGAGAGAATTTCTTGAGAGTAGTTTGAGGTCTTAGATGAATGAGTTAATGGCTTAGTATTAGGGGTCTATTAGGTATTTATATGTGGCTAATTAACTAACTAACCACCTCCCTAAGCCCCTAATTAATTACTAACTTAAGCCCTAAGTCCCAACTTAAAACTAAACCACCTAAAACAGGCGGCACCTATGGATCCCCATCCATGGACCATGGATGAGTTGATGGGCAATCCTATGGTCTCATGGTTTGCACCTAAGACTTGTCATGGCAGGCCTTGACCTATGCCCATGACCTACGGGGCGTGGTTTTGTCTTCTTGCCTTAGATGGTCATCCGTTGGTCACACATTTTTTCCAGATTTAGGGACTATTTTGGGGTCCTCCTCAAGGACCCCTTAGGTGGTCCATAGGGGGTTGTACCCAGACGTTTAATCCCTAAAACCCTTGTTCTATGTATGGGAATCGTTTCTACGAGTTTTGAAACCTCATACTACACTCCAAACATCTTACGAAAGACTCTAGATCACTAGTTCAACTGACTAAATTCCGGGGTGTTACAGATTCGTAAAGAGAATGTTTGGGATTTTGGATGATTATATAGTTATTTTCAATAGTTGTTCTTTTTTATTTTAGAATTAAAATTGTCTAATTAGCTGTATCCTATTTTATTTAGTTCTATCTTCTGTTGTTCTTTTTTATAGAATTGTTATTTGTTTTTTATTGATTTATAAATTTATAAATTATGTTGAAAAAAAATTAAAGATATTTATAGGATATATTACTAATACCTTCCATTTGGAGTTATTAGTAATACATAGGATATAATACCATGTGATAAGTCTATGTAGAGACAAAATATCCCTCAAATCATTTTATTTATTTTCTTGATTTTAGATTTATATTTATACTAGTAAATTTATTTAAATAAATTAGCTTACACATTATTTAGAGAGAGTTGTTTGTTACTAAACAAATCCAATACAAATCAATACAAATTTTAAATGTGAGTTGTTTATTTGAATATGAAATCTGTGATCTTAATTGAATGTGTGTGTGTGTGTGTGTGTATATATATATATATACACACACACACAAATACACACACACATATATATATATGTAAGAATTTCATAATAGGAACGAGAATGTGTACCTGTTAACAATAGTGGAATGATAATAAAGTCTTGTGAAAGGTTGCTCCAAGTCCAACTTTGAGTCTCAAGGAATCAAAGCTATGTTTCCACAATCTAAATGTCACTTTTGTTTTGTTAAAATCAGTGAAGAAGAGAAAAATTTCTTCTTTTGTTCCTCCCTTTATATTTTTCTCTGTTTTGTGTCCTACACACCCTTATTCAATGAAAAGTGCTCAACCCCTATTTTAAAAGGGAAAAACAGTATAAATTGGAAGAGTTACAAAGTAACAATTCCCACTCCTTTTCAAATTGATACTTTTCTCTTTTTCAGAGAAAAAAATCGGGTAGGGTCATATAGTCGGGTCGGATCGATCCATATGGGCGACCAATAGCCCAAAACATACATCTCCCACTTCACTCATGATAGACAAGACCCAAATAAATAGGATATAAACGAAACACTCAATTCATACGACAAATAGTTCGTGCCACCTGTGGGTACCAAGGCTTACCTTAAAGATGTTTACAAGCCTTACATAGGAATTCAATCATATGTGGAAAGAATTCACTATTAATTTTAAGGACTCTGTTACTCACAATACCCTAGACATCTTTCATTACTTTAGTAGCTACTTATTCATTCCCTCATCCTCTTAAAGAGTTTAACACCAGTTTATGTTAATACACACAATTACACTCAATAATAATATGATTCATGCAATTGCAGAATTTTGTATATAAGTTTATTATTCATCTAATTTTCTTTCCTTTCTACTTGAATCTATCTTCTCCTATTCAACTGTTTTCCTATACATGCACTGCATTGTCGAATCATTCATGCATATTAGTAACATGCTAAAGTAGCAATATTGATTGAAACTTCAAGAAACAAAAAAAAGTCAAAGGGTATTTCATTGAAATGTCATTTTAACTTTTCTGGGTCTCATACAATGAAGAAGCAAGGAATATTCTTTCATTGACCCATTTATTATTTGACACACATGGTATGAGACACGTGTTACGCTGTTTTCACCTTATACCAATGTATGTGTCTTTTTCTTTCGATTATCCAACATCGTATAGTCCTTGGTCTTAACACCTTCATGTGTTTAACCCTTGTTTCTCTCTTCAGTGATACTTAAATTCATTATATTAGAGAAACATTTGTCTGGCCCATAAACAAGTCATAATATGGCGGTAAAACTCATTTGTTCATGTTTCTTGACGTAAGAGGCAATTGCTCGTGTGAGATAATCAATCTCGTGACTTGTTCAATAGACTTTATTTCTTACAAAATATCACATGCATTTTACATTTGAACATAAATTCAATAGCATTATATTGGAGAGAATATTACAACAACCAAGTTATTTTACAATACTGAAATATCATCCAATTCTATGCAAACCTAGAGCTTTAACATGTTTATCGAACAAGTCTCTAGGGATGGCCTTCGTAAAAGGATCAACTATCTTTTCACATCTAGGAATGTATTTCAGAGTTATTTCTCCACTTGCCAGTACGTCTCTCACAAAATTATACTTTATGCCAATGTGTTTTGTCTTGCTGCGATACTTAGGATCCTTTGTGTACGCGATAACCACTTGACTATCACAATATAGAATCATGGGACCCTTATAATTCTTTGCAATACTAAAATGCTCTCTTTAACCAAAAAACTTCTTGTACAACAGACGCACAAGCCACAAATTCAGATTCCATGGTTGCAAGAGTTGTGCATATGCTTGCTTCTTACATTTCCATGAAATAGCACCACCATTTAATCAAAAAGAATAACCGGATGTTAATTTTCTATCATCTCGGCCACCAGCCTAATCAGCATCTATATAACCTCTTATGAATAAATCAAATCCACCATAACACAATGTATGATTTGTAGTTCCCTTCAAGTATCATAATATTATCTTAACGGCTTTCCAATGTTCTCTTTCAGGATTGGATTGATACCTACTAACTAGACTCAAGTTATAACAAATGTCTGGGCGAGCACACATCATAGCATACATCAAACTCCCGACAACACTAGAATAAGGAACTCGAGACATGTCTTCCTTTTCTTTTTCAGTCTTTGGACACATTTCACGGCTTAAAGTTTCACCCCTTGCTACAAAAGTATCCATAGACTTGCAAAGATTCATTCGAAAATGTTCCAATATTTTCTTCATATAAGTTTCTTGAGATAAACTCAAAAATTTCTTGGATTGATCTCTTTGGATCTTAACACCTAGTATATAGTCTGCTTTACAGATATCTTTCACATCAAATGAGTTTGAAAGCCATGACTTGATAGTTTTAACATAATCCAAATTATTTCCAACTAATAAAATATCATCTATGTAAAGAGAAAGAATTACAAAATTTCCATTGAACTTTTTCACATAGATGCAATGGTCTTCATCAATCATGGGAAATCAAATGACATCACCTCCTTATGAAATATTAGATACTAGTGCCTTGAAGATTGCTTTAGGCCATAAATTGATCTTTTCAATTTACATACTTTCTTTTCTTGACCATTAACAATGAAACCTACTAGTTGTTCCATGTAGATTTTATCATTTAGTTCTCATTCAAGGAAATCATTCTTCACATCCATTTGGTGTAATTCTAGATCTAAACTAGAAACAATAGCTAAAAGTAATCTTATGGATGTAACTTCACAACTGGTGAAAAAATTTCCTCATAGTCTATTCCAACTTCATGAGTAAAACCTTTTGCCACCAATCGTGCTTTGTGTCTTTGTATTGACCCATCCGATTTATGTTTAATTTTAAGAATCCATTTATTCCCAATAGCTTTACATTCCTTAGGAAGGTCAACTAGATCCCAGATTTCTTTGGGTTTCATGGACTCTAATTCTTCTTTCATCACTTTTAACCATTCATCCCTTTCAAAGCTCGGTAAGGCCTCAATTATAGAATTAGGTTCATCAAATTCTTTAGGAGATACAAATAAAACGTAATCATCAATCTTATACGATCTTTTAGGTACACCTTGTCTCGTACTCTTACGTATTTGAAGTTCAGATTCTTCTATAGGATTTTGGGATTTATAACTCCCATTTGGACCAGGAATCATTCCTTGATCGATTGAATTATCAAGTATGTTTGATAACATTATCAGATCTTCTGAATTCACTATTTTGTACTGAGGCTCAACTTCATCTATTTCACCCTTTTTAGGAAAATCATTTTCCAAAAATCTGATAGTGATACAATTTTAGTAATACTTCCATCCTTTAGTTTATTGATACATTTCTTTCCTTTTGGACCTAGTTTACCAAACTCACCAAAATGATCTTTAATGTATTCTCCATAATCCCACGGCCGTTGATCATTCAGGTTTGTTTTATGACCAGTCCAAAGTTCATAGAGAGTGGAAGACACTCATTTAGAAGGCACATTGTTCAATATGTAAGCCGCAGTCAATAATGCATTTCCCTAGAAAGAGATTGAAAAATTTGCCTTCGCCATCATTGGTCTTGTCATGTCTAATAATGTTTGAATCCTTCTTTCACCTACACAATTTTGTTGAGGTGTATAAGGAGTAGTTAATTGTCTGATAATACCCTTTTCAGTACATAATTCTTCAAATTGTTTTGACAAATATTCACGTCCTAGATCAGTTCTTAATGCTTCTATGCTTTTATCTAATTGATTTTCAAATTCAGTCATATATCTTTTAAAGAACTCAAGTGCTTCAGATTTATGAGAAATCAAATAGACATAACCAAAGTGCGTGAAATCATCAATAAATGTAATGAAGTATGTAGCACCAAACCTTGCTCTTACATTCAGTAGACCACAAATATTAGAATTAATTAATTAAAGTGTGAACTCAGCTTTCTTTGCCTTCCCAAATGGTTTACGTGTAATCTTTCCAGCAAGACAATTTTCACAAGTTGGCATTTCAATTTTGGTGAAAGAACCTAAATGACCTTCTTTTGCCAACCTATTCATTCGATCTTGCCCTATGTGACCTATTCTTGAATGTCATATAATAACATCAATATCCTTTTTACTTAAATAACATGCCATTACATAACGGTCAACATATTAATCATAAGTCGAAGGATTACAGTCTAAAACGATAAAACGATCATAACGTAGTCCAAAACCATATAAAACATTATCTAGAATTATTCTAACACTATTACGACTAATAAACAAATCAAAACCAACGTCTAAAGAAAAGACATAGATACTAAGTTTCGTTGATTCTCTTGAGCATATAGGACGTCATGCAACATCAAGTAATGGCCACCACACAAGTCCACAAGTGCCTATAACTTTGACATCAAGCCTAGCATTATTTCCTACATAGATTTGCCTTGTTTAGATGATATTGTTTTATGCCATATCTGTTTTGAGATATAATCACGCAAGAATTCTAAATCAATTTTGCATGTGAAATACTCATTCAAGGAAATTAATTTTCATAAAGGTTTCATATTTAATGTAAAATTGAAAGGACACGTAAGTAGCCAATCATCATCTACAAACTAAATATTTAATCAAAATTTGACACTAATATCTTATTTTGTATCCTAATATATTTTAGCCGTAATTGTATGGATTTACATATCTAATAATTACCACTATATGATAATACATAAAAGAATTACAACAAACCTATCCTAAATAGATAAAACATATATATTCATATTAAAACATAATCAAAGGTGTTCATTGCATAATATGCAAAATCAAAATAAATACTGGTATACTAGACTATGATTCTATATGATCACCCTGGCCATCTAGCTTCAAGATTCACTGCAAACCTCCATAATTGTTTGTTAGGACCAAAATCATGATAGTTGTCTTCCAGTTTCTTCTGCCAATAATCTGGTAAGGAATTATACATAATACCTAATCCAACGTAGTCCTCAACATAGATGTAATATTCATAAATTTGATTAGTTTCAATCCAAACTTTTTCAAGGAAATTAGGTAATTGGTCACACAAGTCCATTTTGATATTTTTGAAATCTTTAAATAATCTTTTTCCTTCTCTTTTACATGCTCTTTTATCTCTGTTAAGATTTTGCAGTATCAGAGTCATTTCATATGACTTCTGACTCTGAATTTGAATCATTTTCTATTTTGATCCTTTTGTGTCACATCCTACTACTATTTCTTTTTGCTCCTCTATTAATACCACTTCCACTTGGAGAAATTAGAGCATGTTTCCGTTTAGCCACATCTTAAATGGGAACAAAAAATTAGAAATATGGTTCAAGACCATATAATGCTACAACAGATGTCACAAGTTCCTGGTAGAAGGCAAAAATATTTATATATAAAAAAAGAGTTTACTCCTATGAGAATTATTACAAGACCAATTTAATGATTGTTCAAAACCATAATATATTTCCACACATATATAAACATATTGTATTTATAAAGTACCAACCCTTTTTTTAGTACTATATTAATCCCCTTAAAAAATAATAATTATTACTTTTAAAATAATAATTAAATCTCATGTTGACTCATTCAACAAACAAAAATTAGAGAGTACTACTACTTAGTACAAAAGAATCACTTAAATATTGCTAATAAAATTTCATGTTGACTCATTCAATAAATAAAAAGGAGTACTACTGTTTTTTCATAACAAGTACAACATAATCATTTTTTTATTATTGTGGCCCTACACGTTTCTTCCTCTTTTTTTCTTTAAAAAGAAGAGTTGTACTGCAATAGTACTAAAAGCCAAAAAACATAAAGGAGAATTCTGATTGGTAAAGGACAACCCCTTTTTTTATTTAAATAAATGACTTGTAACTTCTTTCTATTTAGCAAAGTCGTTCTAATTTATATTCCGTAGAAATTAGGCTATTTCTATTACTTCTTCTTCATCATCATATTTGTTCATTCTTATGAACAAAAAAAAAATTTAGTAAATCTTGTCCACGTTCAAACATGCAATTTGTAACAACAAATTTGATTCCCCAAAAAGATTGAAGAAGTATTAAATCTATCATTAGCTATTAAAATTTTCAAACAACAAACAAGTGAGTTCAAGCCATGAACAATAATATTATTCGAATATAATGCAATTTAACCTGGGTTTGATATCATTGTAAGAATTTCGTTACAGGAACGAGAATGTGTACATTTTAACAATAGTAGAATGCTAATGAAGTCTTGTGAAAGGTTGCTCCAAGTCCAGTCTCAAGGAATCAAAGCTATGTTTCCACAAACTAAATGTCCCTTTTATTTTGTTAATATCAGTGAAGAAGATAAAAATTTCTTCTTTTGTTCCTCCCTTTATTTTTTTCTCTGTTTTGTGTTCTTCACACCCTTTTTCTCTGAAAAGTGCTCAACCTCTATTTTAAAAGGGAAAAATAGTATACTTGGAATAGTTATGTTGTAACTATTCCCACTCTTTTTAAGTTGATACTTATCTCTTTTTCGAAGGAAAAAAAAGAGGTTGGTTCGGGTCGATCCACATGGGCGACCCACAGCCCAAAACTTACAATATATTAGTGGATGAGCTTAACATATTACAATAGAAGAAATCAATTGTTACAATTGTATGAAAAAATATGAGTAATATTCCAAATTTTAGAGCAATGTTTACTATGCCTTCTATAAATGTATCATTGACAAAATTCTTATTAATTAAATAACTGTATGTATATGTAATGTATTGATATTTTATAAATAGTATAAGATTGTATATATGTATGATGTATAAATATACATTAGATATGTATAAATAATCACAAAAACATTTATGTAATATGAATAAATTACAACGCATCATCCTTGCGAGGTGAAATTTTTCAACACAAACTAGCTCAAATATCCTCTAAATAGTCCTAAAATATAGATATGAACAAAACTCAATGTTTCGATTCTTTAAATATATTATATATTCACAGAAATGTAACACCCCATAAACTTTTTGAGCTAAGACTTGAACCATCCTTTGTAGTGAGTAAGTTTTTACCAAGGAATTTAAAATTTTCCTAAGTGTTAAGGTCACTAGATATAGCACCTTGAGTTCCAAAAATAATTAAAGAGAATTCATTCAATTCATTCCTAGGTTCCTTTATGTTTTGGGTCAACTTCAAACGACCATAACTTTCAGTACAGGATGAGTTAGGTGGACCATAAGGTATCAAATGAAAGGTCTTTGATTATCTTTCCAATGCCACTGAATTTTCTAACTTTCTAGCTCGTATGAGGGAGATATGCCCGTTTGAAGTCAGGATGCCTATTTATGGAAAATTACCCAAACTTAAGAGGGGTATTTTGGTCGTTTCCTTACCTTACCAGATTTAATTATGTTTTAGTAATTAAATAGGGGTCTAAACTGATTTGGTTCATTTTACACAATCATAATTCACACTAGGGTTTTAGAAAAGAGATCAAGAAGAGAAAAGAGGAGAAAAGTCAGGGTTTCCTCAAGTTCATGAGGTTTCACAACTAAAAAACTGTTAAAAAAATGATAGAAAGAAAAGGGACGGATGGTGTCGCTCTAAAAAGCAATGCCAATAGTCCCACTATCCATCACTTTTTAATAAAAATATTTTTAAAAAATATTATTTTACAAAAAGCGACGGACAACTAATACGCTTGAATTACTCCTCCCTAAAGAATCATAAGCAATCGTTATCAAGTAAAGAACCCAACTTGTAGGTTGGGGTCGATCCCACGAGAAATATGGTTTAGACTTAAACTTAACTGATGATTATATTCATTAAGTCAATGTATTTCGAAACAAAGTAATTAAGGGGGGGGGGGGCATTTGTGAAGCAAATTCAGGAAATTATGTAAGTATTCAGGGAGCAAGATTCAAACTTTAGTTGTTATCAAGATGAGAAAGTAACTAGGGTATGTGTCTTCCCCATAATCTCATAACGCGGTAATCCTAGTAATAGCAATCCTTTCCTAGTGCATTACACGCAATGATAAGTTAGGTATCTCTAATTCCTTGGTCCGGCAACTAGAGAATTTCACCCTGCACTTTGGTCCGTCTATGTGTGTATAATTTACTAACCCTTACCTTTACCTCATTTTAGATATCACATCGATGGATGACTTAGTTTTCACCCTCACACCAATTGACATTAGACTATTAGATAGTATCACACTAAATCTATGTTTTTAATTCTTTTCTTATTAACTACCTCCTTGGTCCGGCAAGAAGCAACAAGGCGAGTTTTAACGTGTGTACTTGTTAAAAAGACTTCTAAAAGAAAGAATTATCAACGCATGTTATAACACTATTCAACAATTACTTAGTCACTATTCATACATTGTTAATTGCTCATGGTTCCCACAACCCTAGTTGTGGGACACAATTCATATTTTTAGAAGAAGAAATCATGAACTTACGTAATGAAAATGATAAGCCCAGAATTTCAACTTGAATTGCAAAGTCAAAATATTCAAAACATACGTAGGAAATTAAGAATTGCTAAAATTGCAAGTTAATCTTCAAAGCCAAAAACTAGAACTAGAATAATAAAGTGTAATCCTGAAAAATGAGGTTTACATGCCCTATATATAGAAAAATAAGTCCTAATTAAAAAGGAAACGAAACAAGGAAATAATGTTTCAAGACGCGTCTTCGATCTACGATACTGACCTACGGACTGTGGATTGACCTACGGTCCATAGGTCCTTTCCATGACTCAGGACTTAGGCAAATTTTCAGCTTCCAAAAATCATCATCTCTGATGCAAACGACCGATCAATAATACGGACTGTGGTTTGATCCACGATCCGTAGATCCTCCGCCATAGCTCCACACTTAGAATCTTCAAAATCATGTGCTGGAACCCCTTATCTGAATCATTTGATGGAGCAACAGTACGGTCCGTAGATCAATCTACGGTTCGTCGATTGCAACCGTGGCTCCACGCTTTGCCAAGAATTCCTTGATCTTCTTCAATGCCTTTCCTACCCATTTATGTCAACCATCTACTGAGTGTGAAGGGACCTACGGTCCATAGATCACCTCCGTAGAAGGCCTTTTCTACACATTCTTCAGTTGTGTCTCTCAGTTTCTACGTCTAAACATATTTCCTTCAAACATGATAAAAATACATAAAAACCAATTAAAATGGCCCTAGACACACACAACTCTTAAGTGAAATGTATTAAAAATACCGTAAACTCACGGTACATCAACACCCTCAACTTAAATTCGTTGTTTGTTCTCAACTGACGCACTAAGACTCTAAAAACACTTTTATAAAAGCAAGCAATTCAAGCACCCCCAATCACATGGCTCTCTACCTTGACTCTCTTTTT
Source organism: Solanum bulbocastanum (assembly GCA_037074985.1). Lineage (NCBI taxonomy): Eukaryota > Viridiplantae > Streptophyta > Magnoliopsida > Solanales > Solanaceae > Solanum > Solanum bulbocastanum. Next base: position 21,224,734 of record CM073607.1, on the reverse strand, counting down.
GAGTGCAAATCTTTTTTCTCAAACACAACAAGCTAACTTGTGAGGTTCAAAACATAAAAAAGATCGACCAATCAACGCAAAACATACATTGTTTTACTATCACCAAGGTACCAACTTTCTGACAATGTAACTAGTGCCGTTACCTCAAACAAAATCCCTTTTTTCCACACAATGAATATGATTTTGAGTACAAGGATTCATTCAACACTCACGCTTAGAAGTAATTTCAAGTACAGTTAGTGCTCAATATCATAGGCTTGCCCTTATTTTCACTGCGTAGACTCTCCAAACAAGTTGCCAGGATCACTATAGGACTTTCTTAGCTTGTAATGCAGGCGTAGGTCAAGTGTGGTACATTTGGGTACTTTTAGTGACTTTTTGCCCTCCTTGACAATACATTAGGCTTTCTACCTCTTTTTCCCTATTTTTGACGTCCTACCATTTTTCTTCTTTCCCTTGATTGTTTTTCAACCATTGATGTGGTTTTCAATTTTGCAGCTCTTTATTTTTCCCTTTCTTCTTTTTCTTGCATTTTATTCTCTTCTTTAGCTTTCAACACTTTTGTTTGCTTTCTTTTTGCACAAAGTCACATCCTTTCCTCTCTTTTCTTTTTATCTTTTTCAAAACCAAAATCTTTTCATAGCCATTATTTCTTTCGGTTTCCTTTTTCATAGCCACTCTCAACTTATGGATTTTCCATTGGTTGAGGTGCACAATACCCAATTTTGGATCAGGGCAAAGATTGAGGTTATCTTTTTACATTAGCCACCCTCAACTTAGGCTTTTGGCCTAAGTCGAGGTGCATATGTCCAAGGAGGGACCGGGGCCAACACAGTAGATTATGGGAAGGTGAGTTAGGAGTTTAGAAAGAAATGGTCTAATTTAGGCTCAAATCATTTGGATCAAAGGGAGCATTAATTTCATTTGGTTGGATTATGAGTTGGGTTACTCACACTTCACCCTATCACTCACAATCCATTTACCCCACCCTTAACAAAAATAGGTGAAATTGTCCACAATGCACACAAAAACAGTAAAAAGTAATGGACTTGGGTGAAGCAAACATGTGACGCATAGCGCCAACGAAATATCAACAAGTGGGTGGGTCTAGTTTCTTGGAGCCCGCTGGAACAACACTTGGGTCACCCTCAGTAATGATATCAATTGATCTAACGCACCATCAGTGGTGCTCACATCATCCCTCTTAATAGTCGAAACCTCGACAACGGGCAAAGAACTCGAAGCCCCAACCGCACTCTCATGAACCTTTTGGTGGTGCAACTCCTTATCTATAATAGAGGCTTTTCTTGCCTGTTCAGTCTATTGGAGCTCCCTCTTATTTGCTTGGGCCTCCTCAGTATTGTCTGAATTATGGCTGGAGCGGTGCCTCTTCCCACGAGTACAGGTCGGCTCAGGCTGTGCTATGTCCTCGCTGAATAAAGCTCCAAGTACTGTATCATCGACTAATACAATAGGTGTAGACTCTAGATTCTTTGGAATCTGTATGGTGTTGCTAGAAAGAGTGCCAAGTTGACGTGGATTTACTATAGTTGACAACTGAGTCATCTGCTCCTCAAGATGCTTGATTTACACTCCATGGGCATCAACTTTGTGACCAATACCAGACAGGTCATTTGTCATCTCGTTCACATTCTCATCTGTTGCATCAAACCTCCTCATCATCTTCTGGATCATATCCTCAATACGTGACATATTACTTCCAACTTCCCTAAGACTAGATTCTCGATTTTGAGGGGCAACATAGGGTCAACCAGATCATTTTTGTTGCTATAGTTGTTCCAATTGTAGTTGTTGTCGCAATTGAAGTTCCCATCCCAAACATATTAACCCTCTCGGTTGTAGTTTCCATAGTTTCAACCTTGGTTTCCTTGACCTTGGCACCAATTATCCATGTTGGAACCTTGGGCGTTTGGTTAGAAACCCCATGTCTGATCATTCACCGCATAAGTATTTTCTTCATAGTAACACTCCTCAATCAGTGGTGGATTTCTAGTCAAATAATTCACAGCATGTACCTTCTCTGCACCTCTGCTCACATGCTTTAAAACCAATCCTAGTTCAGTCCTCATCTAAGCCATCTCCTCACGAATCTCATATACAGACTGGTTATTTGTAGCTTGAATGGAAAACATGTTCCTCCCAATATCCGACTTTCTAGTACTCCAAGCTTTATTGTTTTGAGATATCTTCTCTAGTTTGTCCGTAATCTGCTCAAAAGTGCACTCACTATATGAACCTCTAGCAATAGTATCAAACACTGCCTTTCTGTTGTCATCCTGACCTCGATAGAAACATTCGTTCAATGACTCATCATCAATACGGTGATAAGGAACACCTCTTATGAAAGTAGTGAACCGGTCCCAAGAATTACTCATAGACTCTCCAAGTAGTGCTACAAAATTGTTGAGTTTATCTTTGCGGTTCAGCTTCTTGGACACTTCTAATAATCATGCTAGGAACGCATCTCTCAATTGGTTCCATGTGTATATTGAATTATAAGGAAGCTCATTAACCACGCAGCAGCATCTATAGTAAATGATAGAGGGAATACCCGCAATCCAATGACATCCATGTCCACGTCTGGTCAACCCACACAACTTTTGCAAACACTCCTTAGCTTGGCTATGTGAGCTGTGGATCATCCAATGCCACACCCGAAAATAAGCCCCTTGCTGTAAGCATCTACATCAAACTACTAGTCACCACAAATGTATGCCCCAGCAGTAGAGGGGGTAGGACAAGCGGCCCGTTAGAATCAGTAGTATTAAAGTTGACCCTATAGTTATCATACAGTCTTGGCCCTGGTTGATCCTGTACCGTCACTGCATTTGTAAATATATTCTCAGCTTGAACTTTATTATTATCATCACTAGCCCTCGGAGGCTGCACCCCAACACCATCACCTACTTCTCCTCCAATAGGATTAGCTGTCACTCCTAGATTATTCATTCTCCACAAAGTTCTTTCAGTTCTGGATCGTAAAGAGTAACTGTTTCTCCTTGACTCCGTGTACTTAGCATGCACTAAAGTAGGACGCTGAGAGAGACAAAATCAAAAGAAAAAGTAAAATTAGTAAATATTTGACTAAAGTTCAATAATGTAGTTAAACTTAATCTAAAAGTCTTATTCCCCGGCAGCAGCTCCAAAATTTGATACGCTCAAATTACACCTCCCTAAAGAAGATAAGCGATCGTTATCAAGTAAAAACCCAACTTGTGGGTTGGGATCGATCCCACAAGGAATATGGTTTAGACTTAAACTTAATTGACGATTATATTCTTTTAGTCAATGTATTTCCGAAACAAAGTAATTAAAGGGGGCGGGGGGGGGGGGGGGGAGGGAATTTCTAAAACAAATTTAGGAAATTATGTAATCTTTCAATGAGCAAGATTCAAACTTTGGTTGTTATCAAGATGAGAAAATAACTAGGGTATACATGTTCCCCATAAGCTCATAATGTGGTAATCCTTGTAATAGCGATCCCTTCCTACTGTATTACATGCAAAGTGATAAGTTAGGTAAATCCTTGGTCCGGCAACTAGAGAGTTTCACCCCGCACCTTGGTCCAACTACGTGTGTATAATTTACTAACCCTTACATTTACCTTATATTAGACATCAAATTGATGTGTGACTTAGTTTTCACCCTCACACCAATCGACTTTAGACTATTAGATAGTATTACACTAAATCTATATTGATAATTCTTTTCTTCTTAACTACCTCCTTGGTCCAGCAAGTAGCAACAAGGTGAGTTCTAATGTATGCACTCGTTAAAAAGACTTCTAAACGAAAGAATTATCAATGCATGCAATAACACTATTCAAGAATTACTTAGTTATATTCATACGTTGTTAATCACTCATGGTTCCCATAACCCTAGTTGTGGATTTAGTTACCCATATTAGCAAGATCACAATTCATATTTTTAGAAGAAGAAATCATGAACTTACGTAATGAGAATGATAAACCTAGAATTTCAAGTTGAATTTCAAAGTCAAAATCTTCAAAACGAACTTAGGAAATCAAGAATTGTTAAAATTTCAAGTTAATCTCCAAAGCCAAAAACTAGAACTAGAATAATAAATTCTATCCCCTATATAGAGAAAAATAAGTCCTAACTAAAAATGAAACGAAATAAGGAAATAATGTTTCAGGACGCGTCTTCGATCTATGACACTGACCTACGAAACATGGATTGACCTATCGGTCTGTAGGTCCCTGCCGTGACTCAAGATTTAGGCAAATTTTTAGCTTCCAAAAATCATCATCTTTGATGCAAACGACGGATCAACAGTACGAACCGTGGTTTGATCCACGATCTGTAGATCCTCCTCCATAGCTCCACACTTAGAATCTTTAAAATCAGGTAGTTGAACCCCTTCTCTGAATCATTTGATGGAGCAATAGTACGGTCTGCCGATTACAACCGTGGTTCCACTTAGTCAAGAATTCCCTAATCTCCTTCAATGCCTTGCTTGCCCATCTATGTGAACCATCTACGGAGCGTGAATGGACCTACGGTCCGTAAATCACCTCCTTAGATGCCCTTTTCTATACATCCTTCAGTTATGTCTCTTAGTTTCCACATTTGAAGATATTTCCTACAAACATGATAAAAATACATAAAAACCAATACAAAATTGCCCTAGACACACACAACTCTTAAGTGAAATGTATTAAAAATATCTTACATCAACATCTCTTAGTTCGTCGCTTTACTTTGCGGATTTTTGCACCAAATATATATAATTAATAATTAATTATTTGAAATAGGTAGAGATGCTATCCATCACTTTTTGTTAAAAATATTTATTTATAAATTAAAAAATAATCATGTCGTCCATTGATTTTTGTTAATTTTAATTGATTAATTACTTTATAACAAAGCCACAGACATCATCCCTTACTCCATCGCTTTTTGGTCAAAATACTGGTCAAATACTTAATAAAAGTAGCGGACGATGTCTCTTAGTCCATCACTTTTTGGTCAAAATACTAGTCAAATATTTTAAGAAAAGCGATGGACAAAGAGACGTTGTCTGTCGCTTTTCTTAAAATATCTGAAGACCACACGCGAAAATTCTATATTGTTCGATCTCTCTTTCGATGCTGACATTGTCGCTGCCAATGAAGAACCTCACTATGCCGCTGCCGATCCCGACCCCACTCCATTGTCTGTTCATTGTCTCCATCTCCTTTAATCTAACGTTAGGGTTTCATGAAATTATTTTTTCAATTTTTTTCACCTTGAGTTAGATTTGATTTTGTTAATTAGTGTATTGAATTTGTGTTTTATTGATTGTTAGTTTGAATGATTGATTGTTAGTTAGTGAATTATTTAGGGTTTTCTTATTTTAGTACTTGTGAATTGGGATTTTTTTTAATTTGATTTATTGTTAGCTAGTGAAGTATTAATTTAAAGTTAGATAAATTGAAATTAGATGAATTGAAGTTAGATTTAGAACTTGAACTTGAAACTAGAATATAACTAATTAATTCTTGAGTTAGAAGTTTATGTATAACTAATTTTAGAAATTGGATATATGATGAATTGAATTAGAACTTGACGTAGTTGAACTTAATTAGAACTAAAATATAACTGATTATTCTTAGCTCAAAATTTTCTATATAACTTATTTTAGAGATTTCATAAACTTGAATTTAGAACTTGAACTTAAAATTTGAATATAACTAGTTAATTCTTGAGTTAGAAGTTTATGTATAACTAATTTTAGAAATTTGATATATGATGAATGTAATTAGAACTTGAAGTAGTTGAACTTAATTAGAACTTGAATATAACTAATTATTCTTGGCTTAAAATTTTCTATATAACTAATTTTAGAGATTATATGAACTTGAATTTAGAACTTGAACTTGAACATAGAATTTGAATATAACTAATTCTTAAATTAGAAGTTCATATATAACTAAGTTTAGAAATTAGATATGAACTTGAATTTAGTTATTGAACTTGAACTTAGAACTTGAATATAACTAGCTAATTTTTGGATTTGAAGTTTATGTATAACTAATTTTAGAACTTTGATATGAACTTGACTTTAGAACTTGAACTTGAACTTAGAACTTGAATATAACTAGCTAATTTTTGGATTTGAAGTTTATGTATAACTAATTTTAGAACTTTGATATGAACTTGACTTTAGAACTTGAACTTGAACTTAGAACTTGAATATAACTAATTCTTGATGACCTTATTTAATTAGAACTTAATAATTGAACTTTGAAGTACTTATTAAAATCTTATTGACCTTAATATATTTGAACTCAATTATAAATTTCAACTTAATGTATAGTAATTTGAACTTATTTATAAATATAATTAATTGTTTGAAATCTTAAACTTAATTAAAATTTTATGAATTAATTAAGCTTGAACTTTGTCGATCTTGAAATGTAGTATTTATGAACTAATTAATTGGGTATATAGGTAATAATAAATATAATTATTATGTAATTATATATATATATTAGTTTAATGTAGTTAAATTGTTATTACATTTAATTTATAATTTAATATCTTTATTTTTGTAGATGGATCATCATTTGTGGATGTATAATATGCATTATGAAACTGGTGAGAGTTTGAAAGTTGAGTTTCTTGACGATGTTAGAGTCACGACCCGATTCCTCGAGTCATGATGGCGCCTACTATAACCCACCGATAGGCAAGCCAACCCGTATCCCGAAACAACTAGTAATGGGATTAAGGATAGAAAACTAAACCCAAAAACACAATAATAGCAACAGGAATCACAAATGGAAGGGCAGAAGCAAGCCAAAACTATATACAAATAAAAGATCCCTCCCAGAACCTGGAAGCCACAAGTTCAAAGCTACTAACAAAATGAGTACAAGTCCCTAAAGTGGACCACAAAAAAAAGATTGTCTCAAAAAGCAAAAGACAACTCAATCTATAAATTCAAAGGAGATACGCAAATCCAGGATGCTATATGTTCACTCTCACCTCCTAATATGACTGTAGCTAGCTCAAAAACAATGTTGATAGTTGGCGCTCGGACCTGCATCATGAAACCAAATACAAAGTGTAGTATGAGTACCGAAACAACAGGTACCCAATAGGTATCATAGGCTGACTATGCAAGAAAAGAAAAAGTAATATGAAATGCGAGAATCTAACATACTAAAAGAAATAAGCAAGAGGTAACATCTAATAGATATGCAGACAA